>JAVLUX010000003.1:44953333-45495833 GCA_032164185.1 Moxostoma hubbsi
TTTTGTGATATTTTTTTTTTTTTTTTGGGGGGGGGGTAATTTACTTTCAGTTTATTGTGTTGTTCACATTTAGCACATCTGTGCGATTTGATGCTTGAGTGTAAATTTTACAGAAGCTGGTGTCTACATTAATTTGGCTTGTGATTGTATTACATTAGCCCTTGTAAGGACACGTAGCTTTAGACAGAAAACTTGAAATTTACTTTAAAATGTGAAGCACGTAATTTTGGCAACACTAGCACCATCAAATGGAATTGTGAAAATGATCCTTTCAAAACAGCATTCCACCCCTTCCATGCTGCCCTCCGTCTGCCATTGTTTGTTTTAACAGGTGGTCCTACCCCAAACTCACACTCTTGGTTGAATCAAAAGTTGACTCAATCAGACAATTTTAAAGTGCTGTAGAGCCACATTGACAGCAAGGTAATTTCCCCGCAGCGCTTGTGTAAATAACAGACATGGAATTCAAGGAAGACTTTGCTATTTTATTTTCCATTGCTATGCTTTATTTCCAGATATTCCAGAGTTGTTGCTGTGTTTGTTTCCTTAACTTTCCATTGTGACCTGCAATAGTGGGGTTTCCCTCTTGTGTAAAACTCTGGGATTCCCCCTGTGTAGAAGCGCATAAACATGAGCTTGATGGACAGTCGATATTTTAAATTGATGTGAAATAAATGGGTATAGCGTATTTGCTTTTCCCATTGTACTCTCTGAAATGTTGAATCCTTTCTGCTGTGTTTGTTGGGCTTCATCCTATGACGTTTGTTATCCAATGTGTTCACGCATATGCACTCTCCATATAAACCTGTAAGAATGCCACTAATGTGTTTGCATGGACATATAAGCAACGTTATCTGGGAGAAACCCAGGTGTGTTCAACTGGTTTTTCTTAATCCCTTAAAATGCATGAGGAAAATGGCATTCTCATTTATATGACGTTTCACAACGCCACTCTGCAAATACCCTGGAAAATTTTTTGGTAAATGTGGACAGTGTCTTCGTTCAGTACAAATGGCTGGTTTATACAGTAGTTTTCTGTACAGATTAACTGTGATATGATCAAATTACATGCAACAGCTTTAAGTCTAAAACCTCAGTTACTTTTAATTTTTAGTTTACTTTTAATTGTATATTTAGTTCTTATACAGCTGGAGCATTAGCAACATTGGCATAAATGTCAGAGTAAAACTCATACCACCACTATATCATATTTCCATGCTCAAAAGATGAATTTTAAGCAAGGTAAAAAAAAAAATTTTTTGGGCCAGTGATCATACTGGGTCCCCTATATCTTTAAATGTTTCAGCATAATCACCTTTTGAAATAAGATACACTTGTCCATTGGAATTAAAAGAGTTTCTTGCAAAATTTCCAAAATAGGTGTTACAGTCTTATCAGTGTAATAGTGCACTAACATGATTTTGCTGCAAAAAACAGCCTTTTGTGTTTGGGTAGTGATGCTTGTTGAGATTTGAATGGCTAAGAAACCTCATGTGGGTCCCCTTTTTAAACCTCAAATCCCAATGGGTGAAAGCTGTTGAGTGCAAAAGCATAACATCCAATATCTTAATAATCTTTCGCTCTGAAATGGATAGTTCACCAAAAATGTTTTTTTTTTTGTTTTTTTTTTTTATACCCATAATTTACTTACCCTCATGCTGTTGGAAACAACTTGAAAGGAGAAATATTGAAGGATGTACTGGTTGTTTTCTCTTTCAAAAGGATGCAAAAGCACCATAACCCTATCATAAAAGTAGTCCAAATAACTTTGCATAAACAATGTGTTGTTGTATAGCTATCGCCTAGCTTCGGAAGGCATGTATACATGGTTATGATTCTTTAGAGTTGGATCTTTTCAATAAATTTTTTCATTTGATCACAGTGTTTAAAAGCTCTCTTGAGAGTTATAATATCAGTCATTATCAGGGGGATAAAGAGTACTGAAAAATAATAAGTAAAAGTACTGCTGCTACTTTAAACATGTATTTTGAGTTGAGTAAAATTTCCTGTCCTAAAACTACTCAAGAGTAAAATGGCGAAAGCTATGCCCCTTTAAAATAATAACTTGATGCTCCAAATTAAAAATATAGCACACATACCGTAATTTACATTCCCTGCTATGGCCGTTTGCCAGAAAGAATAATAATAATAATAATAAAAAAGTATTTTTTAGAGGTGTTTGACAACTTTTAAAATACATCACTTATCTATGATACTGCAAACACTACATGAATCTGATATTTTTTTTTTTTAATAATAAAAAAATAAAATAAAAGGGTGAAATGATTACAGAAATTAAAAGATTAAAAAGTTATTTTCAGTATCATAATGTATGAAACAATTACATTTAAGATCAGTTAGTTTAGGATCTAAATTTTCCTTAATGCCGACTGTGAAAGTTATTGTTGTGCATAAAATGTTCAAAACAATGCAAGGAATACAAGAAAAAAAAAAGCAGGATCACTTGGCACATCATGTCCCGCACAATAGAGGCAGTAGAGCAGTTGTTTGGTACAGTTCCCACATTGGGCTTTAAAGGTATAATTCACACCAAAATTCAAATTCTCTCATTATTTAGTCACCGTTATACCATCCCGGATATGTATGACTTTCTTCAGCAGAACACAAATTAAGATTTTTAAAAGAATATCTCAGCTCTTTTGGTCCATACAATGCAAGTGAATGGGTGCCACAATTTTGAAGCTCCAAAAATCACAAATCAGCATAAAAGTAGCCTAATCCATGTGACTCCAGTGGTTAAATCCATGTCTTCAGAAGAAATATGATAGGTTGGGTGAGAAACAAATCAATATTTATGTAAATGTTTTCTATAAATTCTCCTCCCTGCTCAGTCAATCTCCACTTTAACTTTCTTCTTCTTTTGTTTTTGGTGATTCACATTCTTTATGCATATCGCCGTCTACTGGGCAGCGAGAATAATTTCTATAAAAAACTGATTTGAATATTGATCTCTTTCTCACCCACAAATAATCTAATCATATAACTTCTAAAGTCATGGATTTAACCACTGGAGTCTTATGGATTACTTTTATGCTGCCTTCATGTGCTTTTTGGAATGTCAAAATTTTGGCACCCATTTACTTGTATTGTTTGGACCTACAGAGATTAAATATTTTTCTGAAAATCTTAATTTGTGTTCAGAAGATAAAGAGTCATACACATCTGGGATGGCATGAGGGTGAGTAAATGATGAGAGAATCTTTCTTTAAGTAGCACATGGGGGGCCACATTGTCCCGCTTTTGAGATACAATGTCCTACATTGATTTAGTTCTTAAATCGTTTAAGCCCAGCAATAGTTGTGTTCTCATTCTAATGCATGATGCACAATTTTCTGAAGTTTGTGACTGGTGAAATAATCTGAGTGAAGTATTGCTATACAAAGGTTGATACTTTTCTATCAGGCATTAGAAAAAACTTGATAAATGCTAAGCATAATTATAAAATATTTTATCATCTCTACTTTCCTGGTAAGTTATTATACAAATTAACACAATCTCTACATCAGGGGTCGGTATTATAAAAAAAAAAACTAACAATATTATTAAAAAATTGTATTAAAAATGTCACACTTTTATTCTATTCCATTAATACTTTTAAAGCTACGAAAATTATTCAGCCAAAAGTAGAGAGTGGTTTCCTCATTTCCTTGTTATTGTTGTTTGATTAATAGACTTTATATGACATCGCGTACTAGACAGTGCTCAGTTTGGTTACATGTACACTTCAAGTGCAACATTTTGATGCAAATACACTTTTTGTCCCACTGTTTGCGTTCACTTTAGATCAAACCAACTGCGTTTACATTAATGCCTCACCAAGACCGGCATTGGCAGAATTATGAAGTGTATTTAACCATTTAGGCGCACCCACATTAGCGCACAAACATAAGCCACCTGTCAATCAAACAGCACGCAGCTACAGATGTCAGGAAATAAAGTCAATCTTTTATATTTGATCTAGATCAACCAACCAGTGGTTGGGGTTAGGGTTATGGTTAGGGTCTTGCTATCGCGATCAATGTAATGAACACCCCTGTTCTAGATGTAGAACATGGGCTAAGTATAGAAAATTACTCAAATGTTTATCATCGATATCGAGGACATCTCTTTATTTTTTTCAGATAAACATCAAGATTGTTTTATTGCCCAGCCCTTTTGATAACATTGCATTAATCTCTCACATCAAACCAATAATCTCAGTGATGGATAGCTAATTTACAGGCTACATTATAGACAGACTCTAGTAAGCAGAAATATGAAATTTACCTCGATATGTTTCTTCAAATTAGTGGCAGGATTAATGTTTTTATCTGGCTTGAGCAAGTTAAACTCACATGACACAGTCAAGCAATTGGCCTTTTTCACTGCGAAAAGCCCTTCCAGGTACTGCCTTGATGTTCAGGATTTGAATTGTGCTTGTGGCATCCTCCATATCCATAACAGTTGGTGCCAGATCTGCAACTGTCGTTCAAGTTTTTTACAAGTGATTTGATTTGACGGGATTCACAAGACTCTCCCTAGCCAATCATGTTGATGGATAAAAATAAAATCAGGACAGGGAAGTTAATGTGAAAATATCATATTAAAAGTACAGTTAAAGTACTTAAAATGTACTCAAGTAAAAGAATGCAATTTTAAAACTACTTGAAGTAAAATTCCTTAGTTAATTACAGTAACGTGAGTATTTGTAATTAGTTACTTTACACCTCTGTTAGTTATACAAAGTCAAAGTATAAAAGTCTTTAAATTGCACCAGTTGAATGGACAACTTTTGTGTACGACTTGTACAACTCTTCAGAATTTTTATTTTTGTGGTCTATGAAAAAAAGTCATACGAGTTTAGAATGACATGAGGCTGAGAAAAAATGACGACTGAACTGCCAATTTTGGGTAAATTAATCCTTTCCAGTTCATAGTGTTTTTACTCATCCCACTGCCACGTGGCTTTATAGGACTGTACAAATGCACCATTAAATAGACAATTTCAAGGGGTGACAACTAAATGTGGCCTGGCACCACAATCAATCTCTGTAATATTTGTGCAGCGGATGTTGTTTTGGGATCCGGTGACCTTACGATTGAGGTCAGACATCATCTAGCCATTTGAGTCGTCACATAGCCTGAGGGGGAAGGGGCGTGGTTGCTATGTAACCCGAGTATGCCCATTGTTATTGAGGTATTCCCATTGAGGGCAATGTCAAGAAAATAACAAGAGGGTCTTGCTTATTCCACTGGCTGTTTCATTAAGTCCTATGTTTACAGATGCTGATCATCGAAAAGCCAGTAGATATTTAATACCGTATTAGCTACGTTTTTAAATAAATTCTTAACGTTTATATTTTGTTTTTACTTTCGTACAGTATTTTAAATGTTAATCAGCAAACAACTCTTAACAAACTGACACTCTAAGGTCAAACTAGTGAGGCAGATATTTAAATGATGGTAACATTTTATGTGTAGTCAATTAATATTGTGTACATTTTATTACATTTAAAACACAATAAATAAATGGTTCTGTTTTATTTCTAGTTCTCTGCCAGTGTCCTTGTTTCCATAAACGCACAACAGAACATGTTCACTAATTGGAGATGCTGTTAAGAGGCTCTTTTGTGATTTTAAAGAGTGAGACAAACAAGTGTTCCCAAGGGGTGTCACCTGACCTAAACTACTGGTTGTTTATCCTGAAATGTCTAATTGGGACCAAGCCTGCTGTATTGTCTTGTTCTTCCTTTCATGTGTGAGAGAGAAAGAGGAGGACAAGGAGGTAGAAAAAGAATATAAAATGTATCTGTGGTTGAATTATGAAGGCACTACTGTAAGTGAGGAGTTTTAATGTTTTGAAAGATTAATGATTTGCCTAATAACTGCAACGTCTATAACCAAATATGCAGCTTTGTGGAACAGATGTATATTTATAAAGCAGTTGATTATTTTTTCAAAGTACAGTCTCTTGATGAAGGCCATAAAAGAAAATGACAATAAACAAGATGGAAGCCTGTTGCTTTCATGCTGCTCAAAGGATTTGTCCATAAAGTCATGTAAATAATACAGTTAATCAGGAAAGATGTCACATGCATGTTGATTTCCAGGTCATTTAAACTGCAAGTCTAAACACTAATAAGTTCCCATGAGGGCCTGTGAACCTCTTTAGAATGCCTCCCTGAATCATAGTGGATACGAGGATTTTATTGCTACGTTTTCACCATATAAATTTAATTTGAGAGTTTTTAATGAATATGGATCATAAACATATTTCATAATTTTTTTCTCCCTACTATTTTAGCCAGGTTTCGGCATGAAAATAGCCATAGAAACTGGCATGGCATAAAGAAACAAACAAGCAAACAAATATTTTCACCATGTTGTACCAACAAATGGTCTCAGGCAGGGCTGGATTCTGGCAAACTGGGCATTTTCCCGGTACTTTGGGGACGATCAAGGGTGGACTGGCCATCGGGAGAACCGGGCTGGCCGGGAATGTGCCATGATGAGCCGAAATGAGCCACCGAGTTATGCAGAATGGGCCACAAAACGACACCACGATATGCCGAAGGGGGCAGCGGCAACTTTTGGGCCAGTTTCTATGTAAAATCCTGGGCCAATATCTCTTCGCAGTCCACCTGGTCTCAGGTTTTAATCAAATGTATAATCGAGAGCAAAATTGAACTAAGCAACACTTACTATACACATGGGCAACTTAATTAAATTTACATACAGATTAATCTCATACCATTCACAATTTTATTTTGACATTTTGTACAAAATTAAATAAATAAGTTTGTTTGTTTGTTAGTTTGTTTGTTAGTTTAACCAGAAGTATTCCTCTTTCTACTGAAAATGTATTGTGTTGTGCATACTGTACACTTGTCCTGGAAATAAAAGGGCTTAATATTATCTTATAAAGGTTTTGAGAACTTTTCAGCTGAACACCAGCTTAGCCAGGCTGTTAGATCATCTTAAACCTACTAAAACTAGCATACCAGCTTAGGTTGGTTTATTTAAATATTTAGCATTTTTAACATTTCCATCTGTCTGTGTCTCTAGAGATGATCATTCTCCCACCATCACACTGAATTTTGTCCTAACAGGAGATGATGCTTTGATCATGAATAATTTGATGTACCTACGAATCTTATAAAATTGCCTAAATAATGACAGTGCTGACTGTCTGCTTGTGAGTTTGCATCATGAGGGGTTTTTTGTGTTCTTCCTCCACATAATTTTTATTTTTCTCTGAATAAACTTTTTGATTGTAATTGGATTACTTTGTTGTTGTTTTGATTTGATGGAATAAGAAGCGAGTCAAAATTATGTGACACAAGCTGGCGATGGAGCTTGAAACTGTTCCTATAATGATGGGAAAAAAATACTTTGTTGATCTAGTTGTCATATTATGGAAGTTCATTTTAAATTTTTTATTTTTATGCTAAAATCCCAATTAACTCTCTCTCTCTCTCTCTCTCTCTCTCTCTCTCTCTCTCTCTCTCTCTCTCTCTCTCTGTCTCAGTGTGTAAAGATCCACCATATAAAGTAGAGGAGTCTGGATATGCTGGCTTCATCTTGCCAATTGAAGTTTACTTTAAAAACAAGGTACATTGTTTTTTTTCTTTCTGTCTTTTGTGGAAACCTGTAATTAAATGCACAAAATAAGCAATATGAATATATGAACTTTAGATGTAGCCTAATCTATGTTGCATCAAATAAAATCTGAACAGTGGCAAAAAAAAAAAAAAGTATGTGAATCAATTAGGGCTGTTAGAATTAACATGTTAACGTATGCGATTTTATTAAAGTTGAACACATTATGTTATAAACTCCTTTACCATTAATACTGCATAAACACTGGTGTGAATGGCGGAACCTTTGTAATGTGTCCACTCAAAGTCATTACACTAATGCACAGGCCACAAACAGATAAACGCCATCACCAGAGCCATTCTACCAAGAGATGCCAACAATCTTGGCATAAAAGAGCATAACGGGGTGGTCCCATAGACATTCTGTGGGGGGGTAGTGTTGTAACCCCCTTGTTGACTGTTACGCTTCTATGATATAGCCATGGAGGTTGTTATCTCAGTAAATAAAATAATCTCTGACAGCGCTTTCCTTTCAGTGAGAAAATGGAGAAGGAGCTCATAGCGCTATTTGATGTTTAAACAAGCCCAGATGGGATTTGGGAAAGAAATTGAGTATTTTTCAGCCTATATATGACTTTGCCACCCTGACACGAATCATGAATGCAGCTTCACAATTGCTGTAGGAAATCGGATAGCCACATTCTACTCGCAAATTAATATTGTGGATGATGAGAGTTTAAGAGATTTAATGTGCATTGTAGTGAATACACAACCTATGTGGTAAATGTTAATAAAGCATTATAATGCTACATATTGTTTTGTTTTCTTTCCTAAGATGGAAAAAATAAATTGACAAGAAGTGTGTATATATAGTGTCAAATGTCAGCACTTTCAAAATCTTTGAATATCATGAATAACTACAAAGATGTATGCGATTCATCGCGATTTAAAAAAATTTAATCGACTGACAGCACTTGAATTCTTTGGAATTACTTGAATTTATGTATAAATTTGCTTAAAATCTGGTTTGACCTTCATCTGTTACAATAATAAACAAACACAATAATTTTAAACTAATAACACAAATGATTGTATTGGTCTTATTTAATTTATCATTCAAACATTTATAGCTTAGGTTGGAAAAAGTATGTGAACCCCTAGGTTAATGAAGTCAACAAAAGCTAATTAGAGTTTGGAGTTAGCAAACCTGACATCCAATTAGGGCTTCAACAACTAATCTCTAAAATCAATTATTATCCATAATGAAAATCATCGACAATGATCTCAGAAGACCTATGATTAAGAATTGTTGTTTTGCATAAAGGGTTACAAAGTTATCTTGAAGAGCTTGGATATTCATCTGTCCACATTTAGACAAATTGTCTATAAATGGAGAGGATTTAGTACTGTGACTATTCTTCCTAGAAGTGCCCATTCAGCCAAGATGACTCAATGAATGCAGAATGCTTAATGAGGTAAAAAAAAGAACCCTAAATTGACTGCTAAAAACATGATGGAATCCTTGGAACTGGTTAACATCTCTGTTCATGAGTCTACTATATGGAAAACATTAAACGGACCTTGATGGAAGCCACTGCTTTCCAATAACTATTTTGACTATACACATGGCTTAAATATACTCTACTGGTCAAAGGTTTGGTAACACTTACTAATTTATTTATATTTACTGAGTAAAGTCATCAAAACTATGGAACTATAACATAAATAGAACTATGGGAATTATGCTGTGACTAAAAAAAAAATCAAAAATCAAAACCGTTATATTTTAGCATCTTCAAAGTAGCAACCCTTTGCCTAGAATTTGCAAAAATGTACTGTTGGCATTTTATCAACCAACTTCATGAGGTATCACTCTATGATATATATAAAAAAAATCATATATATATCTCTCTTACCATCTATGCAGGGCACTAATTGGCTGCTTTTATTTTCTGTCCAAGTCATCTATTTTCAAATTTATTTTTTATTTTTTGTAATAAAATTACAGTTGTAAAATTTTCATTTTCTAATGAATTAATATGTTGGCACGATTATATTTTTGTCTACACAACTAATGTAATACATTTAAGCATACACATTCAGATCAAAAGGTTTTTAAAATCAATATTTCAATCAAGTGCATCAAAATATTTTTTTGACCAGTAGTGTAATGTTTGCTATTTTTTTTTCAAATGTTTGGTCTTTTTTTTTTTTGCTAGGAAGAACCAAAAAAGGTGCGCTTTGACTACGATTTGTTCCTGCACTTGGAGGGCCACCCACCTGTCAATCACCTGCGTTGTGAAAAGCTCACTTTCAACAACCCTACTGAAGAGTTCCGCAAGAAGCTGTTCAAGGCCGGAGGGGTATGTACAGTATGAACTAGGGGTTGGAATCAGCAAGGACCTGGTGACATTTATTATACTGAGAAATACAGGCCACAGTGTGATTATATTGAACTATTGAGACCGTATACTGATTTTAGTGAATTGTGAATCAAAACTTTGAGATGTTATGTTCTATATCACTGGAGGATTGTCCCTGCCATGTGGCTTCCATATTATAGGTTCCTAAACTGAACGCACCCTTCTAATAAAAGTACTGATTTATCAGATTTATGATCTCAAAGAGAGGACGGTAGTGGAGAACACATTTCTATTTTGCAATTGTTGTACAATTAGCCTCATTCGTTTTCACAGATGGCTATATGATCAGTGTTGGAGCCATTTTAAAAATGAAAGGTATTTTTGCAAGAGAAATGACTAGTTGGCCTCATGTAGGTTTAAAATACATACCCTACATTCACAGGTGAAAAACGCAATGACGACCCTTTAGGCTGTTTGTACTCTTAAAAAGCCCTTTAGAAATTAAAGCCATTTTCAGTCAATCGGTCCTAATGGAATTACTCTTTCCATCAACCAAGACAATAAGTAACGTTACATGATTTGATTGGGCTAGTCTTAACCCGACCATCTATCACTACAGGAAGCTGCAGTTGTCCTTGGCCCTTTGCCAAAGGAATGCACACTCTTTATGAATCAACTGGCTTGTTATTTACGTTCCATTGATCTTGGATGCATTTTGAGTTCCCTCAGCACATAAAAGAGTGTAACTGTGGTTCAATCATGAACTGGGTCCTTTTTCCCCTGAAGACATATTCAAAGAAATATTTTTTCTTGTGAGGGACAGCTCTGTAGCTTTAGTTCACCCTCTCTTGACTCATTCCAGTAATTCTAATGGTTTACAGCAGGGAGTATGACACCATATCCTTTGGTGCTTGGCTGGCTTACAGATGAGGCATGGCAGGAATCAAAATAGTTTATTGGCAAAGAGTCCAGTGGTGCGGGAAGTTGTTTTAATTAAGTGAGAACCGTTAGCGAGAGCAATATCAATTTAACTTGGTGGAAACCGAGAAAGGACCTTTCCAATTTACCTGATTGTTTTGGATATTGAATGCTCTCTTACATCAGGCCAAGCATGATGCCTCTTTCCAAAGTGTGTGTGTGTGTGTGTGTGAGTGTGTGTGAGAATGGGGAAAGGGGTTGAAGGTGATTCTTAGTCCACTTTCGAACTGTAATATTTGTCTTTTTCTCCTTAACAGCAACGTGATCCTCACAAAAGATCTTCGGAGGACTCTAAAGTAAGAACAAACACCATATTCAATATCTGAAAGAATACATTTTGAAGCACTGCTTGCTTAAAGGGCCTTTTTTCATAGAAAGTTGAAACACAAGTGGTCATTGGTTAGGTTTCCATCATAGCATATACAAAAATAGTCCAAGACATGTTTTCTAGTATAAAAATAAAAAAGCCTTTGTCAATTAGCTCATCACATTTACAATAAAACATTGTCTGGAAGGATACTAATAATTATTAGTATTTATATAAGTATTATTTTCTTCAATAGTATGTATATTGGATATGTATGTATGTATGTATGTATATTGGCTCTTTTGTATTATAGTTATAAAGGGGTTTATGTATAACTGTCCTAATTTAGAGGTTCTCTTCATCAACTGTAAGCCTTTCTACTCACCACGGGTGTTTTCCTTGTTCATTCTTATGAGTGTTTATATCCTGCCACAAGCATGCGTGAACGCAGCGTTGCAAAAGTTGACTAATCCCATCACAGAAATGGAGCAACAATACCTGGACTCTCTTATCATTATTCTGGGAGATTTTAGTAAAGCTAACCTCACCTTTAAACTGCCAAAATACAAACTACACATCATATGCCCCACCAGAGAAGGAAATATATTGGACCACTTTTTCACCACTGTAATGGATGCATATCGCCCTCTCCCACATGCAGCTGTAGGACTGTCTGGTTCATCTTCTCCCAAGCAACTTGACTTCTTCAAGCAGAAACTAAAATCAGCTCAGCCTGAAGTAAGGAACTGTAAAGAGATGGATCAATGAAGCAGAGCTGGAACTACAAGCCTGCTTTGACTGCACTTATTGGAGTTTTTTTGAGGCTGCAGCTATAGACCTGTGTGAGCTCACAGATACTGTGACATCTTATATCAGTTTCTGTGAGGATATGTGCATCCCTACTAGGACCTTTTTATTATTCAATAATGATAAACCATGGTTTGCAGGAAAACTCAGTCAGCTTCATGCAAATGAGGATGCTTAGAGAAGTGGGGATAAAACATTGTATAATCAGGCCAGGAACACACTTACTAAGTAAATCAGAGTGGCTAAAAGAAGCTACTATGAAAAGCTGCATTTTTTTTTTTTTGTTGCAGCCAACGATCCTGCATCTGTGGAAAGGCCTAAAAAGCATCACCAAGTACAAGACACCACCTCTTCGCTCTATAGAGAGTACTGCAGGTTTGAAATGCCCAGTCTCACACCCCTCTCTCGCTCTGATCTTCACTTCACACATGCACACCAACACCTCCTGGAACCCCCCACCTGCTACTCAATCTGCACTTATGATCTGTGAGAAGGATGTGTGCCAGGTCTTTCGTAAACAAAAGACTTGGAAAGCTTCAAGCCCAGACGGTGTTTGGCCTGCTTGTCTTAAAGTCTGCACTGACCAACTGATCCCCATCTTCAATAGATCACTTGAGCAGTGTGACGTTCCCTGCTGCTTCAAATGCTTCACCATCATTCCGGTCCCCAAAAAACCCAAAATCTCAAGACTTATGCCACTTTTCCACTGCACGTTACGGTTCGACTCTCGGCATCAACTCTACTCACTTTAAGTTTCTGATTTGCATATCCACTGCAGTTTAGTGCCATCTCAACGTGGAAGGGATTATAGGTTGATCGTCATAGTTGCGCCACCTCTACTGCCATGATATCATCTTAAACACGACACCAACTGACCAAAACAATAACACAATGCTAGCTGTTAGCTACTAGCTCATTGTGCTGTGTTAAGCAGTTGTTGCATGGTGATTTTACACAAGTGTAACAGTTAAATTGGCCTGTTTGTTTTAGAAGCAAGCTTCCAGGGTCAACTAAATAAAGTGAAGCTTTCAAGCAGAATATAGAGTTAACGTAACAAAATGTACCATCCTCCATCGTGTCTGAGTCCAGGGCACTCTCCCTCCTATTGCTCACTGGTTTAGATAGTGTCCATTTGGTTGAACCACTTCCACTTTTCCTTGATGTAGTCACTTTAAATTTTATATTGAATTTTTTTTTTTTTTTTTTTTTACTTTTCCCTACACTGTTGGTAGTGACCGGTGGTAGCCATGTGCGGCCAACAGCTGAGACGCTTCCTGAGAGACATTTTCGTTTTTCTCATCGCTAACAAGTGGACCGTCTGCACCTCGTTTATTGACCATGGCATGGTTTTGTGCACAGCAATTTCTTTTTTCACAATTCAAAAGTTGTGTGATCAAATGATACTGTTACCTCTGTTGCTAACTTTAAAACTAGCTGGTTGATGTCACATGTCGGAAATCCAGTGACGCTGGTAGTGACCATTCTCCCTGACCAATCAGTGATATGCAGGATTTTGACATCACATTTATTATCGGCTTGGCTCGCTTGGAACCTCGACCAAGGTGGTAGTAAAAAAGTATCAGGTACCAGGTACTATCCACAGTGGAAAACCCCATAAAAGCGAGCAGAGATGAGTTGAGTCGAGTTGTACCGTGCAGTGGAAAAGCCCCATAAATGACTTCTGACCTGCTGCTCTCACTTCTGTGGTCATGAAGTTATTTGAAAGACTTGTTTTTGCCTACTTGAATGGCATCATTGGACACCTGCTGGACCTCCTTCAGTTTTCTTGCCATAAACAGGTCTGTGGATGCTGCGGTCAAGATGGGACTTCATATCCTGCAACACATCAACAGACCTGGGACTTATGCAAGGATCCTATTTGCTTTGAATACCATCTTGCCTGACCTTCTCTCAACCAAATTGACCCAGCTCTCCATGCCCACCCCAATCTGTCGATGGATCACATGCCTTTCTGACAGATAGGCAGCAGCTAGTGAGACTGGGGAAACTCTCATCCGGAACCCTCACTATTAGCACTGGTGCTCCTCAGATGCGTTCTCTCTCCAACGCTCATCTCCCGGTACATGAATGACTGCACTGCAAAAGACCCCACTGTTAAGCTCCTGAAATTTGCAGACGACACCACTGTCATCAGCCTCATCCGTGACGGTGACGAGTCTGCATACAGATGGGAGGTTGATCAACTGGCTGTCTGGTGCGGTCACAACAACCTTGAACTGATAACGCTCAAAACAGTGGAGATGAGGGTGAATTTCAGGAGAAATCCCCCCGCACCCCTCACCATCCTGAACAGCACTGTGGCAGCAGTGGATTCTTTCAGGTTACTGGGCTCTACCATCTCTCAGGACCTGAATTGGGACACCCACTTTGACTCCATTGTAAAGAAAGCTCAGCAGAAGTTGTACTTCCTTCCCAAGCTGAGGAAGTTCCACCTGCCACAGGTGCTGCTGACACAGTTCTACTTGGCCGTCATTGAGTGTGTCCTGTGTAAATCTATAACCACCACCGAATCAGACCTAAGTTAACTACAACTGACAGTCAGGACTGCTGAGAGGATTATTGGTGCCCAAGAACTGTGCATCTCCAGAGTGAGGAAATGTGCAGGTAGAATCACTCTGGACCCCACACACCCTGCTCACTCCCTCTTTGAACTGTTACCCTCTAGCTGGCACTACTGAGCACCAGGACATCCAGGCACAAGAACAGTTTTTACCCTCAGGTCATTTTCCTCATGAACAATTAAACTGCCTCAGGACTCCCCCATAGTGCAATAATGTAAATACATATCTCATGTATATATGTAAATTCACATATTTAATTCAATAACCGTACATACCCCTACCTTGCGCATACATTACCACTTGCACATGTGTATATACACAATTCTGTGATACATGTATGTCCTATTATTTGTATGTCTATTTATACTCCTACCTTGTTTTATATTCTGTGTCTCACTGTAATGTTCTGTGTGCACTTGTTTCTCCTATCACCAGAAAAATTCCTTGTGAATGTGAGAACACTTGGCAATAAAGCTCATTCTGATTCTGATATTTAATGTTTTTATATGTTTATAATTTGGACTTACTCCACGTCATAGACTAGTTAATTACACCTACATCTGTAGCCGACTGGTATCCTGACACACCCTGAGGTAGGCTCTGTTGGGCAAAATGCATCAGTTACTGTGCAGCTACCCGTAAAAAAATCGAGAGTTCATTGCAAATTTACAGCAAATGTGCCGCAAATTCAACACTGATCATTTTCATATGTAAACAACCGTTGCAGCAAACTTCCGGCAAATTGTTCATTGTCACCACCCTGGTGAAGAGCTGCAAACTTCTGCCAAACATTTGCATCAATTCACAAGCTCATTTGCATGTGAAAATAGTAGAGGTAAATTTGTGGGAAGTTTGCGGCTAGTTTGCCAGAACTCTATATTTTTTGTAAGGGATTTTATACTTTTTTATTGTTAATGTGACAAGCCAAATAAAACAAAGGATTTTAAATGTTTATACCAGAGGACTTTCCTTATTCCGTCCGTCCGTCCGCCCGCTTCTGCTAAATAAACACATGTAAATGTCAAGTCTTGTCACCGCAGCTTTGCTGTCAATGACAAACATAGAATCACATTACTATACTTACAGTTTTGCAAAATATTTTTTACATGGCTCGTTGTACTGTATGTATCACACCAGTTTCCTGTGAAAATGAGGCACTACACCAACATTTTCTTATATATTTTGCCCTGTTCCGCACACAATGTTATCTTATGATATCAAAGCACTTTTAATCTAGTGAATGACTTGTAAGGAGATGCATTTTAACATTTACATGACATAACAAACTACATTTACAAGTTTATGTGGATGAGATCAAATTGCACAGTAGCAATTTGGACTACCGCTGTACATTTATAGAAGACATTAATATATTACAGTTTTTTCTATTAAAGCATAATTTTTTGTAAAGCTGCTTTGAAATGATGTGTTGTGAAAAGCAATCTACAAAAATGTCTTGATGTTTAAGAAACCATCATAATATAATTTAGCAAAAATGTTGCGACAGTCATGTAATTTTCTAGGATCACGGTAGAGATTTTCAGTGAGTAATGATTAAATATTGGTTGTATCCTCACACATATTGTTTGACTTCAGAGAACTTGAAATACACCTGCAGTTATGCAGTTGATAAATATGCAAATCAATAATCCTGTAGTTTGTTTGGTCATTGTATTTTTCATCTTTTATCTGTTAGGTTATGGTAATGCAGGAAGGCTCCACTTCTCTGTTCGGTCAGCATCTCAAGCTGCCCACATTACCCAGCAGCTCATTAACATTGACCTTCTCTGATGTGAAAAAGAGCAAGTCCTTCCCAGGGCCAAAGGTGAGTGTTGATCTCCAACTTTTTTCTGCAAAAATAATCAGTTCCTCCAGGAGTCCTACTTAATCCTGCATATTTGACAAGTTGAAAGATGTTAAGGGTATTTAATGCTGAGGATTTTAGAGATGTTAAACTTCTGCTTAAGTTAAGTATTTATGGCTTCTGAGAAAGCACATGCTAGCATTCCAATGACGTAAACTGACTTACTGGGTGTCCCGATATGACAGGGTTTTGCATATGCTACGAGATTCTTTTCTAGACATAACACGTTTGCATTTTCTGAAGTTTTTTTCTTTAATCTGTCTGAAAAGCCAGTTTTAATGAGGAAAAATATTTTTTTTTACAAGAAACAAGGAGGTTAGCGCAGTTTCCTGGAGTTTTGCGCTGAAACCTCAGACGCTGGAGCTTTTTATACCCACATCTATTAAACCACATTAGCTATTACTTGAGCAAATCTTACAGTGAATTTACAAGAGCCTGTGGTGCACATGGAAATGGTTCACAATCCAAACAGGTCGTTTAACTGGATTACTGTTCATTCGTGATGGATTACTGACAGATCAAGGGTCGTTCGCAGCCAACCTCCGCTGCACTACTATACCGGTCTCTACAGCAAAAACAAAAATGACAATCTGCGCTTTGTTGCCCTTCTCCCCTTCCTCCACTTAATTTTGCTTGGTTGATTAATTGTCATGCATAATGGTCTTCAGAAGAGTCTTTTTTTTTTTTTACCTTGAAGAAATGCAGATCATTTGATTCTTTGCAAGATATTTTGAGCATTTTGGCATTACCAAAATGCACTAGTTTATCAAAGGGTTAGTTTACCCAAATAAAGTACATTCTGTCAACATGTGCTCACCCTCATTTCTTTCCAAATACATATGACTTTCTTTCTTCTAAAAGCAATTTTTAAAGAATGCAGATGGTGCTTTTGTTTTCCGTACAATGAAAGTGATTTGCACTTCAAATAAAATCAAAATGTACCGGCATCTAAGCAATTTAAATGACAGTTGTATAAGTTTTAAGCCCATGAGTACACTTTCACCTGTGTTCTCAATGTGTTTACCTTAAAAGCTAATGGTTACGGGTGTACAATTATATTGCTGTCCCTTAATAGTTCATGGTTGCTGTTAAAGTGTCTGCATTGTTCAGTTAAAGCCTTAAAAGTTCAAAGAAGAGGGAAAAAGTTTTTGTCTTTAGGCACATCTGCTTTTGTGTGTTTGTGGTCTTAACAGCAGATAAGACCAAATAAAAGGTTTAAAAGTAGTCTGGGCAGCTTGTAACACCTCCTCTGTCTAGACAGGGGCCAGTTAGCTTGACCTGCAGGTTGGATAACCCTCTCATTAAAGCTAATGAAATGCTTTTTGCTCACCACATTAAGTGGGTTTAAGTTCTATATACTTCAATTAAAAAATTATGTATTTGATTCAATGTACTTATTATGTACTTAAATGTGTAAAATTGTTTTATTACATATGTGTAATTACACTATTGATCCTACACTTACCCGTACCCCAACCTCAGAGCAGAGTTTTGCAGAACAAAAAGTTTATACACAATACTGTAAGTACATTATAGAAAATTATATTGGTAGGCAAGATCAATATTTAAATATCTATATATCAGTTGTTCATGTATTTTTCTATGTGAACTCGCAAAATTACCAAAATTGCTGTGGTACTACCTATTTTTAGTTTATTTATTTATTTATTTTAGATATGGTGACAGTACTGCTACCATGTTTTTTTACTACCATGTTACCATGGAAGTACCATGGTGGTATTTGAAGAACCATATAAATACCTTTAGTACATGATGGTAATAATACAATGTTATATATCAAAGTTCATGGTATTACTATCTGATACATCACTGTTTCATGGAACTGCCATGCAGGTCTCTTTGAAAAAAATGCTTAATGAATAAATGTAAATGCAAATCATTAATTCAGCATAGAACCAGATTTACTAATATATTTGCATATACATTTCTTAATATTGCAATATTCTCTTTTAAAGGATGGGTCCAAAAGCAGCAGTGCTCTTACTACCACAAACAATATCAGCAGCAGCTCCCTAAAACTCCACAAACCGTCCAAGGAACACAAGGACAAGCCTTCCAAAGACTCAAAAGAGTCCAAAAGTGCCTTCAGAGATTTCAGCAAGGACGCCGGAAAACTCTCTAAAGATTCTAAAAAACCCAAAGAGAATCAACCACTTCAGGAAGAGCACCCCATTCCTCAGATGGGATTCAAGGAGCCCAAGGCCTTGTCAAAGGAGCAGCAGCCATCAGAGGTCAGCTTCTCAAACTTGGTACAGAGTAAACGGCGGCCTGTGTTGGACAGTGAAGGCAATGTTACCAAAAAACGGAAAGGCAGTTTTTCTGAGAGCTCGCAAAAGCAGTATGCTTGTCCCACCTTGATCCAGCACCAACATTTGGACAAAAAAGTTCTGAAGGACAAGTCACAAATCCGGCAGAGTAAGTTACAAAATAGTGAACTTTCAGAAAAGAGGAAACCAGCAGCATTACCTCCCTTCCAGGATGTGTTGAACCCAAATGACTCCGACATGGAGGACAGCATGTTCACAAGATCAGATGTAAGTGCATTACTAATGATCATACTTCTGCTACAAAGACTGGTTGAGTTTGTTAATTGTCTCCTGATGTTTACTAAAGTTAAAATTCCATTCACTTTATCCATAGGGGAATAGATTTTTAACGAAAATATATAAACCTTTAAAGACAGACCTACCATGAGCTCCAAGCTTGTTAACTGGTGGTATATGCTCCTTTTGAAGCCACCAGTCTGCAATATTTCAACTAATTTCAAAGCAAACAAAGTGCACCAAAAGAGCTCTGCAGCCACACTGACACACTGTGAAGGACAGAAACAATTCCGTAAATTACTTATATATATTTGCATATATCTGAATATATTTAGTATATTAAAATGTTTAATTCAGTTTATATACTTATAATCAACAATTAAAATCAAATTTTAAACAATAGTTTGATTTTTAAATCCATTTTAATTTGATTTCGTCCTTCACAATATTTCATGGGATTGTAGATCATTCCCTCCATTAAAGAGATTAAGTACTCAGTCTGGTATATTTTGTCTTTATGTCTGATTTTCAAATACTTCTCTGCTTCAAATTAAAGTTTGTAATGTTGTGATTCACCTCGGAGCTGGTTGATTTGGTTCATGGCTCAAAACTATTTATGAAATCCCCTATGGAAAAAAATGTATGTGGAAAAATACTTCTGGAACCAAGACAGCTGAAAAAGTGGGCAGGCAATGTTGCATTTTATTGTCTTTAACAGTGATGTGTCTCCAGTTTACAGTATGTAGGCTTCTGATGAGCTTATCAAAAGAGCATTTGTTCTTAATTGGAATACAGTTCATTTAACAGTGGTGTAACCAAAATCAAGATTTCATGATGATTGTTGAAGGCATTTAGCAAGGTTAATGTGTGGCACTTAGCACGATTATGGTACACATTGGTGTTTTACAGGCATGTTTTTAAATAATTTAGCTGTTTGTTTAACATTTCTCTCTGGAAAATTACAAATTCATACAAATCAGTCTTTAAATGGTAAGTGGACATGTTTTGGTAACACAGTTGAAAAATGGCATTAATAAAAAGGGTGAAATTTAGTTTGACTTAATTTATTTGTCTATCAACATTTCCTGAAGGTTAAGCACCTCTGTTTCACTGACCATTTGCTGAAAAATAAAATAAAAAATACTTACCATTGACTAGTTGCTCTGAGTTTTAGGCCCTATTTTGTACCTTGTTCTTTGAAAGTGCCTTGTAAGTTGGCACAGATTTATCTATAAAGGAAAAAGAACAATGGATTTCAGGACACTGTATTTGGTATAAGCTCTTGTGTTCGATAGATGAGGTCTTGTTGAAATGTGCTTGGCTATTACTGGTGAGTGTTCTTTGGGACATGGGCTTCTCTGTGAACATCAAACAAAGAAGTTGAGACCGGCTCTAAGAGGACTGTGATAATGGAGGTCTGGAGTGAGAGGGGAGCCAATAAACTTGGTGGGTGTCCAGGAGCTGAGGCCCCATTTGTCTGGGTTGGATACAGGAAAGCAGTGCCGCCCGCCCATTGCTAGACCTCTCAGGAAATCTGGTATCTGGATGAAGGCATACAACGTTTATACTGCTTGGCTTTTGTTCAAAACAAAAGTGCTGATGTAATACCAATCTAATTTCATGTTATTGTAGATTGGCTTGTCCCTCAACATTAGACTGCATGCGTTTCAGATTGAATGTAAATTGCAAGGCAAGTCACAAAATTGCACTGCAATTTAGGTGAGATCCACACCTCGTTGACTCCACTGCTTATTGCAGAGTCACTGAATTAGTCTTGATTTCATTTGTTGCTGATCCTTGCTTTGAAATATACTTGCTTTGAGTTTATCAATTGAGTTCATATAGATCGATGCTTGAATGTTTTTGGCTTTGACAGTAGTGTTACTAGATGCAAGGATCATTTACCTTCAGTAAGAGAGCAGCTCATAAAGCCGGGCTGTTTTATTGGTAAAAAAGCAAGTGCTGAGATTTATGGTTTTATGGAACCCGAGGAGAATGAAGAAAGGACAAAGGACACAATGAATAGCTAAGAGATTTCCTTTAATCCCCCACTTTAAAACTAGAGGGACTGAAGAAACTTCAGTGTTTATGACAACTGACGAATTCCAGGTGCTTTTCTCTTTGGGTTACCAAGTCTGAAAGTATTAGCCTACTGCTCTTCAAAAGACTCAAATACATTGTGAATGTTAGTGGTGAAGAATTCTTTGGCAGTAGAGGAAGTTGCTGCTTTTGTCCAGACTTTTAGACCCAAACATTGTAACAAGTATTAGTGGATAAAGATCTTTGGGACATTAATTACTAAAAAGCATGGACATTTATTTTAATGAGTGGTTGGTTAAATGAATCAGATTCATTTATGGAAGAGGTATTAGGGTGTCCAGCAGGGGGTGATCTCCCTGTGGACTGTGTAGGTCCTAATGCCCCAGTATATTGATGGGGACACTATAGTGTAAAAAGGCACAGTCTTTCGGATGAGATGTTAAACCGAAGTCCTGAGTCTCTGTGGTCATTAAAAATCCCAGGACACTTCTTGAAATGAGTAGGGGTGTAACCCCAGTCTCCTGGCTAAATTCCATTGGCCCTTTATCAATCATGGCTTCCTAATAATCCCCATCCATTAATTTGCTCTATCAATCCACTCTCTCCTCTCCACTGATAGCTGGTGTGTGGTGAGCATACTGGCGCACTATGTCTGCCGTTGCATCATCCAGGTGAATTCTGCACACTGGTGGAGGTTGAGGAGAGTCCCCTGTTAACTGTGTAAAGCACTTTGAGTGTAGTGTCAGAAAAGCGCTATATAAATGTAACCTTCATTCAATTCACTGGCCACTTAAGTTAGACTTACAAGGAGTTTGATGTTGATTTGCTCCAATGAATGCAGTAATCATGCCATATCAAGTTCTAATGTTATTGCACATAATATTGAATGTGTAAACATAATGCACAAAATACAATTCAATATGTAGTATACAATATAATATACATTCTGTTAGGGCTGGGCGATTATGGCAAAAAATATTATCACAATATTGTTTCATATCATTCGATATCGATATTTATCACGATATTGAATCACATTTGTACATTGCACATTTTTTTTGAATTTCTAAAAAAAAGAAGGGAAAACAAAATCCTAAATAGTCTTTACAAAACTGCATTGGGTGCCCAGACAGCCAATGCAGTGGTGTCAAATTTTACAATATTTTAGAAAGTTTATCAATTGAGTGTGTGTGTGTGTGTGTGTGTATGTATGTATGTACGTGTATATGTGTGTGTGTGTGTGTGTGTGTGTATATATATATATATATATATATATATATATATATATATATATATATATATATATATATATATATATATATATATATATATATATATATATATACACATACACTCACCTAAAGGATTATTAGGAACACCATACTAATACTGTGTTTGACCCCCTTTCGCCTTCAGAACTGCCTTAATTCTACGTGGAATTGATTCAACAAGGTGCTGAAAGCATTCTTTAGAAATGTTGGCCCATACTGATAGGATAGCATCTTGCAGTTGATGGAGATTTGTGGGATGCACATCCAGGGCACGAAGCTCCCGTTCCACCACATCCCAAAGATGCTCTATTGGGTTGAGATTTGGTGACTGTGGGGGCCATTTTAGTACAGTGAACTCATTGTCATGTTCAAGAAACCAATTTGAAATGATTCGAGCTTTGTGACATGGTGCATTATCCTGCTGGAAGTAGCCATCAGAGGATGGGTACATGGTGGCCATAAAGGGATGGACATGGTCAGAAACAATGCTCAGGTAGGCCGTGACATTTAAACGATGCCCAATTGGCACTAAGGGGCCTAAAGTGTACCAAGAAAACATCCCCCACACCATTACACCACCACCACCAGCCTGCACAGTGGTAACAAGGCATGATGGATCCATGTTCTCATTCTGTTTACGCCAAATTCTGACTCTACCATCTGAATGTCTCAACAGAAATCGAGACTCATCAGACCAGGCAACATTTTTCCAGTCTTCAACTGTCCAATTTTGGTGAGCTCTTTCAAATTGTAGCCTCTTTTTTTCTATTTGTAGTGGAGATGAGTGGTAACGAGTGGTTATTTCAGTCAAAGTTGCTCTTCTATCAGCTTGAATCAGTCGGCCCATTCTCCTCTGACCTCAAGCATCAACAAGGCATTTTCGCCCGCAGGACTGCCGCATACTGGATGTTTTTCCCTTTTCACACCATTCTTTGTAAACCATAGAAATGGTTGTGCGTGAAAACCCCAGTAACTGAGCAGATTGTGAAATACTCAGACCGGCCCGTCTGGCACCAACAACCATGCCACGCTCAAAATTGCTTAAATCAGCTTTCTTTCCCATTCTGACATTCAGTTTGGAGTTCAGGAGATTATCTTGACCAGGACCACACCCCTAAATGCATTGAAGCAACTACCATGTGATTGGTTGATTAGATAATTGCATTAATGATAAATTGAACAGGTGTTCCTAATAATCCTTTAGGTGAGTGTGTGTGTGTGTGTATATATATATATAATGACCTTGTCAGAGATGATGACATCTGAATAATTTCACAAAATTAGAACTGAAATCTATTTGTTTATTATTAAAGGCTTGGAACATGCTGATTATAAAAACTAAATTTAGAAAGAAAAAACTTTATGGTTTAAAGGCGCTCTGGAAACACGCACCTCATGTTTGCTTTATTAAATGTATCCTGTGTTAAGTGCCACAGTCACTAGCCAAATCTAAAGCTTGTTTTTCAACTAGCAACACTACGTCAGGAAGAGTAACAGACTGGTGGGGGGTGGATGTAACTCAATCCTAAAATATGTTTATGATGTCCTCCGCAAGTGCTTTGCTTGAAGGGAATGGGACAATAGCTCTAAAGCAGAGAAGTTGTCAGTTTCAGAGCCACTGCTAGATTTATGGCACCACAGCAGAGGCAATGGTCGTAAAGTCACAGACCAGCTGTGTGGTGGCAGTACTGACTACCTGCTTTGCATATTTGTCTCTGCTAAACTCATGAAGCATGAAGAGGGTCATTTCAGTTTTGCGTTTTTACAAAGCACTTCACCATAAATTCAGACTTCAGTGGTAAGACTTAGCAGTTGAAACCAAATTTTTACATGTTGTTGACATAAAAACAAGGCGATTAAGTGATTTATTAGTGGGGGTTTGTTCAAATCCCTAGCCCTAAGTGTTAATCTTCTTTGCATAACTTGTCCTGTTCTGTTTGTGGACATGAATGATACTTCAAATTGTTCTGCTTGTTGAGGAGAGATGTGCTGTTACTTTTCTAACCATAGACCACACATAACTCCCTTGAATTGTGGAAACGACTTTTACATGGCCATAATTTCTGACTGATCACATTGGATGCTTCTCATTTCTGAATTTGTGCATCCTCGTTTCCTTTCCTTGCTTCCTTTGGAGGAATCAATGGAATATGGATTTGTAAAATGGAATGTCCTGCTCACTCACGTGAATTGACATGAATTCAAACGGTTCACCTCCTTGCGACGCATTTAAAGAATTGATATGTCCCTCATGATGGCAGACTTTGACCAGTTTCTGGGTCACAAGCTTGAGGACTGAGGAGAGAGGAAACTAGGATGCACAATTTAAGTGAGACGCACCCACAGTGAATTCAGTGATATGGGTTCAAAAGTTCTGCTGTGAAAAATCAGCCGGCACTTATCAAAATTAGAATCGCTGCCCCCAGTGGCCGAAGCCGAACGTGTTGTTGAACACACATGGGCTCATGTGAGCTCCTGTTTCGGGGTGAAGTGTCCACATGGTGGCGCTTAAAGCAAGTTGTATTTTTAGTTGTAAATGATAGAGCTGAGTATTGATACAAATTTCCCCAATTGAATTCCTATTCACAAGCTCTCAATTTAGATTCAATTTGATTTGATATTGATTCATGTGGGTATATTTCAGTTATAATGTCCCTTTTGCTTACATAAATAACTTTTACTATCAACACGCTGTGAAAGGATCTCGCTGCTGAATACTCCACCACTATACTACACAATTCATTCAATGGTGAGTGAAATCTAAACATTTACCAGCCAGTTGCCAAATATATATGCATTTTTAGTCGCATAGTGTGAAATTTGTTTGCAAATGCGAGTGATTTCCTCTTGTCGTAGTGGAGGGTTGCGCATAGAGTAAAAGTTCAATCTTGGGATTTAAAAATCAATATCGAAGTCTTGAGCGACTTCGATATTGATTTTTAAATCCAAAGATCGTGATGAATCAGGCAATTTATATTTTTGCCCACCCTAGTAAATGAGGAATGCATATTTTATTAGCCCCTAACCCAACCCCAACCCTAAAACATTGTTTGTGTATGCAAAAACTTCATGTTGCTAATTTTAAAAATATACTTTGATATATTTATGTATTTTTATAATTTTAAATCATTGTTCAAAAATGTGACTATTTCTATGCCATATGCTTTTATTTGTCTGTCAACAGCATATTGTTTAAGCACAACATTTACTTGTCTTGTGCAAAAGCAATTTGACAATTTCCTTGTTTAATAATTTAGTTGTTTAGAGCTTTAGTGTTTAGTGCAACGTTTTCTTTTAGTGGTTCACACATCACTGCGAACCATATCAACATGGTTGGAAGTTGTTTTTTCATTAGCTCTAAAAAGGAGTAATGTTGCATTTTACTGTCTAGCCACAGCTCTACCATTACTCAAGGATGGGTGACAGCACAGTTTCTCACTCTTTCAATTTCAATTTAACAAGCTTTATTGACCTTGTCACTCTCTCACTCTCTCACTCTCTCACTCTTTCACTCTCTCTCTCTCTCTCTCTCTCTCTCTCTCTCTCTCTCTCTCTCTCTCTCTCTCTCTCTCCCACTTCAAGTTCTCAGGGTTTTGAGAAGCCCAAACACTCAAGCTGATCTTAATACTTAAAGATCTGCTAGCCTTTCCCCAATGAGTGATGACATCTGTTTTATTGTCAAGTGGTGTGGGGCTTTTTCGATGAGTTTTTACAGGTGTCAAGTTTGGGGAAGGGGGTGCGGTCATAAGAGAAAGGAGGCTTGATTTACAGTGCCAGACCCTGACCATGCGTTTGATGTCATTTAGGCTCCCAGACAGATAAACGGGCCATAAAATGCAGACTGGAGAAAAAAAAAAAAAAACACTGTGAACGAAAGGAAAGGAACTTCAAAGAAACAACTTTGCTCTTCCACTGACTCGGTGAGGGGTAGAAGTTAAGTGTCTTTACCACCCTGCTCGTGGGACTTTTAGCAGCCCCTATTGTCAACTCACTTCATGGGAGATTTTTAGCACCGGCACCCTGCCAGCAACTCTCACTAGCACCACTGTCAACCCAGTTGAGTGAGTGAGCCATAACAAGTATATTGCACACTTATATCCAGCCATCGATTCGGCACCGTATTTCTGTAGATATAAGATGCTGTGAGGATGCCAGTGGTGAATAATTTTGGGTGGTGCTGTTTGAGGAAATGGTGAATGTGGTTGTTTCCCCTGTTGCATTCACATTGCCAAAAGTTGCCACCGTAGTGACGTAATCTAGTATCGACCATTTTTCAACATGGTTGAAACGTGCAATTCAATACAAAGAACAACAAAATCAACAACACCAAAATCTACAACACTGACGGAGGACAACGGGATCGGAGTTACACTGTTCTTAGTGCTGTTTTACATGAGCTTTGGCTGCATCCGAAAACATAGGCAGCTGCCTAATCAGTTACAAACGACAGCGTTTGGATGAATGGAACTCTAAAGTAAACTGGTCTCTGAACAGTTTCAAAAGGTCCTTATTTCATCCTACCTCCTTATACAGCCCCTGAAGGCTGCATTTTCCAATTTTCGGATGCAGTCTGTGTCTTCATGTTACAGTTTAAACTGGGCACGAGAGCTGTGCATGCTGCGCTCTGTGCTGCCACAGCTGCAGTGAGACATGAGATGAGCGGTCAGACTACCACGCAGCATGCACTGAACCTAGCGGACAACATGTTGGAAGCACTATAAACCTACTTATCAACACAGTCTTATACAATAAAGGCTTTTATGACTCAACAAATTACTGTACTGAAATGCTCACTCGTTGTCTTAAAAATACGTCTTGATGCAAGTGATCATACAGTAACAGGCACACAATATTTCCCTCACGTAAACTAGATATCATGACGGTTTAGAGTACAATAGAGTTCAATAACCCACTCTCAATAAACATCTGATTATTTATATCCATCTTTCCAGGAAAATGTAGTAATCCAGAAATAACTTTATTTTCCAAGCAAAGCGTGTCTCCCGTTGAAGTTAAACACACACACACACACACACACACACACACACGTGAAACAGGTGATCTTCTTTGTATACTTTGTTGATTTAATTTTATTTCTGTTAAGGGAATTGTAAAATCCTCTTAGCATGCTAGTAGCTAGTTGTTTACAAATGGCGGCTGTGGACTCCTCTCTTTCTCAGTGCTTTGTTTATCATAGGTTTTGACCAGTCACAGGCTGCAGCACCTCCCACAGTCTCCCACATTCCATATATTCCCCCCAAAGTATCATCTCCAGAGTAGGAGCTAAAAATCCACCAAAAATGGATATTTTTAAATTATAATTATAATATAATTGCATCTCTTATTTCCAAATATTTCTTCCTCAGATGCATTAAAAGAATAATTAATGGAACCATTAAAGGGATAGTTCACCCAAAAAGGAAAATTCTCTCAACATTTACTCACCCTCATGCTAACCCAGTTCAACAGAAGAAAGGTCATAGACATCTGGGATTTTCTTTTTTTGGGTGAACTATCCCTTTAAGGAACCACATTCACTACAGTAAAACATGCTAAATTATTGTAAGGAAGAAAAGAGGTAAGAAAAAAATGACAAACTCTACTCTTGAAAAATTTATTGTGTGTATATAACCGATGTTGGATAGATATTAGTCACCACATTTCCATTCTGTCTACCCATTTCAACTGAATAGACAACATGGTACACGTTTCCCGTGTATTGTAAAAAACCTTTCTTAGCCATTAGCCATAATCACTGTGTGAGTCACATTCCTTATTGGCTGAAGAGCTGAATTAATTCTTCATGAACATTTTGTCCAAGAGAGCGATTCCGTTTCTCCGAGTGCTCATCAGAGAAGAATGTAAACAAATTAATTCAGATTAACTTTAATAGCTTCTTTAGATTTCCTCTCAGGCTGCTCTCCAAGAGGAATTAAGTTAATAGTATCGCATTTAACTTCCTTTCTGTAATTTTTTTATTTTATTTTTTTTTTTTTTTTAATGTGCAGAGTTTCTCCACCTCATAAGGTTTTTGGAAGCCTGTATAATGTGTAGCCAGCTAGAGGACAAATTCAAATTTAACATGAGGGCTACACGGCACAAAAAAACCCCCAAAAAACACAGTGGACTTTGATGTAACTTTAAACGCTAGAACTTCAGCCAAGTGGAGAGTCAAGGAGGCAATTGTAAAAGAGCGCATTTGGTTCTTCCTCTTTTATCCTCGCTCCCATTTACCACAGTAAGCCTGATTATTATTATACCTCCATTTGGTGGGGAAGTCTTTGTGGATTGCATTTAATCGGCCCAATTTGCTCCACTGACTGTTCGCACCCATGTAGTAAAAGGAGGCAATTACGGTAATTTTACTTTGTTAGAGAACTCTGTATGCACAGGCACCCCTCTTTGGAGGGGTTATTTTGACAAGGACCATTTTTACCTTGATGCAATATCTCTTTTTTTTTTTAATACTATATTTTTGAGCCTTTGTGCATATGGTAGTAAATCCTCAGGTATTTATTAAGGTTGCAAATACTGTAGCCCCATTTAGCTCTTGTGTATCTCTCCATAGTGGCACTGTGGTGGCACAGACATTTTACCTATGCATTTGTGCTTTACAGACTTTGGGAGTAACGCAATATTTGTAACGTGTAACGTAATTAGGGTACATAAAGTGATTTAGACTGCTGCTTGTTTTAGATTGGATTTGATGCACGCTTGACATCTCTTCAGGTTCTCTCAAGACTCACGAGAGTCAGGAGTGCTATGTGCTGTTGCATGCGCAAATAACACCTTTGATATCGAGGCAAACGTTGTCAAGCCATTAAAAGGGCAGCTTCATCGCGATGGCCATTGGAGAATTTGCATTATTGTCTTTTCAGATGAGAAAAGGGAAACAAGAATACAATTCAGTGCAATTTATGTCTTCCAGCTGTGAAGATGCTATAATTTTCCAAGGACCCGACATACACTCATTGAGCACTTTATTAGCAACTATGGTCCTAATAAAGTGCCAGACGTGGTCTTCTGGTGTTGTAGCCCGTCTGCCTCAAGGTTCGATGAGTTGTGCATTTTAAGATCCTGTTCTGCTCTTTACAATTGTACAGAGTGTTATCTGAGTTACCGTAGCCTTTCTGTCAGCTTGAACCAGTCTGGCCATTCTTCATCAAGGCGCTTCTATCCGCAGAACTGCTGCTCACTGGATATTTTTTGTTTTTGGCACCATTCCGAGTAGACTTTTTCTGCTTGTGGACTTACTAATTGAATAAGTGTCATACATACCCTTCACTTTTGTTTATATTTACTGCTTAAGTTATGTGTTTGCCATTTAAAGATAGATAATGATAAAGATAGCTAAAATGAAAATTATGTCATTATTTACTCACCTTCATGTTTTCCAATCCCATTGACTTTCTTCCATCAAACACAAAAGGAAATGTTAGGCTGCCTTTTTTTTCCAGAAATTGAGTGAATTGTGACTAGCCTAATATCGACTTTTTAATTTCCATGGAAGAAATTCATACGGGTTTGAGGTTTGAACAACATTAGGGTAAGTAAATAAAATATTTTTTATTTTTGGGTGAACTATCCCTTTAACGAATAACTTTTGTTAAGTTAAAATGTGTCTCTTTTAACAACATTGTTTGCTCTGATAATGTCTTATTGTGTAAATATTAAAGCTGTCAAAATTAATATGCGATTCATTTTAAATGTTTAACACGTTTGTTCTTTAACATGATTAACACATTTACTAATTTGACATTATATTCTGAGAGTTTGTTCAGTTCCATGTGAGTTCTGAACACTGGTTGGAGTAGGGCAGAAGTTTTGCAGTGTGTCCAGGGATTTTCAAGCCCAAAGTATGGTTTTCTCAGACGTAAAGGGACGTTTGAGACAAATCTCATTATGGGCAGTGTGTGAGAACGCCGAATATAACAGTGCATCTTTGAACGCGCAGAATGTGCATGTGCCTGGAGTTATTTTCACTAATTAGTGGGTTCACAAGGTGGCAACACTTTCATTTTGAGTCGTTCCTGTCATGAAGAAGCGCTAGAACATCAGGAGATGAAGGTTAAAAACAAATCAAGAGAGGTCTGGAGGTACCTGCATTTTATATAACTCAAGTCTGATTGAATATAAAATCATCTTTATGGGTCTAAACTCCTGAAGAGAAAATACAGTGTCTCATAGCAGTGGTAGCATGCATGATCCAACCGCCTGTGTATGTGCTTGTGCGCAGTTATATGGAGTAAACTTTAACAGGCTCGCGTTCAACAGCAGGGGCTGACTGGCCATCAGGAGCACTGGGCATTTTCCCGGTGGGCCGCTGGGTAATTTGGGCCAGCCCGTTGATGCGCAAGCACCAGCCCATTCTACTGCCGATATTTAGGTGGCCGCCCTGGGTTCCAACATGCTCATGTGGACCCCATTACAGAGTGAATATTCAAAAAACTATGTAAAGTAAAGCCCATAAAATGGCTTTTATTTTGAAAATCTGAAATTACTTTTTATTTTGAAATTTCACATCATAGCACATTTTCGTATGTGCACATATACAAATCACAATAATGGTGGCAACCAAAGACAAAATATTAAGTATAAGATGAGCTCTGAATAATCACAAAATTACACATAACTGCAAGTTCCAACAAATACAATTTGTTGCCAAATTGCTTTGTTTTAAATAAACATTTACACATAGTTATGTGAGTAATTGACATAAAATTTTAAGCGCTGTCATCAGTGTCCTACTGTGTGAAACTTTCTTCATCTAACTATTTTAAACAACATTTTATGATCTCGTATAGTTATATATACAGTGCATCTGGAAAGTATTCACAGCGCTTCACTTTTTCCACATTTTGTTATGTTACATCCTTATTCCAAAATGGATTAAATTCATTATTTTCCTCAAAATTCTACAAACAATACCCCATAATGACAACGTGAATGTAGTTTGTTTGAAATCTTTGCAAATTTATTAAAAATAAAATGAAAAAAATCCCATAAGTATTCACAGCCTTTGCTCATTATTTTGTTGAAGCACCTTTGGCACCAATTACAGCCTCAAGTCTTTTTGTGTATGATGCTACAAGATTGGCACACCTATTTTTGGGCAGTTTCTCCCATTCTTCTTTGCAGGACCTCTCAAGCTCCATCAGGTTGAATGGGGATCGTCAGTGCACAGCCATTTTCAGATCTCTCCAGAGATGTTGAATCAGGTTCAAGTCTGGGCTCTGGCTGGGCCACTCAAGGACATTCACAGAGTTGTCCCAAAGCCACTCCTTTGTTATCTTGTCGTGTGCTTAGGGTCGTTGTACTGTTGGAAGATTAACCTTCGCCCCAGTCTTGAGGTCTAGAGCGCTCTAGAGCATGTTTTCATCAAGGATGTCTCTGTACATTGCTGCATTCATCTTTCCTTCAATCCTGACTAGTCTCCCAGTTCCTGCCGCTGAAAAACATCCCCACAGCATGATGCTGCCACAACCATGCTTCACTGTAGGGATGGTATTGGCCAGGTGATGAGCGGTGCCTGGTTTCCTCCAGACATGACGCTTGCCATTCAGACCAAAGAGTTCAATCTTTGTTTCATCAGACTAGACAATTTTGTTTCTCATGGTCTGAGAGTCCTTCAGGTGCCTTTTGGCAAACTCCAGGCGGGCTGTCATGTGTCTTTTACTGAGGAGTGGCTTCCGTCTGGCCACTCTACCATACAGGCCTGATTGGTGGACTGATTGATGTTGTTCATCTGGAAGTTTCCCCTCTCTCCACAGAGAAATGCTGGAGCTCTGTCAGAGTGATCATCGGGTTCTCGGTCACCTCCCTGACTAAGGCCCTTCTGTCCCGATCGCTCAGTTTGGCCGGGTGGCCAGCTCTAGGAAGAGTCCCGGTGGTTCCAAACTTCCATTTACGGATGATGGAGGCCACTGTGCTCATTGGGACCTTCAATGCAGCAGAATTTTTTCTGTACCCTTCCCCAGATCTGTGCCTTGATACAATCCTGTCTCTGAGGTCTACAGACAATTCCTTGGACTTCATGGCTTGGTTTGTGCTCTGACATGCACTGTTAACTGTGGGACCTTATATAGACAGGTGTGTGCCTTACTAAATCATGTTCAGTCAACTGAATTTACCACAAGTGGATTCCAATCAAGTTGCAGAAACTTCTCAAGGATGATCAGTGGAAACAGGATCCACCTGAGCTCAATTTTGAGTGTCATGGCAAAGGCTGTAAATACTTATGTACATGTGATTTTTTTTTTTTATTTATTTTTATTTTTTTTTTATTATTATTTTAATCAATTTGCAAAGATTTCAAACAAACTTCTGACACGTTGTCATTATGGGGTATTGTTTGTAGAATTTTGAGGAAAATAATGAATTTAATCAATTTTGAAATAAGGCTGTAATATAACAAAATGTGGAAAAAGTGAAGCGCTGTGGATACTTTCCGGATGCACTGTATATATAAATAATATATTATTCTTATACTTGTTGTTTCCACAAACTCATATTAACTAAGACAAGTTTATTTGCACTTCTAGAAAAAAGTTGAAAGGTGACTAAGATCTTTAAAAACTTTGAAGAAATGCTGACTTGTCACAGCACCTAAAATACACACTTTCATGCACATTTTAACCTAAAGTTTTAAGTTTTTAAAGTTATTTGTCTGAGCTATAAAATGCTTATATTAGTGCTTTCTCTAAAAAAAAATCCACTCATCACATTTACAGTGGTTTTCTATATTGTAAAATTATGAAAATTTTTGCTCTGGTGGGGTTCATTGTAATGAATAGCATTCTATAGAAATGTCCTTTTTTTATTTTTTCAACTTGAAATTGAGCTGGAAAATGAAATCAATGAGCCAGTGTGTTATGGTGTGGTGTTGCGGGCCGGGTTTGGTGGGCCACTCTGGGCAAAAAAGTCCAGGGCCACTTTTTAGTCCTAGTCCGCCCCTGTTCGACACTACTCATATGCTGAGTGTACGTGTTAAATTGGAAGTATATGTAGGGCTTTACACTGATGCATACCACAAACAAACACACATCTATTCCGAATCATTCATCAAGTGATTGGGAAAGGACTTCTTAATGCTATTTGTTGTACAAAATCAACCCAGATAGGACTTGTGACAAATATCAAGTGTTTTGTGACCTCTGTAGGGCACAATTTAATTACCACAGAAACATGTCAATTCTTAAATATCACAAAAATATTCTGATTATGTATCATTTGTGGGCAGTGCCAGCGCTAAAAGCAGAACAAGATATTGTCGCACGGTGGAGGGCGGGACCGGGGCGTGATTACGCACACCCGGTCCCGTATTAGGCTGATCGAGCCGTCAAGAGGGATAAAGGCCACTCGCGGATGGCGATGCGGGAGAGAGAGATCGTTCACGGACATGTCCGTTATCTTATGTGTTTGTATTTTGAGTTCTCCATTAAACTATGATTTCACATGTTCAGCCGGTTCCTCGCCTCTTCCTTGCCCGTGAGAATTAACTGTTTTACAGACATGTGTAGCACTTTTCACGTGAAGTTCAAAGCAATACTTGACAATGGAGTTGATGCCCTGAATGAATCATGAACGCGGCTTCACGATTGCTGTAACAGCGGATAGCCACAGTCTGCCAGCTGATTAATTTTGTTGAGGATGAGAGTTTAAGAGATTTAATGCACATTGCAATGAATACGCAACCTATGACAACTAGTTCTATCAGTAAGTCAAACTACCACTTGGAATTTGGGAAACTTTGAATGTTACTTGAATCGGTGCTGTTTTAGTACATTTCTATCTTTTATATTATACAGTATAAGGCTTTGTTTGGAAAATGTGAATAAAAAATTATTGTTACATGTTTTGTTTTCCTTCCTAAGAAGAAAATAAATGCATTATGACAGGAAACATATATATATATATATATATATATATATATATATATATATATATATATATATATATATATATATATATATATATATATATATATATATATATATATATAAATAAGAGTAAAATTTTAGCTCTTTCAAAATCTCCAGTTAATTGCAAATATTTTACTTTCTATATCTTTTTGAACTCAAAACAGTGGATACATGTAAGTTTAATGTGAATATTGCCCCAAAGGGCTGTGTGCCATCAGCCTCCATTAGGTTGGTGGAGGTGGAACCCAGTGATTTACAGTGGGGAAGTGACACTAAGACCTATGAAAGCCTCTAGTGTGGAGCAGAAGGTCATGGAAATGGCCACACAAATAACTACATTTGGTTCTTTTTCAGTGTCTGTATTAAACTAGTGTTGCTATGTGTCATAAGACCTCACAGGCTGATTTAGATACTTTTTACATATGGCAGAAGAAGAGTGTGAATCAAGCTGCTCAGATGGATTTGCAATTATAATGCTACAAATCTAACTTTGTATCATGAGGGGAAATAAAGCAATAATGTGCAATGTGTTGCAAATGTCTTTTTGATGGTGATAATGGCATGTGATTCACAAATGGGAGGAAGGCTTTATACTGTGAAACAGCAGGTGGTAGGAAGTCTTGTATTGCAGATTCCCCACATAATCTCATGGCTAAACTCATTAAAGGAATAGTACACCCAAATTTATTTTTTAATTTTTTATTATTATTTACAACCCAATTTACACATCATTCCATATCTGTATGACTTCCTTTCTTCTTGGAATTTTGAAGAAAATGCTTTGTGTGAGAAACAGACCGAATTCTGTTATTGTTTGGGTGAACGGTTTAAATATGCATCTCGCAATTTGTTGTTGGTACTGGTGTTTATAATTGTATTTCTCCTCCTCTCTTAGTCTGATCAACCCAGCCCGGCCAGTTCCAGTTCAAGCTCAGGCTTTGGACGCACACATAAACGGCAAGGTATCCTCCCCAGCATTCGCTACATTCAGTTGTTTTTGGCTTTGTCAAAGATGCATATTATGGGTAGTGAGTCAGAGACACATCTAGACAGAACTAAAATTCACAGAGGCTTCCTAAACCCTAAATTTTAATAAGCAGAATCTTTATTACATTGACATTGTTTATACAGATCTGATCACAGCGAATTTCGAGAAAGAGCCCATATTGGCAGTTGCCTCATTTTCAAGAAGTATGTAAAAATTTTAATGCAATGCTAATGCAAAAACATTAACTTTAATTTACTTGTCAATATATACACAAAACAATCCTGACAGACTTGACTTAATTTCTTTTCCACACAAGAGAAAGCATTGCTTTTGTTGACATTTGCCATTCTCCCTTTTATTCACATATAGTGCTGGGTCCTTTACGGACAGTAATCCCAGATTTGCACTCAGATGAAAATGAAGAGGAATCAGAAGAGGAGGATGGTAATGACATGGACTCAGACTTGGAGCGACCATTACACACGCAAATGACACATCGCCACCGCAGGTGAAAGTCTTTAAAAAACATTATTCCTGTTTGGAATTGGCGCCACCACATAAACGATAATGGAGTAAAATCTATTTTATTTCTTTCTGCAAAAAGACACAGTGAACTTGTTATTTGTCGCAGAGAACGTTGAATGTCAGACACTGAAAAAAAATCATTTAACCAGATATCCAAAAAAGTCCATTCCAGTATATCATGTAGCTGAAAGCATTTGTTTTTAAGCGGTCATGTACAGTACATGCTCAAATGGGAATAATAATTGGTGAATGGCTGTCATATATTTATAGGGTGAGTTTAAGTGATGGCAGCAACAGTGAAAACAGCTCTACCTCTTCACCACTACCCCATAATGACACCCCACCTCTACTGAAAGCTACCAATAGCCAGGTTAGTTGAAATTACCATATTCCTCTCAATCTTTTCTGTAGTTGTGATTTTTATCTGTTCTTCAACTCTTAGTCATATTTGAAAGAAAAGAAAGTACAATGAATTGAGAACTTCTGTAGAACTGCCTGATAATGGTGAATGTGCACTTTAAATTGGAGGAAAATTTTCCAAGTGGAAATACAAAGACCAGGGTTGATGTTATAATTGTAATTCATTTTAAATATAATGATACATTTTGCAGATACTTGAAGGAAAGAGTCCCATGAAACAAGCAAAAGCAGACAAAAATAAAAACATTGATTTTGACAAGGTAAGCAGTTGAATTGTAATTTTTTTTTAATGATGTTTTTAAAAGGTTTATAGAATAAAAACCAAATTATGAATAATAAAAAAAAAAAAAGTTTTCTTAAATGTAGGCCTTAATAAATGAATTGCATTGATGTTGCATTATATTCTGGTTTTGTGTTACTGGTTTTATACTGATTAACCCTTTAAGCTCGAATGGGCCCATGAGAAACAAAATAATTATTTTATATAAATAATAAAATAACTAAATAAATATATAAATAACTAAATCTTAACCAACACAGAAGTGTTCCATTTTGATCATTTATATACAAAAAAATTGCACTGTAAATATTATTGCATCTCATCAAATAGCCATGTGTCATATGTTATTGGAAACCAGCTTATGTTTGTACTTGTAGACAAAAATATAGCGAGTCATAGCTAAGTAATAAACATTAATAATAAAATAATAAAACATTATGACCACTCACATATGAAGCAAATAATGTTGATCATCCCCTAACAAGGTCACATGTCAAGGTCTGGGTAGATTAGATGGTAAGTGAACGAACAGTTCTCGTAGTCAACTTGTTAAATGCAGGAGAAATGAGCTGGAGAAAAGACCTGAGCAACTTTGACAAGGGCCAAATTGTTATGGCCATCTCTGAAATGGCAAGGCTTGTGGGGTACTCCCAATCAGCAGTGGTGTATACCTACTAACTGTGGTCCGAGGAGGGACAAACCACACACCGGCGACAGGGTGTCAGGCGCCCAAGGCTCATTGATGCAAGAGGGCAACAAAGGCTATCCCATCTGGTCCGAACCGACAGAAAATCTACTGTGGCACAATTCACAGAATATTTTAATGGTGGTTACTGGAGGAATGTGTCACAACACAGTGCATTGAATCGTGCTGCCTATAGGGCTGCGTAGCCACAGACTGTAAGAGTACCCATGATGACCCCTTTCCACCGTCGAAAATGCATTCAATTGGCACTCAAGTGTCAAAACTGGACATTGGAGCAGTGAAAGAAGGTTGCCTGGTCCAATGAGTCCCATTTTCTTTTGCATCACATAAACAGCCAGGGACATGTGCAACGTTTACCTGGGAAGTGATGGCACCAGGATGCACCGTGGTAAGACGACAAGCCAGTGGAGGGATTGTGATGTTCTGGGCAATGTTCTGCTGGGGAACCCTGTGTCTGGCCATTCATGTGGATGTCAATTTGACATGTAGCACCTACCTAAACGTTGCAGACCAGGTACACCTCTTCATGGCAATGGTGTTCCCCGATGGCAGTGGATTTTTCAACAGAATAATGTGCCCTGCCAAACTGCACACATTGTTCGGGAATGGATTGAGGAAAATAACGAAGAGTTCAAGGTGTTGCCCAGGCCTCCAAATTCCCCAGATCTCAATCCAATTGAGCACCTGTGGGATGTGCTGGACCAACAAGTCCGATCCACTGTGGCTCCACCTCGCGTCTGGTACCACAGGACACCTTCAGAAGTTTTGTAGAGTCCATGCCTCGGCGGGTCTCCACTTTTTTTGAGGACAACAGCATATTAGGCAGGTGGTCATAATGTTTTGACTCAACAGTGTATGTCTTGACATAACAGTTTCATGTGAACAGGTGTTGCTCATATGCTGTGTTTTTGCTTATAACTTCACAAAAATAATCAGTGAAAAATAAACTTGAAATATCAAATAACATTACTTAGAGGAGGTGATTATCCCCCATTATAGCCCCCACACAAAGTAATCAGATGCAAGATCATTAGACAACCCACACAAAGCACAATGTGCACACAGCATCTGGCAATTTGCTATCTGGCTACAAACGTGCTAGCTTTCCTGGATCAGATGACATCATCAGAAATGCTAAAGCATCATGGATTGCTCCAACCAGTGATGATAGTCCTCCATATTTGGGCAGAGATTCATGTGATTAATCACTCTAATTACATATGGCCACCAGAAGATGGCGCCAAGTGCACGACACAGACTCTGACTCAAATGGCACATAATGAAAATTCATGACTGATTAAACATTGTTTAGTTCTAAAGGAACAATTATGTTTTATTTGTTTGGAAAGGGTTTTGGACACTTGAAGATGTTTAGACACTGATTAAAAAAAAATGTGTAACCCTACTTTTGATTGCTCTGAGATATATATTTTAAAATCAGAAAAATAAGAAAAAAAGCTCTTCCTCAAGTTTTATTTTCAGCAGTTTTTTTAGGCTGATAGTCTAAGAATTTATCAGAATCTATATCATTAAAACATTTGAAAAGTCTTTATTAAAATTGTACCAAACATTTGAACCTCTTTGTTTTTTTTATCATCAGCAAAAGTGGTGGAGTAAAGTACAAATTGTTTGTAGTAAAATAGAGTTGGAAACCAGAACATTTTTAGACATGCTACTTTTAGCCCAAGTCTTGATCAATCTGAATTACACTTCTTTTTCCATTGATTAATGTAATGTCTCTTACCGCAGGCATACTTGGATGAACTAGTTGAGCTTCACAGAAGACTAATGACACTACGGGAGAGGCACATATTACAGCAGGTAAAGAATGAGTGAACATGTACAGTCAGATGATTCCTTTCCAGATGGTTGTAGGGAAGAACACATGCACGTGAGCTGTAGAGTTATATCCCATTAACATATAATGACCTTTATGAGGGAACATGAGCCGAGGACACTCGAAAATTTCCCCTCCAAGGAAGCTGAGCTCATGGAGCACTTTACCTTAAAGTTTAAAACCTGTAAAGTTTCAAGTTATTACCCACAGCATTAGCATGTCAGTGGATTTCTTGGTGTAATAAATCACACTGGTAACAGTAGTCCCTCCTCGTGCTAGCCAGGTAAAATATTTGTGGCATATCATTCTTTTGATTATGTTCTTTGAGGCCTATTTGCTTTGACAGAACAGTACTTTTTCGTTCCAAGGGTTTACTGTGCCCTTCTTTTGCAAAGCCTGCTGTGGTTTAGCCCAAATGAGGTCCAAACATTGCAAACGTACATCTTAATCAAGCTAATCACTGAGAGTTTTGCAAATGTTCCACTTCCCAGCCATAAGATATGGCATCGATTACCTTCCATGATTTTCCTTTCTCCTTCAAAAACCGCTAACTAGAAAATTAATTTGTCACTGTTGAGCTTCATTTGTTGATAGCCTACCACAAAATTGTTGGTGAAGGACATCGGTGAAACAAACATTTTACTGTATATTACTTTGACATTAACAACAGCCTTTTGTTGTCCACATCAATATATGAAAAATTTAATAATGGCACTACCATTTTTTTTCTTTTGGTCCAGATAGCAGTATGAAACAGCTGAGTTCTATCTACAATGTCATAACAGGCCTCCGGGTTTCCCTATGTTTCTGGACCCCGTTCAGGTGAAATGGAAGAAATTCCTTCCATATGCAGGTTTTGTTTTGTAATGTGAAATGGATCAGGTTTGTGTCCCATTACTCCACAGTTTAATCTATGTGACTACTCTACACCCCCCTCTATCCATAATCACCAATGGAGTCCCCTTATGAACCAGTGAGGGCTGGAACCAATAACAGACTGCTTTGGTGGAAAAGCTGGGGGGTGGGATTGGTGTTCTCAATTAAGCCTTTAATAGATGCAAAGGAGAAGAAAAGAGTTGGGACATCTACATATAACCCAAGTTATAAATGTAAGGTAATGAACGGCTTATGAATAAACCAGTCGACATGGGTAGATTATTGCCCATCACACCGATTTTGCCTGACATGTAAACACCTTTACCGGTGTTCTCACCGGTTTGTCCAATGTGCACATGGGTTGAGTGCACGCCTTTTCACGGTTTGACATCAAAAGCAGAGAACATGCAATTATTTAATCTCATTTAAACACAGTTTTCTTGCTTTGTCAGATTTTTAAATTAAACAGATTTTTGGGAGTAATCAGCGGATTGGTATGTGTGTGTGTAAACATGCTCAATGATAAATGTTTTGCCTTGCTTTTTGAGATGAAGAGTAACCAAATAAACTAAATTTCCAATGCAAAACCAGTGATGGGTATAGGGTGAGACAGGTCACTGAGATACAGTACTTCTGAATGTGAGAAGCATAGCATTGAATTTGGCAGCTCTATGAATAGAAGTCTCGTCGGTTAAAAGAGCCAATACATTTTTGATAGTGACATCATCTGTCAGATTTCATTGATAACGTGCATTTGCAGTAGCTGGACCGGCCTGAAAAATAGCTTTTTTTTTTTTTCTTTTTTTTTTATGATATGAGCCAAAGACGCACAATTTAGGATCTGTTTGTTTGAGATTTTATTGCTGATTTGAAATATGTTATCAGCTCATTATCTTGACCAAATTCTGTGGAGAGTTCTGTTCCATTCAAGTAAATAAGAGCTATATTTGTATCCAGAGAAAAGAGTATTACGGAGATGGCCACTGAGTGACCTGACATTCCTTAAATGAACTCGCTGCCATTGTTGGTCTGGTTGGCTGTTAGCATGTTGCCATGCGGTTGCCAGGGTGTTCTGAGTGGTCATGTAGGTCTCGCTAGACTCACAAGCGACATTCATACACTGTTTATTGTGATTATTTGTACTCCAACAGAAACCCTTACCCCTAAGGCTAACCCTAACCTTAGTAAGAGACTCCTGTGAGACTTTCTGGGTGGTTGTTGGGTGCATACTTGCTAGCCCAAATCTTAATGATTTATTTGTCCCTAGATTTGGCATTAGACTCTCCTTCAATGTGAGTCAATGCAATATTATTCCCATTTTTAAAACGTTTTCTGATAGCTTAGAAAAGTAATAGCTTTAAGGCTTTTAGCTGTTTTTCTGTAAAGCTGCATTCAAACAATATGTTTTCTGAAAAGCACTTTACTGTACAACAAAATTGGCTTGTCTCTCCTCAAGCCACACTATATTATTCATGGCCATCGTACAAATGGTGTGGACAAGTTATGTGCTGTAGTTTAATACTTAAGTGTTAAGAATTTGTTTAAATCTCTAACCTCATGTATGAGCAATAGTAATAGTCATGATAGCATTTGCAAACACCGCTAACTCATTTGATGTTTGCTGCTTGGCCCATTCATTTTTTTTCTTCTTCTCTCTGTTATTCCTTCAGATTGTAAACCTCATTGAAGAAACGGGACACTTTCACATCACAAACACAACGTTTGATTTTGATCTCTGCTCTCTGGACAAAACCACAGTTCGGAAACTGCAAAGCTACCTTGCGACTTCTGGATCATCTTGAAGACTTATGCAGCTGGCTGCAATGAGGAGGACAATCAGACCTCGTTTTTGAAATTGTTTTGTTTTTCTCTTGCATAAAAACTTTTAAGGCAATGGAAAATGTGTTATTTCTTCCAATAGCTCCTCTGGTCTCTTTGTATGCCTCAGAATTTGACAAAACATTATGACTTGAGTCTGGAGGTTCTTATGGTCAACCAGGACTTCACCCAAAACGCCTTGATAATCCAACATTGCCAAAAAAAAATGTTTGTGGACTAAAACAAAATACAATTGTGTATATTGTTATTATGTATGAATGTTTGATAGTTTTTTTGTGACAAATGCATGTTTCAACACTGCCTTACCACATTGTCTATTTATTGAGTATGAGTTTCTAGTGTGTGTGTGTGTGTGTGTGTGTGTGTGTGTGTGTGTGTGTGTGTGTGTGTGTGTGTGTGTGTGTGTAGAGCAAATGATATTAAACTTGTGCAAGCACTTGGGAACAATCATCTCATTGGTACGGTATGGTAATGGAACATCAGAAGATTTGGTAAATCAATTTTTCACTTTAAATGTGAAAAGATGAAAGAGTTTCATTCACTGTTTTTATATGATCAGATTTTTGAAAACAATGTTTTTTAACTTTAATGTTGTATATCAGGTAAAATGAATGGTTTTAGAACAAGCTGTACTTTGATATGAACCTTTAGGATGACTTTCAGTCCTATTATTTAATTAATTACAGATTGTCAGCTAATTATTTCTAGTCGGTGTCAACAGTAAAATGTTGATATGTCAATAATTAATCACATTATGAAAAATAGGCAGGATATATCTTCAACAAAAACCAGTGACCTCTGACCCAAATGTTTCACTTAATGTTTTGAATAGAAAAGTGTATTGTTGAATCTTCAATGTTATTTATTTTTTCTAGGGACCACAAATCCCAAGACTTTATTTGTTGTCCTCAAACGAATGGGAACAAGCCAAGTGCTTGCTCTTTAACTGTAGCTTGGTAGTTATTTGTTAAACTGAGGAACTCAAAAGTATCGAACTTGACTTTTCAGGTCAATTGATTGATTTATTTTTTTGGTTTCTTTTTTTAAAATAATTGAATTAATTAATTGAGGCTGAATTAATCAGATTGTGCAGTTGAGTTATAGCCCACAAACTCTGCATAGAGCAAGAGTAATCTCTTTTAATTTCATTATTTTTATAATGTTGAATCAGATTAGCCAGTCTTTTGGACATATAGATATTTTGGGAAACCTGAGGGTGGTGGGGGGGATGAGAGGGCAGACTGAATAATTGGCACTATGTGTAGTGTATACAGTTTTCAGAAGGAAAAAAAAAAAGAAATTTTGGAATTTGTTTTTCTGAATGAAATAATGCCTTGTACACTTTTTTGTTTATTTCTCAGATTCAGTTTCTCAGCCCAAAGAGCTTTTAGTTTAGTTATCATTGTATAATGTTTGTGTGTATATAAACTTTATATGTGATATAAAAAATCATCTTGCCTTTATCTGCTTTCTTGGAAGGCTCTGACCTGCTTCCAATCGAAAGCTCTTGATCGTAATATAAATTCAAAATTGATTTGATATTAATGTGCAGTTACTGGCGAGTAAACATTTTATCCATGCCATTAAATTGACAGAAAATAATTGCTTTTGTTAATTGACCTAGATAGCCTGTAAGAAGTATGTCACATGAAACTATCCTAAATGCAAAAGATAGAAAAATTATATTACTGGAAAAATAATGAGGAGTTCCATCCAGGTTTATTGGATAACATATTGGTAATTTGTGTGAAAAAAAAAAAATATGCCCAGTCGAAAACCTTAACCTTTTTTTTTTTTCTCACTAGCAAAAGGTATATTTTGTTTTACCCTCCTACTCTGGATGTTAAAGCAACTGCACAAGGGGAAAAGATCATTAACATGGTTTATTAATATATTAGTTAGCCTGGGGTCAGAGCAGTGACTCATACTAAGGACAGGAACAGCGCTTTCATGCTTTTTATGTTTGCCAGTGTGGGTGGTCTAACAATGAAATCGGGAGGTGCTCCAAAACATTGCCATTCCTAAAGTAGCTTGGTGTTAGCTGTAGTTGCCTTTTTTGGAAGGGGGTATCTGTCTTTATTACATTGGGTTAAGGATTATAGATGTTTGCTTAGTAGTGCTCCAAGAATTCTTGTTTATACAAAATGTAATCCTCAAAGGCAACTTAAGGTGAGGTGGGCATCGAAGCTATGGAAGACAATCAGAATTCCTTTACAGTTGTGGAGGCATTCCAAAGGCATTACCTTTAAAGCAGACGTTCCTTGATTTCTGCGGTGAAATCTGGCCAATTCTGAATGTTCTGAAGATTGTTGTTTTGGGGAACTGCTAGCCCTCAACTGAATGTTTAATTCTGGAGGATACAATCTGCTCTTTTAACAAAAGGATTTCATGATCTCCCAAAGAATATAGTTGTTAATAATGTTAAAGGAATAGTTCACCAAATACTGTCTTTATTTACTTACCCTCATATTGTTCCAAACATATGACTTTCTAGACCTACTTTATATTCATTATATTGTCTTTAACTGCTGCGTAATTAAGCATTTGCTACAGTGTACTTATGTAAATGTGTGTTGTTGCATTGTACTTACATTTTGTAGTTACATCTGTAGTTACACTGGTAACCTTATCCCTAACCGAACCCTTACGCTAACCCACCTAAACCTCAAAATCAGCAAATATGAATCTTGTGAGAATTTTTGCAGAACAACACGTGGTTAAATAATAACTACATTGTATTGTATAATGTTAGTAAATAGTGAGATCAACTGTCTTCTGCAGAATACAAAAGGAGATATTTAAAAGATAATGTAGCAATAGCTGATTTTCAAACAATAGCAGGTGATAGTGACTTATATTCAAGCTTAAAAAAAAAAGTGTCATAAAAGGTGTCCATGTGACTCGTGTGTCATATTCCAAGTCTTCTAAAGTCATACGATTACTTTGAATGATGAACAGATCGAAATTAATGTCATTATTCATTATCAAATCATTAGACACTTTTCCACTATCGGGCCAGTGCGACCCAGGGCTATCAACTGGTCAACCGGGGCCAATAGCCTCGAGCCGCTAGAACAAAATCGATCTGCATTCCCACCATCGAGCCAATAGCCCCGCTGTGTTGCCTTAAAACCAGCCCTGGTTCCAACGTCTAACACCCTGCCCAATTCACAAGCAAGAGGGAAACTCCAGCTGAGGGATGAAACTCTGGAGACAAGCTAGCCATGGAAATGCACACAGATTTGTACTGTGCCCCCAATTTTTTTTTTTTTTTTTCCTGAACCGGTATTGTTGTGTGCTGGATATACAACTTGGCAAGTTTGGCGACAATATACATAAGTCTTCGTTCGGCAGATGGTGTCGATCTGATGTTGCACGTTTTCATCAGCCTAAATATTCAGATTTCGTCTACTGACCAGTTCTGCAATTCTCCATTCTCAATTGATCTGTTGAGGTTAGCTGGTATAGATATGAAAAATTTGGAAATGAGAATCTGACATGATTCAACACAACGGAGAAAGCCCCGGAAGTGACGATGGGAATGCAACTGGCCCTGACACGCATTACCACGCCCTTGTTTGGCCCGCTAGTGGAAACGCAGCTAAAGATCAACTCATTGGCGTATACAGAGCACAAATCAAATACGACAGATTTTCATTTTGGCTGAACTATTCCTTTAATACATATTTCACACCAAAACCAAAAGTAAAAATAATTTTTTAAAATGTATAATTTGCATGAAACTGAAGCCTATTTTTTTAGTAGCATTAATATATTTTACACTACTGTTTAAAAGTTTGGAATCATTAAGACGTTTTTACATTTCTGGAATAAACTGGTGCTACTGTTCACTGATTCAGCAGTTAATTGATCAAAACTACTATATAAATATATAAGCATTAAAAAAAAGTAACATTGTAAATTGTGTATTTTTATAATATATTGTAAATATAAAATTCATTTTTTTACCAGTGATGGCCCAGACCCTTTTTTCATCAGCCATTTCTCTAGTCTACTAAGAAGCCACTGTGCTACGTAATCCATGAGAAATCACAGTTGAAAATTGTGCTGCTTAATGAAGTGTGGAAATCACAATACATTTAAAAAAAAAAAAAAAAAAAAAAAAAGATCCTCAAGTGTTGAGGAGAGAAGGCTCAGAGTTTCAAAGAAAAATAAAACACCTTTGACACTGGCAAAAAAAAAAAAAAAGAAGAAGGGTAAAATGGGTAAAATAACATAAATATCGGATTATAAAGATTAGAAAAGACTATTATTTATGGATGAATTTAAATTTAGCATAAAAGTCTGTCCATGAGAAACAGATTGCCGGAGGTCTGAACAGTTATTGTTGCTGCAATGACTCTTTAATGAGGAGAGAGTTCAAAGAACAGCATTTATTTGAAATAGAAAGCAATTTGTAACATTACTGTATAAACGTCCATACTGTGATTTTTTTTATCAAATTAATGCAACTTGGTGAATATGACTTTCTTTATTCTGTGGAACATAAAAATTTGGCAACGATGACTGAGTCAAACCCTAATATTCTGCCAAACATCTCCACAGAATAAAGGGAGTTATACACGTTTGGAACAAAACGATGACAGGATTATATTTTTGGGGTGAATTATCCATTTAACCAGAAGAGTAAATGCCTCTACTGTTAAACTACGCTGTCCCATTTCGGACTCAGGCTTTACAAAGCCTCTTTTATTCAGTGATTCACACAGGCCAAGGGATGGGAAGTGTGAGGACATCTCTAACAGGCTTACAGGTAAGCTACTTCACTTAGCATCATTCCACACGGTTCATGGGAGAGCAGCTTGCCCTGAATCCATCATCCTGCACTGGACTCTTCTACAGTTGTTCTTGAAGGGGTTTAGATGTGAATAAACCTTTACATAAACATGCATCAAGTTGGACAATTCACAAATAATAAATGCAAGTGAATGTTGACCAGAACTCCAACAGCTCCAAAAAGGAGAAAAAGGCAGCATAAAAGTAATCCATAGACTCAGATGCAGCAAGTACACTGAAAAGGAGATACATTTTGGTCTGTTCTCACCCAAATCCAAATGGATTGCATCAGAAGACATTGATTGAATCAATGGACTATAAGGATTACTTTTATGCTGACAGTGCCTCTTTTTTTGGAGCTTTTGCCATTCTGGTCACCATTCAATTGTATTGTACGGACCTACAAAGCTGAGATATTCTCCTAATTTTAATCTTCTATTCTTCTGAGATATTTTTGGTGTTTAGCAGATGAAAGAAAATCATTCACATCTGGGTAGCATGATGGTGAGTAAATGATGAGAGAATATACATTTTGGGGTAAACTATCCATTAAAAGCCTTTTCTGAAGAAAAATGTTTTGATCTGAAGGCTTATACATGCTTAAACTTATTATGTAGACAAATATGAATTGTGCATACTTTCACATTTCTTTGCAAAACCGATATATATATATATATATATATATATATATATATATATACACACTCACCTAAAGGATTATTAGGAACACCATACTAATACTGTGTTTGACCCCCTTTCGCCTTCAGAACTGCCTTAATTCTACGTGGCATTGATTCAACAAGGTGCTGAAAGCATTCTTTAGAAATGTTGGCCCATATTGATAGGATAGCATCTTGCAGTTGATGGAGATTTGTGGGATGCACATCCAGGGCACGAAGCTCCCGTTCCACCACATCCCAAAGATGCTCTATTGGGTTGAGATCTGGTGACTGTGGGGGCCATTTTAGTACAGTGAACTCATTGTCATGTTCAAGAAACCAATTCGAAATGATTCGAGCTTTGTGACATGGTGCATTATCCTGCTGGAAGTAGCCATCAGAGGATGGGTACATGGTGGCCATAAAGGGATGGACATGGTCAGAAACAATGCTCAGGTAGGCCGTGGCATTTAAACGATGCCCAATTGGCACTAAGGGGCCTAAAGTGTGCCAAGAAAACATCCCCCACACCATTACACCACCACCACCAGCCTGCACAGTGGTAACAAGGCATGATGGATCCATGTTCTCATTCTGTTTACGCCAAATTCTGACTCTACCATCTGAATGTCTCAACAGAAATCGAGACTCATCAGACCAGGCAACATTTTTCCAGTCTTCAACTGTCCAATTTTGGTGAGCTCTTGCAAATTGTAGCCTCTTTTTCCTATTTGTAGTGGAGATGTGTGGTACCCGGTGGGGTCTTCTGCTGTTGTAGCCCATCCGCCTCAAGGTTGTGCATGTTGTGGCTTCACAAATGCTTTGCTGCATACCTCGGTTGTAACGAGTGGTTATTTCAGTCAAAGTTGCTCTTCTATCAGCTTGAATCAGTCGGCCCATTCTCCTCTGACCTCTAGCATCAACAAGGCATTTTTGCCCACAGGACTTCCACATACTGGATGTTTTTCCCTTTTCACACCATTCTTTGTAAACCCTAGAAATGGTTGTGCGTGAAAATCCCAGTAACTGAGCAGATTGTGAAATACTCAGACCGGCCCGTCTGGCACCAACAACCATGCCACGCTCAAAATTGCTTAAATCACCTTTCTTTCCCATTCTGACATTCAGTTTGGAGTTCAGGAGATTGTCTTGACCAGGCCCACACCCCTAAATGCATTGAAGCAACTGCCATGTGATTGGTTGATTAGATAATTGCATTAATGAGAAACTGAACAGGTGTTCCTAATAATCCTTTAGGTGAGTGTATATATATATATATATATATATATATATATATATATATACACACACACACATATAAGCATTTACTGTATATAGTATAATAGCAAGCAAGCAATATAGAGATGAAAAGCTGTCAAATGTGCTATATTATAATAAATAGATTTTCCCTTTTAAATGGCGTATGAAGCAGTAATAGTAGGGATCATTCTGGACTTTAATCTTTAGTTGGGCAGAAACCACTAAAAACTGGCTTCTGAATCTGAGAAAAGTATCATGTGCAAGAGAATTCAATACAAAACCCTGATTTTGCATGACAAATAGGATTATTCGGCTGATGTACAAATATAAAGTGAGAAAGTACCCATACGAACTACAGAAGTAAAGAAAAGTGTGAGAGAGATGGGATGGTGGGGGTTCTTTATAATCCATGTCATGCTGTCCCTCACACTTAACACCTGTTCATTACTTCTTAAATATGTGGCAAGAGCCAATTAAAAGGACCACAGCTTTGATGGGTTTGGGGACAAAAAGTGATTAAAAAAAAAAGTATAGTCCAAGCTTAATTTTAAGACAGACAGCTTTTCTTTTGGCACAAGCTATCGGTTAGCACACAGAAAAGTATTTTGTTCTTTGTCAGAAATTGTCAAGCAATAATTGACTATTATATTCAGTTACCTTACAAAGTATTTGTACACTTAAGACACTTATAATGTAATTGTATTAGAACAGATAACAAATAAACAAAACAAGTGGCATCTACAAACAAATTATTATTAAATAACCTTTCCTAAGAATTAACATTTTGCAATTACTTCTAGCCACCTGGTCCCAAGGACATTGTTAGAGGATGTATGAAGTAATTTCCTCTCAAGTTCAGACAGGTGCCCAAGCAGAGAAACCACAGGTTTTGCCCATCATAACTCTGGAATTAAGTCTGACAACCAGAAAGTGTCTAAATACTTAACTTCATTTCAAATACTATACAGTGTGTGTATATATATATATATATATATATATATATATACACTCACCTAAAGGATTATTAGGAACACCATACTAATACTGTGTTTGACCCCCTTTCGCCTTCAGAACTGCCTTAATTCTACGTGGCATTGATTCAACAAGGTGCTGAAAGCATTCTTTAGAAATGTTGGCCCATATTGATAGGATAGCATCTTGCAGTTGATGGAGATTTGTGGGATGCACATCCCCCACACCATTACACCACCACCACCAGCCTGCACAGTGGTAACAAGGCATGATGGATCCATGTTCTCATTCTGTTTATGCCAAATTCTGACTCTACCATCTGAATGTCTCAACAGAAATCGAGACTCATCAGACCAGGCAACATTTTTCCAGTCTTCAACTGTCCAATTTTGGTGAGCTCTTGCAAATTGTAGCCTCTTTTTCCTATTTGTAGTGGAGATGAGTGGTACCCGGTGGGGTCTTCTGCTGTTGTAGCCCATCCGCCTCAAGGTTGTGCGTGTTGTGGCTTCACAAATGCTTTGCTGTATACCTCGGTTGTAACGAGTGGTTATTTCAGTCAAAGTTGCTCTTCTATCAGCTTGAATCAGTCGGCCCATTCTCCTCTGACCTCTAGCATCAACAAGGCATTTTCGCCCACAGGACTGCCGCATACTGGATGTTTTTCCCTTTTCACACCATTCTTTGTAAACCCTAGAAATGGTTGTGCGTGAAAATCCCAGTAACTGAGCAGATTGTGAAATACTCAGACCGGCCCGTCTGGCGCCAACAACCATGCCACGCTCAAAATTGCTTAAATCACCTTTCCTTCCCATTCTGACATTCAGTTTGGAGTTCAGGAGATTGTCTTGACCAGGACCACACCCCTAAATGCATTGAAGCAACTGCCATGTGATTGGTTGATTAGATAATTGCATTAATGAGAAATTGAACAGGTGTTCCTAATAATCCTTTAGGGGATATATATATATATATATATATATATATACACACACTTTTAATTTAAAACCTATGATGGCATTTTAGTGCCAATAAAATAGAGACTTTACAAGAAGAATAAAGTAATGTTTTGAGAAAAATCTCAAAATAGGTCTTTTACAAGAATAAATTCATTAAGTTCTGAGAAAGTTGTAAAACTACAACATGATCACAAGGTAAGTCGGAATGTTGCTTCTGAATGTTCCAGTACCCTGATACCAGTACCAGGGCTGCAGTTAGGAATTCTTGGGCCTGGTACAAAATGTTTTCAGTGGCCCCCATCCAGTCCGTTGTCTGACAGGTTATTGGGGGGACTGTGGACATATCCACTGAACGCATTTAGATGTGCTCTACAATATGGAATAGCCTTTTTGTGGACACCCCCTCCAGTCCGGGACACACTCAAGCCCAGGCCTGGGACAAAATGTTACTGACAAGCGGCATCTCTAACAGACATTTTTACATCAGTTTAAGTGTGTTTACATTTTCCAGTGCTGGGACCAGTTCTTGTTCTGCATTGGAACCAGGAAGTAATTGCGTTTGTATAATCAGTGATGAGTGCAATTTGGAGGTTCCATTTTCCCTCTAAGTTAAAAAATTTTCTCCAATGATGGTTAGGTTTAGGGGTAGAGGTCATAAAATATGCATTCCTCTTCACTGCATTACATACTTTATAACAAAACAACTCACTTTTGGTGCCCATCTTTGGACATTTCACCAGACAACTGGAGCTCCAACATGATCACACAGGAAGTAGGCATGTTGTGTCTGAGAGTTCTGGTATCCTAAGATTGGGCATATTACTCACCGATATGCGTCATCTCCTATCAGACATTTTTTTCATCGGCTTCATCATGTTTAACTCCCCCCTGTGGCAGGACCGGAAGTGGGTTGCATCAGCAGCATGAGAAACCATGATTTGGATCTTGCATTGAAACCAGGAAGTAGTTGCATTTGCATAATCAGTGATGATACTGAACAGGTATTGAGAGTAAAGTAAAATTACAAGAATAAAGTCTTAGCATTGTGAGATTTTAAGTTGTATTATTTTGAGAATAAAGTTGTAGCATAATGAGATTAAAGTAGTAATGAAATGAGAATAATGTCATCAAATGATCTGTTTCATGCTAGGCTTTATTCTTGTAGTTTTTACTTAACTCAAAATATTACTACTTTTATCTCATTATGCAACTAATATAATATGAGAATTTTGCCACTTAAATCTTGTAATGTTATGACTTTATTCTCGCAATTTTTAATTTTAAGAGATTCAATTAGAAATATTTTAAGAATAACATCATAACATTTTAATATTTTGAAATATTAAAGATCAATGTTACAACAATATCCTCAAAATATTTTGACTTCTCATTATGCTACGACTATTCTTGTCATTTTTAATTATTCTCAAAATATTGTTACTATAATCTTGTAATGCTACAACATTAATCATATAATATTACTACTTTAATCTTGTAATGTTACAATGTTAAACTCATAATATGACCATTTCAATCTCAGAATGCTTACGACTTTGATCAGCCAGTTTACGTAAGGGCCCGATCCGGGTGGAAGGTTTAGATTAAAGGAACTGTGTATGACCATAGGGAGTTGTACCGTAAGTATACTGCCAGATCAGCTGGATTGTGGATGTAGCCTCCCTTAATGTTCTACCTAGAGACAGGGAAATATGGTGCTTAAAATGAACAGGAGGAGATGGTGACTGCAACTGTAATGCTCATTACAGCTGCTGTGAAGCGAAGACAAAGGGCCTCAGCGGAAGCATGCTAAAATACTGCTGCAGCAGTAGAGTAATGAAGGCATCCTGTGGGAGCAGAGTTTAAAATACTTCTGCACCAGTGGATTGAGTATTTGGGGGCGTAATGAAGGAGCTCCTGTTGGCGCTCTGCTGTGTTTCCATTGCTGCAGATGCACTTCTATAAAAGTATGAAACTTAGAATCTGAAAGCACCTGTGGAGTAAATAGAAATAACTGTGTACACACCTGTAAGTGAAGCAAAAGATAGTTAAGAAAAACACGACAATTAAATGTATACACACCTGGAAGGGAAGCAAAAGGTTAGTTAGGGAAAACATGACAATTCTGTTAGTACACGGCTGTAGTGGAAGCAAAAGGTTAGTTAAGAATACATACATTTATTATGTATGTCATGGTGGCGCACGACTGCGGCAGTATCAAAACACGTAAGGGATACTGCTGTGGCAGTATCAAGCGTAGGCGGGTGCTGCTGCGGCAGTAGAGTGTGGGTGAGTGTGTCGGCACAGTATCAAGTGGGGCACTGCTGTAGCAGTATCAAGTGAGGCACATGTGGCTTTATTACATTTATACATGCCTGTAAGGAAAGCAAAAGGCTCATTTTAACCATGAGTGAAAGAAATGCCAATGCGAAGGCTAACAGGAAATGCTAAAAGGCTCTTAAGATTACTGCACTTGAACGGGAGAGCTCATACTGTGTTTCGGATGGGAGAGCCTACGGAGTGAATGACATGAAATCTCACACTGCATTTGAATGGGAGAGCCCACCCTGCAATTCAAACGGGAGAGCCTGCATTGTAATCAAACGGGAGGGCCCACATTGCGATTCGAATGGAAGAGCCTGCAACCAATGCGCTAAGGCTCACACCACATTTGAATGGGAGAGCCCACACTGCAATTCGAATGGCAAAGCCTGCATAGCGTTCGAAAGGAAGGGCCCACACGGTGATGCGAACAGGAGAACCTGTGACCAAATTGCGTAGGCTAACATAGTGTCCGAACGCGAGAGCATTCCAATGGCGGGTAGCACAAAGTAAAGAACCTTGCCGAATTGCAGTTTGCGATGGGAATATATTTATGAGCTATGCACCTACTTTCATTTATGGAAAAACACACCAAAGGTTGCGGCGTTGTGGGAGGCTAAGTGGCACGGCCTGAAAGGTACTATAGTTGTGACACCTGGACAGCACATTTGCGCTGCTTTGCAGTGTCATGGGGGGTTGTCACGTGGCCCGATAGATGGCACTGTTGTGGCATTTAGACAGCGCATTTGCGATGTTTTGCGATGTAGTGGGAGGTTTAGTTGCACATTTGTGCTGCTTAGGGATGTTTTGAGATAATAGCAGGAGCACCACAGTTGTGCTTTCTAATGTTTGCCTTTTTTTTAGGTTCTTTCCCCAATTGAGGGGAAAGCATGCAGTTGACGGTTCAGGGACATAAGTCTAGAGAGAAGAGAAAATACATATTAATGACATTTAGAAACAATAATATGACCAAGAGCATAAAATTATCTGAGAAATAAGAGCTTTAGCTCTGCACTGCATATGGAAATGAAGGAGAAATGGACTTGCGATCATTATTGAAGGATTCACTTATGGCCATTCACTCATTAGGAGTATGACCGCCAGTATACGACTTGCATGGGTGATGCATCTGCATTGCAATAGTTTTGAGGAGATACTCTGCCCTAACCCCCAGGAATTCAGAGCCCAGGCTTTTGCTGGGCACTGCATGTTAAGCTCCTCCAGCTTTCACACTGGGCTCTTCAAGCTCCAGTGCATGAGGAGTTTTCTCAGGAGTTGTGAGAGAGTGAGAGAGAGGAGACAACTGAAGTGCCGCAATTAAACTAAGAGGAACCACCTGTGCGCTAGAATGGGATTAAAACAATCAAGCTTGTGGGAATAACAGTTAAGATGAAAGGACCTGTGCATGGCCATATGAAGCGGTAGCACTGGTATACGCTGAAGCAGTGGCCGGTCTTGCAGAGGCAACCTCAATGCAATAAGATCTGCTTCAGCAAGTAATGTTTAAAAAGGAAGAAAGGCGGGGTAGAAAGCAGCCACCATTATTACGATTTATGCAAACAGTGAGCTGCTGTGGCAGCTTCCGTTGAAAAATGATAAAATAGCTTATCTGATAAGGAGGGTGAATGCTTCAACCAGAGTAATAGGACATCATATGGATCTGTCGTGGGTGGGCGGTGCCAAATTCTGGAAACAGCCAAGACCGAAGAGAGGTAAGCAGCTGCTTACACTCTGGCAGCTAATTGAAAGATTAGATGGGCTCGCTCCTCCAAAATTTACGTTTAGGAACTTTTTTTAATCTCGTTATGTTAGGACTTTATTCTCATAATATTACAACTTAAATCTCATAATGCCAAGACTATTCTTGTAATTTTTACTTTATTCTCAAAATATTATTACTTAATCATGTTTCAATGTAAATCTCATAATATTAATAGTTTAATCTCATAATGCTTTGAATTTAATCTTAAAATATTACTACTTTCATCTTGTAATGTTACAACTTTAGTCTCATAATATAACTACAGTATTTTAATCTCATAATGCTATAACTTTATTGTCAAAATATTACTCTTTTAATCTCAAAATGTTACGACTGTAGTTGCAAAGCTTTGACAATATTTGCCTCTTATGAGATTATTCTTCGAACATTACAACTTTATTCCCAAAATGTTATGACTTTATTCTCAAAAGCTTAGATTTTTGTAAAAATTGTAGCATTGAACAAAAATTTAAACTTTGTAAAATGTTTTCAATGCAATTGCAATCTAAAATAATTACGCTAAAATTATGAGAGAGCTATGTACTTTTTACACACACAAAAAAAATAATACAAATTAGCACATAATACATCCTAATGTGTTCAAACCCAAACTAGCAAAACATTAATGTTATGTTGAAAAAATAAAAATGTTGGGAAGAAGCAAGTGCATGTTATGGCTTCTTAAATCAACATCATAACATGGGAGGGAACCTTTTTTTCCCCTCCCCTTTTCTCCCCAATTTGGAATTTCCAATTCCCAATGCGCTCTAAGTCCTATGGTGACGTTGTGACTCACCTCAATCCAAGTGGCGGAGGACGAATCTCAGTTGCCTCCATGTCTGAGACTGTCAATCTGCGCACTTTATCACGTGGCTCATTTAGCGCATTAGCGCGTGTAGAGGCCCACGCTATTCTCTGCAGCATCTGCACAGAACATGCCATGCAACCCACCGAGAGTGAGAACCACATTATAACAACCACGAGGAGGTTACCCCATGTAACTCTACCCTCTCTAGAAACTGGTCCACTTTAGTTTCTTAGGAGACCTGCCTGGAGTCACTCAGAACGACCTGGATTCGTGGGTAGTAGTCAGCATCAATACTTACTGAGCTACCCAGGCCCCTATAGGAATAACTTCACTGTAAAGTGCACGTAAACTCAGTCAAGTGGTCTAAGATGTAAAAAAAAAGAGTTAAAAGAAATGGCTGTTCGCGAAACCATGCCTTGGTCAATAAACGAGGTGCAGGCGTTCCTCACGTTAGCGACGAACAAAACAAGAAAGTGACTACAGAACCATCAAGGAAATGCATTTTGCGCATTTTGTTCGACACAGATTGAACACATACTTATTGGCTCGTTAGATCTGCTCCCCCGATGTGATGCCGTCGTAAGCTGCGTTCACACTGCCAGCGACGCGCAGCGACAAAACAACCAAATCTCATTCATTTCAATGAGAGCTGGCGACGTCCGGTAACACGAGCGACGCCGACCATTGGCGACCGTATGTAGGCATGTCCAGTGATGCGACAAAGTTGAGAAATGTTTACCTTTATGCAAATGAAGAGCGACTTTCGGGAGCGACAGCCAATACGAAAGAAGATGGTAGCGCTCACTTGATCTAATATTTTAATAATAATATTAATTGTAAAGAAACAGTGCTGTTTAGACTCTCCATACACACCACTAGTGACCTAACCACAGCCACTGGCGACATGCAGCGACAAAGTAACTGGCAGTGTGAATACAGCTTTAGGCGCTCGCCTGTGTCGCCTAATGGGTTGACCGGCCCTGATCTAATGCAAAGACATTCATAAAAAAACTTGTGTTTCAAGTGGATAAATACTTTTGGGGGCCACAGTATTTTACTCTGAGGCAGATTTCGTTTTATATAAAACATTTTTTGAGCAGTGTCTCCTTTACTTTAATACCTCCCCAAATGCTTGGCCTGATACAAATGCCATTCATGTTCATAGTCAGCACTCTTTGAGATAGTCTCGCTCCATTGGCAGTCTGTCTGTGTTTGAGACAAACCAGAAGGAAATCATTGTGTCCCACTCTTTTTTGACGAAGAACAAGGGGATGAAAAAAGATCACACTACTTTCAGTATCCTGGATTAATTTAAGCAATTTCACAGTGTTGGGTGGGGGTTCACAGTCAGGACCAGCAGTGGGACATCCTGTTTGAGCATTCAAATACCATTTCATCCTATAAAAAATAGAAAAGAAATTACAAATCAGCTCCCACAGATAACATAGCAGTACATTTGTCATCATCCTAGCACAAGAGCAAGGACGATAAAAAAGGGGCAGTAGAGCATTTATGAATGTTCAAATGGCATAAACTATTGTTTTTAAAATGGAAGGTTGGTGAAAAATGCCATACATTTTTAAATTAAAGCCAAAAAAAATAAAATAATGGTCATTCAAATTTGAAATTTCTATACTTTTTTATCAATTCTTGTACCTCCTTGTGAAAGTTTGAACTGAAGCAACATTCAAGCCTAGGAACAAAACCAGAGCAAATATTTGTCCATCTATTGAATCTGTTTGCTCACTCTACATGGTCGTCATGTTGAGAGTAAGTGATTAAGGCAGCAAATTAATCTAGAGAGAAAACCACAAAAAGCCCCAACCCCAACTTCCTATTCTCTGAGTGATTTTGTCCGACCAGCTCTTAATCCCCCATTGTGCTCAAATTTGCACACAGTAACAATTATTCAAAGGTCTCTTATTATATGTTTTAGCTTAGTTATACCTTGGCCCCTTCTTCAGATATCTGTTTGGTTTGACCTCTATGCCAGCTCCTTGTGAAGACTCTGAATGTCACTGGAAAGGCATACAAATTAGCTGTTTCACAAAAATCTGTTTGAGTTATGTACAGAACAAAAGTAAGCAGACATCAAAGTGATTGGGAAACAGAGAGGAACATGAAAAGGGGGGCGTATCTTCATTCAAGCTTCATTGGAGGAACCAAATATGGGCATGCCGACAGTTCCCACATGACTGGCTTTCCAGGCGACTAAGGATTTGATTATTATTTCATTATTTATTTCTTTACGTATTGCAGCCCCTAGTGAGAGATAGGACCCTTGGACTTGAGCCCAGCTTCAACCTGCTCTTTCATTGGGCTGGGGGTGGCTTTGTTCTCCTTGATGGAAGTTGGGCGGGCCAGTGACCCATGACCTTCAGACAGCCCACCCGGCTGTGAGAGTGTGCAGACACTCTCCCTCGCACACTCACAAAGCTGCACTTGCTAAATCCTCCTCAAAGGAGGGGATGGGGGGCCCTGGGAGAATGACCAAAAATGCTTGTACATAGACAATCTGGTTAAGACTGGAAGTAGAGGGCTTTCTTCAAAAAGACCGCACAGGCCTTGCATATGTGTGCTGTCTTTATCTTTGGTAGGTTTTGTGTCGCAGGATATCCAACATGACACCTTCCATCAAAACAATTTGTTTTGAATCAAGGGAAAGTATGAACATGAGATTTTCCTCTGAGCTAACTTAAAGTTGAATTTCTGCGCTGATGGTTTTGGAAGTAAAAATCCCATTCATTTTCTCCATAGGGGAATTTATTAACAATAAAGTACTGTATACACCTTTAAAGAAAGATATACCCTGAGCTGTGAAGTTGTTCATTAAAGGTATATGCTTCTGTTGAAGACATCAGTCTGTGCTATTTCAATTTAATAAATAAAAAAAGAGAAAGAATCAAATTTAATTGTGGAAGTTGTGGTCAATAACTACACTACCCATGATCCTGCAGAGAAAGAATCATCAATCAGAGAATTGTGGCTAACAAAGCATGATAAGCTCTGCAGAGACCGCCAGGGCCGGGATAACGATTTCCGATGCCTGAAGCAACCGTACAACCAGAGCCCCCTTTTGGCATCCCCTTTGAGCACTTTACTGTCCAACTGGGGTGGGAAAATATGGCTCCATAAATTTTACCTCCTTATTTTTTAGCCTGTTGATGATATTTGATGTCTAAATTATTTTTTATTTGCTCAGAAGTAATATAATAAAAGTAATTATAATTCATCCTAGCACCCATTGTAGCCAAGTATATAAACAATTTTAAATAAAATCTAGTTAATGATAATAAAGGCATGTTTTTCAGAGTTTTTCACTAAATCAACACAAGTAAGAATAGTTTTTGGTTTCTAATATAATGAACTACACTGCATGGCCCAAAAAAAATTGCACTGTTGCATACTGTTCATTTAATGGAATTGCAAAAATTTTTATGTTTTTTTTTTTTTTAACAGATTCCAGAAAACTTCCCATGGCACATTCTGATTGGCTTTTACTGGTTTCAAACTTGTTTTTTGCTCTTTATTCCATTTTAATGATCACAGTTTTCAAACTAAAAGAAAAGAGTTTGTTCAGAGTTCAATGACATCATGTGGGTACTTTGATTATGAATCTCATAGAAATTCCCTCTGGAAATTACACTATCTACCTTACAGATGCTGCATAATGACAGAATGTATATTAGAGCAGGAGCAAAGTTGCTTCATTGTCCATTCCTAACCTTAATTGAATGCAGAAATTTGGTAAATGCTCAAATCCAATATACAGCAAGTAGGGGGAAAAAAAACAACGTTCCTTTTAGTTATTGAAAGAATCCAAAAAGGGAACAATTTCTTCATCTTGAATCCAATCCAAAGCTTTTCCCAGTAACCTGACAAATGGCAGATCTCAAGCTTGCTCTCTCTTCTTATCCCCTCCTGCACAGATTTGACAGGAAATGCTAACCACTACCAGTTACTCTATTGGGCGGGCTTGCTTCCTAATGAATTGAGGGCATCTGTGCTTCAAGTCAGCGACGCATCAGATGAAAGTCAGAGACTTACTACCAAATGGAAGCAATCATTTCTCCTGGAATCTGCTGGAAGGTACAATAATTTAGATGTGATGGACTCTCTCTGTGGCAACTCACTAAAATCAGTTGGGTTAAAAATGACCCAACACATAACCCAATGGGGGGTTGATATAGCACCGTCCCATTGTTTTGTTTTAACCATCCTAGTATTATTGGTACTATTTTTATTGTTGACATTATTATTATTATTATTATTATTATTATTATTATTATTATTGCTGTGTAAATAAATTATAATGCACAAGTTACAAATATCTTGAAAATGCTCCATTTCCATTAAATTAAAAGTTGCAAACATTTTCATTAATTAAGTAAATGGTTGCAATTGTGTTATCAATTTACTTCCTTTTTATCATGAAATTACTTACAATCATGTTTCAATTTACAAGAACCACCACAAATAAATAAGTAATAAATAAGTAGGCAATGGTGTAACGTTGGAATGAGAGACTCGAGGGGCAGAGTCAAGGTGGAGTCGCAGGGATGGAGGTGGGCCAGGACCGTGGAGCAGAGGTTTGCTTGTTACATGGCATGGAGCAGTCTGGGGTTCGATGTATGTTTTAAGGTTCCACCTCTGAAGTGTTTCCCTCACATATGAATCCATCACATCCTATTTAAGTGGCACTGGTCGACCGTTGAAATTTAAAATGTCCTCGCGAGACCAATTTTAACCCAACTGGGTGCGTCATTATAGAAACAACCCAATAAACATTAGGAATAACCCAACAGAACGACCCAATATGTTTAACCCAGCTATTGGGTAAAATAATTAACCCAACGTTTTTTGGAGTGTAGAGTCATATTTTCAAAGCATTAAAGGCTGACGAGGGCAAAACTGACAGAGGCTGTTTCAGTTAAGCCAGTTTGACACATGCCGTCAATCACTACAAGCACGTCTGTGGCCTCTCACTTGCTGGCTCAAACTTCAGTTCAGCCTTATCTTCACCTTGACTGCTCTGATATATTTCATTACAAAGTCAAGCAGCAGCTAAGATTAAAGGAGGAATACGGTGGGATTCAATAATGTCATAAGTTGCAACCTCTTGTCAGAGATCAAATTCACACTGCTACTAGTGTGAAACGGTTTGCTTTAAATCAGTTTTTAACAGTTCTATCATTATCTTATTCCATGTCCCTTGTACAATAATACTGAGGAAATAAGTGTATCTTGTGTACAATTTAAGCAAGCGTGTTATGGAAAGATCCAGCTATACTGTTCAAACAAAAGCAGGTTCATTAAAAATACAAATTAATGAATACATTAAATATCGGAATTGCATGTTTACTGTTAGTACCCTGGTTAGTTTTAAAAATGTTGATATGGCACCCCATGGCATTGCATGTGGATGCAATGATAAGCTGAAATGCTCCTTCAATACTGACGGGAATCATCACGATCACACGAGAAAGCGACATGTAGCTTCAGAAAGTTAATGTCTCCTGTAATCAACCCCATACTGTTGGATAACCCTACTAAAAAGACCAGCTTAACTAGCATGCAATTCCCATGCTGGTCTAGGCTTCTTAATGTTGGCTAGTGCTGGTCTAGCATAGCCATGCTTTTCATCAGCAAAAACCAAGCTGGTAAAACTAGTTAACCAGCATGTTCTTTCTGATGAAGTTTTTTAAGCAAGTTAAAATCATAGTTGGGACACCAGCACACCAGCATCCCATGCTGGGGGAACAACACCCAAAACACAATATAAGCTGGTCATCCAGTTCAACATAGAGTTGGATTTTACTGTTTTACTTTGCCTTGCAGAATCCACTGTGCTCCACACAAATTTCCACTGTGTAGATAACCTGTCATTTGCAAGCCTAGGATGATTTATGTCAATGCATATCTAGAGGTATTTTACATTAAAGTGTAATTGCAGTGCTATGTCTTCTTTGCCTTTTGCAGTTATATTGATATATTCTATTTGAGGAGGATGTAGGCTATTTGAAATATTGTGTACTGTCTTCAGATATGTATCCCATTCATCTGACTTATTCGACTTTCACAACTCCATAGAGAATGAAGGCTTTCAGAGTTGGCCAGATTTCTTAGCATAATTTGCAACCCTGCATACACAGGCGTGGAGGTTGTTTTATGGCTTTGCTACATGCAACACATAATTTAAATTCATTTAAACCAGCTGATCTCAGTTCAGAACTGTTCAGAATCTCTGCTGTCAGTGAAGGGTTTAACTTTTAATGTGACAAAACAACCTGGCGCCGAACACAGAGGAGTTTGTCTTTGGGAGAAATGGCAACAAAACTACATTTGGTAAGAAACCTCATTACGTTTTTACATTAAAACCTGTTTGAGTGTCTAGTTTCATCTGATATGCCATTCTTTAAATTTGAGCCATTTATCGTGAAATGTCACACTGCTAAACATAATGTACACTAATGTGAACTTTAGCACATATTTCCCTTTATCACATTGAGGTTGCATTTCAAACTGTTCTGAGACCATTGCAGAAAGCCAAAACACTGGAGGTTAAGCAATTCAGTAAATAGGGAGCATGTGAGCATCAGCATCCTTTAGCTTTGCAGCTAACTGCATTCACTCCTAAAATCAGTTTTAGGCTGCAGATGATGTTTTGACTACTCAACACGTACGGTACATAGATTCAGAATTTATAATCTATAATTTTATATTAACATTGTTGGCAGTGATTGGATGATGCTGCCCATTACTCTGAATCAGAATTAATTATGCTAATTTCTGATGTAAAGTCTCAAAAACCTGAATAACCAACACTCCTAATCGACAGTTTAATAAGAAAAATATGACTTTCTATAGCATGGAATTATTTACAATTTCACAAATTAGTCCCACTGTCCACATATGTTGACATACATTTTTAGGAAAACTATTTGGTCTAGATTTTTTATTTGTTTAATTTTTGCATGTGTATTAGCCGCTACTAGTTACAAATCAAAAAGGGAACTGGAAAATGCACATCGTAGTCATGCTCAGGTCTCAGGAGGTTAAATCATAGTTTTATATTTTTCAATATTTTTTAATGTGGTTACATAATTCACAATAATACATAGCATTGTAGTTAATGCCCTTAATAAAGTCTTGTAGCTTTGTCTTTTTGTCTGATTTTCAAATACTTTTTTGCTTCGAATTAAAGTTTATGATGTGATTTACCGTGGAGCTGGTTAGTGTGGTTCATGGATTAAAAAAATTTTTAATGAAGGATTTTAGAAATTCCTATAGAAGAAATGAATGGGAAAAATACCTCCGTAACCAAACAGGCTGAAAAAGTGGGCAGGCACTGTTGCGCTCTGTTGTTTTCAACACACATTTCCACACCTCCTTTATAGCTCCGCAATCTATGATACACACATTATTATTGTTTTTTTTATATAATTTATTGCAAATAATAAATAGTAAATAATAAACAATAACAATGTGCAATTGAGAAGGGCCTAGAAAATAAATATGTATATACTTGTAACCAGAAGTTTTGGGACATTTTTCCAGAGACTTTTAAGAGTGTCCCCTATGATTGGTTAATGGGTAAGTACCAAGCCTTACAATCATTTTCAAGACAAAACGTATAATTTTTATAGTCCTAATGGGGATGTGTGAGAGAGCCCCAGAGACCTACTGGGTATTTTGTATTTATCTTTTAGAACTGGGGCTACCTTTTATTCATTTTTATTTTAGAATGAATCTCAGCACCTTAAGATTTGTTTTCATGAAAAGTGACTGATTGAATGTGGCCCATTATTGTCTATAAAATCTTGCTCCAGCTTGCTTGCTCACACATCAAACCTCTCTCAAACATATTGTGACATGAATGACTTGCATCATCTCAAAAGTGTGTTGTGCTCCCATTTCTATTTGAAGACAAAATGTAAAGTAAACATTCAATCGTATAACCTTTCAGTGGCTAACATGTGTAACTAGTGATTTTTGTGGGCTTGCAGGATCTGCAAACTCTTACAACCTAAAACAATTGAATCCCTCTCTAATGACAGTCTCCCACAAAACAAATGTTAGACAAATGATAACGGCACAAGAAAAGTCAGCAATCAAGTCAGGGCCTGTAGCCATCATTCTCCACACCTGTGCTACTTTCATGCTCTCTCTCTCTTCCCTAATCTTAACCTGAACCAATCTGTCCCTGTCACTCACAAAAAGAGCCGAAAGAACATAAAACTTTCTTGCCTGGAGTGCGTTCCATTGATTCTTTTGAACACTGCTGACTGAAAAATTCACAATAAGACTCATAGTACAGCCTGTTAGTTTAAGAAATCTTGTAAATCTCATCTAATTTTGTACTACTGATCAATTTAATCACTGTATTAATGTAAAAATAATAAAAATAGGAAAAAAGTCTATATTAGATTTTTTTTATAGAGATTTGGTGAATGCTGCTATGAAACATGTAGCAGAACATGCCATTAAATATATTAAAAACTCATGAACCATCTCAATTTCAGCACAATAAGTCTCAACAGAAAACTAAGTGAACAGAGATACACTGTTATAAGCGTTAAATCCTTAATGTTTGACTGCCCTCTAGTGGTGGTCCATTTATTTCAAATTGTGTCCTGCTAACAAATTGTTTTCTGTAGTCAAACTAAAAGACAGCATAGAATTTGAACAATAAATGTATATGTGTTTTATTACGTATAACTGAAAGAAATTCAAAGAGTTTCAGCCCTAAGCTGTCATCCACATGTTACTTTTTACACATAAAAAAAATAATAAAAATCTTCATTTATTTATTTATTTACAATTATTTATAAAAGGGTATGCTTTCCAATAATGCCTGCTATCATGCCATGCAGTTATAAAACTGAAATATTTAATTACTAATTTAATTACTATTAAAATTAATTCTAGCACAATCAGTACAATCTGTTCTACACTCTAGACATAAAAGTACCCAAAAGCTATGCCGTTATAGGCCTTATTATATTTACTTATTGCAGCATTTTGTGGTAAAAAATAAGTAAATAAATAAAAGGTCTATAGTATAAAATAAATAAATAAATATGAGATAAATAAATAAAAACATGTGTACATATGTGTGTTTGTAGTTTCTGAGAGGCGAGATGAAGCATTCCTGCCATTGCTTTGAGTTTTGATGACAGCTCACTATATCTTTCTGTCTCCCTTTAAGGACACCCACAGGTTTAGCATGCTTTAGCAGATCAGATAGTCAACAATATAATATCTATTTTGTTTTTTGTGGATATACTGTAACTAGCGTGCTTTATAATGTCACAGATTTAATCGTATAGTTCACCCAAAAATGTATATTTTGTCATCATTTATTCACTAGTGTGTTGTAAGAAACCCCATATGACTTTATTTCTCCTGTGGAACACTAAAAGAGAATGACATAATCAGTCACTATACAGTTATTGTATGGAAAAGAAGATGCAATGAAAGTAAATGGTGACCGAGGTTGTCATTCTACCTACATCTCATTTTGTGTTCCAGAAAATAAAGAGTCATATGGGTTTGCAACAACATGAAGGGGAGTAAAAAAAGATGTGTATAACTTCTTTCTTTTGTTAAACACAAACAAAGATTTTTAGAAGTAAATTTCAACTCTGTAGGTCCATGCAATGCAAGTGAATGGTAACCAGAACTTTGAAGCTCCAAAAATCACATAAATGCAGCATAATAGTAATCCATAACTCCAGTAACTGAATATAATATAAAGTCTTCTAAAGTAATGTTTTCACTTTGGGTGAGAAACAGGTCAATATTTTAATCCTTTTTACCATGTATCTCCACTTTCAATTTCAGACTTTGAAAGTGGAGATTTATAGTAAAAAGGACTTAAATATGGATCTCACCCACACTTATCATATTGCTTCTAAATACATTTATTTAACCGCTGGAGCCTATGGATAACTTTTATGCTGCCTTTATGTTATTTTTGAAGCTTGAAAGGCCTGGTCTCCATTCACTTGCATTGTATGGACCTTCAGAGCTGAAATATATTTTAAAAAAAGTTTTTGTTTGTGTTTTTTAGAAGAAAGAAATTCGTTCACATCTGGGATGGCATAAGGGAGAGTAAACTAGTTAAAAGTAGTTTTGGGTAAACTATCCCTTTGTATTTTAAAAGTGCTATTTTTTGATGTAACAACTGAAAGTGCCTTCAATAAAAATAACAATTGACAACAACAACTGCGGGAGTCCCAGAGACTTATTTGACACCTGGTATTTGCATTGAGTCTAGAGCCTTGTTGAAGAGTTTGACTGGCACTGTATAAGATCCTTGATTAAACCTTAAAAATCTAAATTAACTTTTGTAGGCCTTGAGATGCCAAATTACATTTAATCTAGAAGTAGCTGTGATCACATGTTTCAAATCATTTGTTACAGGGGAAAAAACTATTACAATAAAATGAGCAATGAATATGTCTTGTTAATATTTTGTCTTTTATAATAAATGTCTCAAATTCAAATGAAAGAGGCGGGCTACTTGAGATTCCTGTCCTCTCTACTCTTACACATAAAACAAATAAGGACCTAGTTAGGCTGTAGCACATTGTACAGCAAGACTGTAATGTTTTTCAGCCTTAAACATTTAGCAGGCTGTATGTCAGCTATACACATTAACACCAGTTTACCCTTTAATGCTGTAAATTTGGTTAAGCGACCTCCAGATATACAGTGGACATGCAGCTGCCAAAAAAGTTGTGAAATGGGACCCTGAAGACAAGTCCAGTCCAGTCCAGTCCATTGAATTTACTATCAAATTGCAGACACATTTTGTGGCATTTGCTCAATATGGCTACTCACAGAGAGGGCTGTAGCGAGGAACTCTGGGCCCCTTACCTATTAAAGAAATACAGTTTTGAATTTGTTTTGAGTCCCCCTGTACTTCTGGTTCTCTAGAATCATTACCAGCTTTCACCCCACTAGTAACGGCCCTGCTCACAGAATAGAGTTTCTATGCAAACAAAGTCTCGGTTGCAAGCCGGACTTAATATAGTTCTCCAGACAACCAGGATTCTGACAGGAAGGCTATGTGCCAAGTGTTGACTGGTTAAACCATTGCTCACAAATGAAGGGGACCACTGACAGGACATTTGGTTGGTCCAAATTTAAACTGAGTTGTTAAGGGGACTGCTGACCAGTCTCAATAATTTGACAGTAAAGAAAAAAACATTTTGGTTTTTATTATTAAAATTATTATTATTTTAAAGGACAAACATTATGCTTTTTTACAAAATACTGTTATCAAAATATGTAAGGGATAATTCACAGTCAGCTAGTTATTATCGCAAAAAAAAGAAAAAGAGGGGTGTAACAGTGTGTCACCTGAACAATAATGACTGGCTGACTCTATATCCTGCTTATTACACAGTTACATACCAAATAAATAAATAAATGGGCATTAGATATGTATGCAATTTTATAAATAAAGAAGAACCTACACTGAAAAAAAATTATTTGCTTCATCTGGTAACATCTAAATTAATTTAGTTTGATTCAAGTCAAAAATGTTACTTAACATTACTGAAGCAACTTAAATACATTAGGTTACACCAACAAAACTAGGAATATTATGGTTTTGATAAAGTTAAGCTCAATCAAAAGCATTTGTGGCATAATGTTGATTATCTCAAAAATGTATTTAAACTTGTCCTTCCTTTTTTTTAAAAAAAAGAAAGTATTTGGGTTACATTGAGGCACTTGAAGTGAATGGGGCCAATCTATAAACATTAAAAGTATAAACTATAAATATTAAGAGGTAAATTGCTCATTGACCTTTTATGTAAAGTTCCCCGGCTGTCGCTCACTTCGACGTTGTGTCAAAGAAGCGACACTAGGGGGTCTCTCTTGAGCGCCGAATATGCCTCTGATCTATGGAAAAAGGCCAATGAGAAGTTGACAGACAGTATTTGCATACCCTGCCCCAGACATACTGGTATAAAAGCGGGGAAATACATCGAGTTCATTCAGAAATTTTCTTTGGAGCCAATAGTCGTGTATGCAGCCAGCTGCGAGTCACACACCAGTTCCTGCTTCTGTTCCTTTGATGCTCTGCTTGCTGTTGGACCTACGGCACACTTCAGTGGCTTTCTTCTTCTCTGCATGGCAGTGCAGCTTGCCCCTAGGCGCTTCGACAGCGCAGAGAGTTAAAAGAGTTATATTTGAAAGAGTGATTTTCTCTATAAAAGAGTAATTTCCTCTTTTCAGGACGCATCTTTTTAAAGATGCCATTCCGCCCCTGTGTAGTTCCTGGATGCGGTAGAGTGCTCTCAACTTCAGACGGCCACAGGAGTTGTCTCATGTGTCTGGGCAGCGATCACACCGAGGCAGCGTTTGTGGATGGTTCATGCTCTCACTGCGAGGGCATGACCATGGCAACGTTGCAGTCGCGGCTTGCTTTCAATAGAAAGCACGCCACTCCAGCCACCCCCCATGTCGCTCCTTCTTCCCACGGGATTGAGGACAATGCGGCTGGTGCTGGAGGCGATCTGGGGATGGCAGCGGGTGCAGCTCCGCTGGTTACGCCCCCTCGCTCATTTACTCCCGTCTGTGCTCGAATCAATAGCGGCTCGCCTCACGGTTGGCCTGCCTATCCTCTAGAGATCGAGGTGGATGAGCTCGTCGCTGCATTGGAGAGGTGGCGTCTGACGCTGATGCCTCCCCTGGGCTGCTGCCTTCGGGGCTGAGGCTAACGCGCAGATGTCCGACATGCTTGCCCGGGCCGCCTGGAACCCTCCATCCTCCCCACAGCCATCGCTGTTGGATGACTGGTTCCTGGGGTCTGCGTGCCGCTCACAGCCTCCCCAACCCAATCCCCCCAACCCCCCCCCCACACACACACACACACCCCACCCCCACCCCGGTCCCGTTTTTGCCGGAGGTGCAGGATGAGCTGACGTCTTCGTGGAGAGCACCCCTCTCTACTCGTCACAAAGCCTGCTCATCCGCTCTCGCTACCCTCGATGGCGGAGCGGCCCATGGGTATACGCCGATTCCCCAGGTGGATAGGGCTCTTGCGCTCCGTCTATGTCCCGGAAACACTACCACCTGCCGGGGTCGCCCTGTGCTCCCTTCTAAGGCTTGCAGGACAACATCATTGTTTACTGCCAAAGCCTACTGCTCAGCGACCGACCTCGCCCTTAGTGCCACGAAGGTCACAGCGCAGTCACTCGTGCAGGCAATGGCCACGCTTGTGGTCCAGGAACATCATCTGTGGCTGAACTTGGTCGAGATAAGTGAGACAGTCTAGAGAACGCCTACGTTGGACCTCCTCCTCAGTCGCCAACCCACTCCCTGCCGGGTGTGCGGAGCAAGGTAAATTCTTTGAGTCTTTTCTCAGCACCAGAGCCTCGGGATGCATCTTCGCCTCCCGATGCCATTTTACCTGCTCCGCCCCGCTGCGAAGCCCTGCCTGGTACGTCAAAAATAATCGTCCCCTTGGTGCCTCTAGCACGGAGTTTGGATGCGTGGCTTTCACTTCCCAACCCGTCTCGCTGGCTGGCCCGGACCATCCGACTCGGTTACCACGTTCCACATGTTGCCTAAAAAACCCATGTGATGTATTTGCCACCTTTACCTCCCCTTTTGGGCAGGTGTGGCCTCCGCAGGGTCTTTTCCCCCTGAAAGAATAGGAAACTGGGTAAGACCCCCTTCACTCGATGCATGTAAGGGGCCTGCTGTTCTTGCTCTATGTGGAGAAACATAGAGAGAAAAGAGTTCCCAGGTTGGCAAGTGTCGCCTTGTTCCCCTCTGGGGTAACCAGAAGGATTCCGACGACATTTTAGGGGCATTGGGGAAGGGTACGTGCAGTCTGAAACACAGTTGGTCGCTTGTGCATGTGAAATACCTGCCCGCTCCTGTGTCAGCAGTACACATACATGGCTCAGCGCATGCCGTGATTTGAAGTGGACCCTTAGTGTCACTTCTTCAACACGATGTCGAAGTGAGCGACAGACGGGGAACATCTAGGTTACGTATATAACCTCCATTCCCTGATGGAGGGAACGAGACGTCGTGTCCTCCCGGCCACGTCGCTGAGCCGAGACACTGCAGTGGCCGGACAATTTCCGGCTCCTCAGAAAAATCCTGAATGAACTCGACGTATTTCTACACTTTTATACCCGTATGTCCAGGGCGGGGTATGCAAATACTGTCTGCCAACTTCTCATTGGCCTTTTTTCATAGACCAGAGGCATATTCGGCACTCAAGAGAGACCCCTAGTGTCGCTTCTTCGACATGACGTCTCGTTCCCTCCATCAGGGAACGGAGGTTACATACGTAACCTAGATGTTATATAGAATTTTACAACTTTGTTGACATGGCGATGTAAACAACCATAAAAACAAAGTTTTAAACAACTTTACAGCTCAGAGTTTTAACAGAAAAATGTATGTATAAAGCATAATGTAAAAGCTTTACAACCTTTAAAGGCTGCAAAGGTCCCATTCACATTTGTAAGTAACCTCGATTTTTTATTTTTTTAAGTAAAGAGGGTGGTATTCAAAATTATGCCACAAATGCTGTCAATTGAGTTTAATTTGTATTGAACCCAGAATATTCACTTAAGGGTTAGATCAGGAAGAAATTGCTTCTTAAACCTTATTTTGTGTTCTGGTCAAAACTGACCAATTACATTTTTTTCTGAAAACTGTAGTTTATTTCATCCAACTGGAATAAAATTCCATAACTTTTTTCACACACGCATCTGAACACATTATGTTTTTACACCTGTGGTGTTCCCGGCCTAAAGTGACCGTCCATTGGAAATTAATGGATTAGACTACAAAATAAAGAAATATTCAGTGTTCAGGAGCATACTAATCCTTTACATGAGCACATGTGGATGTGTTTGCACACACAAAGTCCTCGGACATGTGCACGCACACGGAAATACACACACACAAACAAACATACACATTGGTGCAGCTATCCTTATGAGGACTCTCTATAGACATATTGATTTTTATGCTGTACAAACTGTTGATTATATCCCCTAACCCTACCCCAAACCTAACCCTCACAAATAACTTTCTGGATTTTTACATTTTCAATAAGACATCGTTTAGTATTTTTTTAAGCGATTTAAATTATGGGGACACTAGAAATTTCCTCAAAAACACATTTATAGCATAATACCCTTACAATTACCTGTTTGTAACTTAAAAAAACATGACATAAAAACAGTTTTGGCCTCTGAGTGAAACAGATTTGCTTATTGCATTTTACTAATTGATTTGAATGACTGAAATTAATTTCCAGCAATATATAACACATGGCTATCTCATTTTTTTTAAAATGCTTTTACCAACTCTGACAACAAATTTAGAAATTATGAGAACAAAACTTTCAAAAAGCTAAATTTGTCAGCAAATTAAAAAAGGATTAGTCTATTTAAGAATTGAATCAGCTATTTGCATTGTAAAGTCCAGATTCTAAGCTTTAAAATTACTATTTTGTTTAGATCGAGCAAGTGGTTATTAATTTATAACATTATTATTATTATTATTATTATTATTATTATTATTTGCATTTTTTTCTGCAATGATTGCCCAGTTAAAATATACAGTTTTTAACATATGTTTACAAAAGAAGTACAAAGTCTGTCATAGTTACTAAAAAATAAGTTCTAATGCAATATCTTGGGATAATATATTCAATATGAGAGATTTATTGACAATCTTAGTGGGACAAAAGATTAACACAAAAGGTGTTAGAACAATGAATACAACACAAAGGTTAAGGTACAAAAGTAATGCAAACTACTTTTACAGTGTAGCATAATCACTGTATGTTGGAAATTGGCTGCCTGGAACAATGGTCAGTTATACAGTTTAGCAGTCATTATACACTATAATACAGAATGCCATGATTGACCAATAATCATCAAGCAATGCAGACAGCTGTGTAATAAGTCAACATAACCATTCTCAAAACCAGAAAAGTTACTTTAGAGCCATTAAAGTAATATATGCTCTCTATGAGTATCCTGTCTACATCTAACTAGATTTTCTAGACTGAGAAGGCCTCAAAGGAATCTTTGCAACTGACACTTCGAATTCAACCAAATGGCTATTCTGGGGGTCATGCAAGATTCACTCTCACCACTTTCATTTCCATCTAGAGAAAATGACTTAAGTTGTAATATCCATTTACATAGTAAATAACTGCTAATTATTACTCATTTATCTTCTACAAACGGTCTATTCAGCAAACATATTGAACGTATACTATTTCATGGACTTAAAAAGCCATATAATGTTGCACTGACCTGAGATCAACTGACCTGCAGACAAACCTTACCTTACGTTGGACATGATTTATCAGACATTAATTGGCAGAACAAGCTGGAAAGTACCTGCCATGGCTCTGACCAAGGCCACAGATAAGTGATAAATGACTATGTACAGATGGTAGAATACTTAGGATGGGTTTCAGGGTTATCAGTGAGATCCAGTATATCTAAGATCACAGGGCTAATGAACTCAATGTTTAAGTGTAAGGGGTGCGAGACTGTACTGATAAACCCTTAACATTTTGAGTAAGTGATAAACAAGGTGTCTTACCACCATTAAGAGGTGACAGTTTTAAAAGGCATTCTTGTATTGTATGTTAAAATAAGACTGTAAAGGAGCGCTCTAACGGACCATGAAGAAGTAATTCACCTCCAGTTGATTAAGACACTGCAATCTAATTTAAGAATTCACAGCTGTGTACACTGCTGAATATTATGACAAAAATGAATCAAGCAAAATTGGCTGATAAAGTAAACTTTATTTGCGTGTGTATAACTAATCAAGCCTAAACTGTGTGAACTGCCTGTTAGATGATTAATAGATGACATGATTTAACACCTGTTAGATTAATACCCCCACTGAATGTAATTGTATCCAACCACACTTGGGGAGACAGGAGCCATTTAAATAGCACACTAAAATTACCCTGTTTGTGGCTGTCTAGTATGCATATGTGTGCATTTGTGTGTATGTTTATCCACTTGTGAAGATGTGGGGGGAAAATACAAGAGAAAGGTAAGTCTTTCAAATTTAAGAGAATGCAATAACTCAACATTCCCAAATAGCAATATACTGTAGAAAAGAGATCTAACAAAAATATCACAACATGCAGCTGACATTGACTTGGCAAAGAAGAGTCTTTAATATTGCAAACTAGGTCAGTTCTCAGACTCAGTCAGTCTTGACAGTGGTCTTCACATTCAGCCTACAGCTGCTGCTGGCATGCAATGTGATATGACATGTCTAAAACATTTGCCAGGCTTTTCAGGTCTCCAGTAGTTTTTACTGTACAGTATGAACTGCATGAATAAAACACATCTGGATTCTTTACATTGGTAAGTTTGACAGCTAAAGCGAAACAGTAAATTACATTTTTATTGAATAGATGATGATATCTGGGAATTTGTGAAATTTTAAAAAGAGAAGTTTTATTGAAACCTCCATAAACTTTCTTAAGTGGATGTTTTAATTAATATTGCAGTCAGTCTTTTCAATAAAATGACAGTCCACAGGATCTCATTTTAAAGCTTAATAAAGAATCTAAAAGTATCATAAAGGTAGTCCTTGCAATTGGTGCATAATTTTCCAAGTCTTCTGAAGACATACGATAGGTTTTTGTGGAAAACAGCTAGAAATATAAAACATTTTTAGTGAAAATCTTGACGGCATTTGCACGTTCTAGAGTACTATAATAGAGTTCCCAGTGGCTAGTTTTTATCACAAGATTTCGCTTCACATTGTGTACTTCGGTGGTCGGTCTACAGTTTCAATAAATAATACATTAGATTTCAAACCTTATAGTTTGCTTTCATAACATTCATGAGTCTCATGGAATAATTTATTAGACTTCTAAATTATACTTTTGTGTCATTTTGAATCTTGAAGGGGTGGTCACCATAAACTGCCATTGTATGACATCCATGAGAATTTTTTTTCCCCACAATTTCTGCCTTTGAAAAAGAAAGAAAGTCATATGGGGTTATAACAATAACTGAAGTTTTATTTTTGAGTGAACTATTCCTATACATTTGAGTATATGGTTTTCAGACATGTAAAAACCTTGGCTTTGATGATGCATATAGTCAGGTGGACAGGCTATAAGCGTTCCCTTCATATTTTCCTTGCATGCAGTGATAATTGTCTGTATGTGATAAGCTTAACAGTTCAATAGGGCAGTAGGCTATGTCATGCAGCTCATATATTGTCTGAACTCTGTCCTATGTCAACGGTTGTAAAACAAATGTAAAAGGTCACTAACATAACATGCCAGCAAAAACAAACAATAAGTTTACTGTGATTGGAAAAATGGACAAATAAACTGTACAGGACAGGCTTAAAGCTTTGAATATTGTTTAGTTGTTAAAACTCAACAAAAGATTCCATTTGTTAACATTAGTTAACATGAACTAACAATGAACAACTACAGCATTTATTAATATTGGTAAGTGTTAATTTCCATATATAATAATGTTTTTTTTAAATCAAAAGTTATATATGTTAACATTAGTTGATGCACAATGAACTAACATGAACTAACAATGAACAATTGTATTTTTATGAACTAAAATTAACAAAAATTAAAATTAAAGCTGTAAAAACACATTGTTCATTGTTAGTTCGTAATATCTAATGCATTAACTAATGGTAACAAATGTAATCTTGTAAAGTGTTACCATTTAGTTTAATTCACAAAAGCTGAGCAGCAGGACTTTAATTTGGTGCCAGCCTAATATTATGTTTCAATATGACTTTTTCAGAGACATATCAAAAACACAAACACAGGCTGTGTCAGAAGACCATTTTGCAAGACATTTTCAAGTCTCTCTATTTAACTTTCCCATATTATCAAACAATGAATCCAATTTTGGGGGGGTGAAAGTTTGTGAAAATGCATTTGGGGTTCAAAATATCTTTCTTTTTTAACATAAATTTTACACATGTATTTTACAAAATTTAGTCTAGTTTTATAAGTGTATACTTTTTTTTTTTGTTATCTTCCTGAAATGAAGGGAAGTGAAATATTACAAGGTGGCTCATGTAGGACATGTTTTAAGATTATCACATGAAAGTTTAAAGTCCCCCTCTATCATTTTTTATCTAATTAAAAAACAAGTAAAACTAAAATATTAGGCTATGTGTAGATCTTTTAACATAACAGCAATGTGTATGCATCAGTTAACTTATTCTGACACTTGACAATGAACACAACAAAGCAGAAGTAATGCATACAAACAGATGAAGACAACACACACACACACACACAAACACACATAAGAATGATCGCTAACTGATTACTCCTAAACACATTAAAGGAATATTCCGGGTTCGATACAAGTTAGGCGTAATCAGCAGTATACCACAAAATATCATTTTAACTTTGTCCCTCAAATTCTTTTAAAGAAGCAAAAATTTGGGTTACAGTGAGGCACTTACTATGGAAGTGGATGGGGAGTGAACCATAAACGTTAAAATACTCACTGTTTCAAAAGTATAGATACAAGATGTAAACAACATGCATGTTAACATGATTTTAGTGTGATAAAAAAAGTATCCTTTTCTGTGTAAAATGATATCCAATTTTACATGATGAAATAATACTGTAAACTCTGTATGATGTTTTAAAGAACTTTACAGCACAAATAATACTTGAGATTAACAGAAGAATTAATGTAAGTGCTTTTGGCCCCATTCACTTCCATTGTAAGTGCCTCAATGTAACCTGCCACAAATGCTGTTGATTATGCTTAAAGGAATAATCCACCCAAAAATGTAAATTCTCCAATCATTTACTCACCCTCATGCCATCTAAGGTGTGGATGAATTTCTTTCTTCTGCTGAAGACAGATGAAGATTTTTAGAAGAATGTCTCAGCTCTGTAAGAAGTGAATTGTGATTAGGCCTTTGAAGCTTCAGAAAGCAGATAAAGTAATCAATGTCTTCTGAAGCTATCCAGCTGGTTTTGGTGAGAGTAGACCAAAATATAACTCATCGTGACAGCATTCTCCTTGGTGATCATGATTTCAAGCTCACTGTAAACCTGAACAGTACTACTAACATATAAACATTATCAGTGTTGCAATCAATACCAGTTATTTAGTTGACCCGACAATAAACTTCTACGTTTGTAGTAATGATATTTACATTTTATTTGAGTCTATGTTTTTGAGTAAACATTCTCAACTGCATCATAATTTATGAAATCATAATTGTGCCTAGACTCTAGAGACTGCAATGACAAGAAGTTCAGTGGAAAAAAAGTTTTGGTCTGTTCTCACCTAAAACAAACTGGATCCCTTAAGAAGACACTGATTAAACTACTGGAGTCATATGGATTATTTTATGCTGACTTTATCTCCTTTTTAGAGCTTCAAAGGCTTAATGCATTAGATGGAACTACAGATCTGAGATTTTCCACTAAAAATATTTGTTTGTGTTTTGCAGAAGAAAAAAAGCATAAACATGGTCTTTGATGGGATGAGGGTGAGTAAATGATGAGAGAATTTTCATTTTTGGTGAACTATATCTTTAACTTGTATTAAACCCAGAACATTCCTTTACATTTTGTGATAGACTGTATGTATGTATGTGTGTTTACGAGGACATTTTTTAGGTGACAAATTGGTAATTGCAAGTGTATGGTACTGTAAATGTGGTTTATGAGGACATTTAGTGTCCCCAAAATTCTAATCTCTTAAAAAAACATAATAAACTATGTTTTGTTTTGTATGTAACATACTGATTTTTTTTGCGTGGGTTAGGTTTAGGGGTAGGGTTAGGGGATAGAATCTTCGTACAGTATAAAAAGCATTATGGAGAGTCATCATAAGGATAGCCGCACCATACAAGTCCATCTTTGATTTTTTATTATTATCAAAATCAAACCGTGTCAAATGCTGTCCTTATAGTTACCTTGTTATAGTAATAAAAGTATATAAAAGTCAAGTGATATATAATGACAGTACTGCGATACTGGTAGGCCTATTACTGAAAAGCGCGTACAGCAGCGCACTAATACCTCCTCAGAGAGCGTCTATTTGGAGTCAGGTAAAAATACGCGCTCTGACTAACTTGTTATCTAACTTTAATGGTTATTGAAAGGGGGATTAAAGGATGGGAAGACCGATCCCTAACTAAACCACTAATTCTTACACAGCTTTTAGAGCCACAATCAAATGACGCATTGTCTAATATTAAGGAGCTGTCCACATCGGTGGTCCTGATCTTGCTCCAAAAAATATGTTTATGCACGAAAATGTTTTACCCTTCCACAGAGCGGGGGAATTAAAACAAATGATGTTTTTTTGGAACGTTATAAAAACAAAGAAAATTGAAGTCGTAACGTATCGTAAATAGACTGAATTATAAGATACAAACCGGTTTACGTTGGCAGAGGAACATATTCTCTATTCATAATTCCCACATGACTGTGCCTATAGAGGAGCTCGATAAAACTCTTATGCCGTTGACAGAACAAAATCCCTCTCATGTATTTGGCATGCTGTAATTCTCCAGTTAGAGTGTCACATGATTATGAGTGATTATATGGCTGTGACACATTTCTTTTGTTAAGGCTGTGACACGTCAAAATCGCACATTGTTGAGCGAGAAGCTTAAGGAGGAATCATTTTTAGCACACATGTTGTGCCGGGGAGTCAGCCTTGTCTGCAGTATGTAACAAAACACGCAGAACATAACATCCTCGCTCTAAAATAGCCGTTTTCGCATTTCGTCACCGGCTCTAAATTTGCAGTCATATGCATTTTAAGTGTCAGGGCGCAACACAGCAGGCTGTGTCATGGAACTTGGGATCGATTTGTGTTCAAATAAACGCCTGACATCGTATCGTTACAAGAATATTCGCGACATTCCCTCGAAGAAAGTCAGCTGTGTTGTTTCTGGTATTAGCTTTCCGATATTTAACGTGAGAGTAGCATTTGCGCACCCCACCACGCGCAAGAGTCTCCGCACGCGCGCCTGTTAAATGACGGTCTCAAGTGCCACGCTAACAACTGTGGGTGAGAAAGGCAGCGCAGAGCCACAACTCCACTAGGATTGGACAACAGGGAGTGCAGTAGGGATTCTTGGGGACTGGTGTCTCTACTAAAACGCACGCGCTTTTACAACTACAGCTTCATCACCAAAAAACCCAATGGCAGCATCGGAAAAAACACTCGTTTACCGAGAAGACACGGATTCGTTCAATAATTTGCTTTCCAACAGGGATTTGCACCTGATAGCTGCACAGGAAGAGACGAATTATGTCGATTTGAACGACTTGCTGGAATTGAAATTAGACGATTCAAAATCAGTAAAAGTGACACTCACTGGCGACACGAGTCCACTGGCAATAATTAAAAGTATCATGAAAGATTCAAACGCGCAACTCCAAGGCGAGGATAACCAGGTGCCCTCTAATCCGTCCACTGACAAAATCAATCAAGCCAAACTAGAGGAGTGTGTGGAGAAGTCCAGCTCTTTTGAAACAGCAACTTCGGAAGTACCTCAGGTCAATAAGAACTACACGGAATGTGTCGAATCCTCTGCTAAGGTGACAGAGCGAGACCCCCAAGAACAATTGGAGACACAAAGCGCAGGCAATAGTGAGTCGGACGATGAGGTTACTGTGGTGCTTTCAGATCATGGCACGCCAGAAATGTACGAAGATGAGTCTCATTACATCACAACCCACGAAATCCAGCTTTTGGAGTTGGACCATGATGTGGATTACGACTTTGAGACGGGATCCAGCTGGGATATCGAAGATGATCACCAGGTCTACTCGTTTGTCGATTACGCGTTTTTTGACAGTGATGAAACGATAGGCGCAAAAGAGGCAGGTATGAAAAGCAACCAGTCGCGGTCTAGTACGAGCGGAGCAGTGGTCAGTAGTAAGCCTAAAAGCAATCTCGGTGACACGGACAAATGTGCCAGCTCAGATGAGAGCCTGTCAAAAAATCAAAATACAGCCGAGCAGATTCATCTGTCAATCAAAGCCACTTCCCGCGCTATAAATGAGCCAAGTAACATCCAAGATCATGGCAAACCTTCAGGAGACTCAAGTCGCCATGTTTTGAAAGGGGTGGATGGAAAGAGGGGCAAAGTCAGTGATAACGCCAAGTGCTTCATTGCTGTGCCGGGGCGCCTGCACTTTGGCCGCAAACTGAAAAGCAAAGATGTGAACGAGTATTCCAGCGGCACATCCAGCGCAGTGAGCGAGTTGGATGACGCCGATAAGGAAGTGCGTAACCTCACTGCTAAAGCGTTCAAAAGTTTGGCATACCCATATTTCGATACCATCAATTTCAGTACCTCCAGTGAGTCCTCCGCATCAGAGCATGGACTGGGAATAAACCGGTGGTCGACGTTTGTTGACCTCAAGTATGGCAATGTAAACATGTCCAAGGGACGAGATCAAAACTTAGTAGCCCATGAAGGCACAACATCTAATTTCCATTTTGCAAAAAAGAGAGACTGTAAGGGGATAACGGGGTTGACATTGACAAGTATGAGAGCGCCTCCAGTCGAGATATTTGCTCTGAACGGCAGTTTAGTTGGCCATAAAAACGCTTCATCAACAACAAAGAAAATAGAGCTCATGGGGAAGTTTGCCCAGGGTCAAAGTGGGGTCATAAGACTGACGGAAACATTGAATTTTCGATGTAATGTCAAATCCGACCAGTCTGGAAACGAAAGGCGTGCGAAATCTGTGCATAATGCTGAAGGATCACGTTCCACAGATGAAGTTACAGACACCTTGCCAAGCCCTCAGGGGTGTGAGGCTAGCAAGAGACCTTGCAATGCAGGGGAAACCATGGAAGACGCGCACAAGAAAGCAATATTCGCATCGAGTCTCCTAAAAAATGTCATTTCGAAGAAAATGCAGTTTGAGCAGGAGCGCAAAATGGAGAGGGGCGAGATATGCGAGACCCACCACGCGCCCTCTCCGTGTTTTGCGACGCACGAACACGAGGTGCAGAAGGAGAAAATGACAAAGAAAAATTCCAAAGGGCTGCAAAGGCAAAACTCGAAATTCTCCGAGGCCGACTCGGACCACACCATCGTTTGCGTAGATGAACTGGGGGATATAGTGGATAGCAATTCAAGCGATGCCAAAGACGACAGTCGCAAAGAGGAGACTTTGACTTGTGCATCAGAAAATAATTTAGAGCCGGCGAATGAAGCAGCGTTTGATACTAAAAAAGGAGCATTCGAAGCATCCAAAAGCACGCTGCTTCGAAGCCAAAATAGCGCATTCAGATCCTGGAGGGACGGGGAGCTAGAGTTTCAAAAGGAACGTAAAAACGATAAAACTCCTCAAGGGAAACTGCCACCGACTGATCGGTGTCCGAGGGAAACGAACGCATACATCGATCCGGCGACAAGCAAGAATACTAAAATGTCACATTTGTTTGTGCCAAGTATCCAACTTCCGTCCGGTGAGAGGGAACCGAGGAACCCGCCGCCGAACACGAGTTATTCCATGCGCAACGAAGGAGAGAGCGGAGGTATGAGACACTCAAACACTCTATATGTTACAGACAATACGCCCAGGGCTGTCACATCGAAGTCACCTGAAATTAAAATAAGTTTGCGGAGCGTAAGGGATAACAAAATTGACCCGTTCAATATATCAAAGCTGCTGACTCCCAATATAGGCTGTAATGCCGCGACCCTGATAAAGACAGCTGATGACACCAGATGCCACGCGCTCGCTGCAACATTTAAGGGTGAGTCGACTGACAAAGTACCACACTTCATTGTCAGAGACATTAGAGATAACAAGGGTAAGCTACAGACACCTATTCACCAGGTTAGAGACGTGCGTAAATTGGTGAAGAGTTCGTACCACTTTGTGTCTTTAGATAGCAACGAAAACAAGTGTTGCTCAGACGGAGAGCACAAGGTATTAAAGCCGAGCCCATATCTGAACTCGGCCTCTCTCTCGCCCATAGTGATTAAATGCCAGTCCGTGAATACAAATAGCAATGTGAAGCAATCCGGAAATTTAATAGACCCTGCTAAGCGAAGATTTCCCGAGGATATATATGAGTCTGACAGATCATCTCCTCAAGTTCATGTAGAGGGCGCCAAAAACGAGAGTACAACGATCCAGAATCAAGTCAACAGACTCCCTTCAGTCAAAGCAACTCAAAGTAACTCTAAGCAAGATGTGCCACTCGGATTAAAAAATGAGACAAGCACAAGGAGGCAAGATAAAACAAGTGACGTGGGCGAGAGGATAGCTGAACCCAAGATGGCTAATCAGGCTGCTTTGGAGAAACTGCAAGCTGCTGTCAAAACAATGGAGCAATTGTATGTTTTCGACAAGAATGAATGGAAGAGAAAAACAGATCCACGGCCAGTAACAGATAGCCACTTGCTTTCGCTTATTGCCAGTGAGGAACATGGCGGTGCTGTTGAGGAGCAGGAAAGTGTCAGTTCGGTTCCCACAACAAACATGGAGAAGTTTGTGAGACGAGATTCAATCCCAGAAAAAATATCCGCTAGGCCTCCATCAACACATACTGAGATGCCAGCCAAAAAAGACAAAAAGGACACACCGATGTCATCAACCACTCCTATCACCCAGGATGAGAGAAATGGTCCTAAAGCGCTCATGCAGCCAACAGGAACGCCCTGTAAGAATATAACCCTGAGTCACAGTCAGAAACCTTTAGCCACAAGTTCCATTAGGGCACCACAAACACATGTTTCATCACCAGCATCTCTTAGTTCCAAGGGTGTGACACCCAAATCTCAGAAATTACCAGTGTCTTTGAAGATATCCAAGGCAAAACGAGTGATGGAGGAGAGGAAGAGGCAAAATAGCAGTGAAGCTGAGCTTGCGCCTTTACAGTTCACTGCCACAACAGATGCAGAGAACTATCTAACCATACCCGTGAAGCCTCACGCTACTTTGGCCATAAAGCCAACCACTGCTGCATTAGCAAAAACAGCAGTTTATACAATCCCAGCCACAGGAGGTAAAACACAAACTGCAAGTCCAGCACCTTACCTCACTCACAAAGAGAGCCATCAGTCCCCCAAACGATCATCTTTTGTTATGGAAACGCAGTCCCCAGATACCCCTAATGCCACCATTTACCATACACCCCTGCCTGTTACAATGGAAGTTGCTCAGCCTCAAGTAATTTGCTTCTCACCTACAGTTCAACCTTCCCCAGTCCCAATAGAACACTTCCAGCATACCCAAAAAAAGATGCTTTTGGATCCCACTACAGGAAACTTCTACCTGGTGGACTCTCCAGTCCAGCCAGCCACCAAACGTCTCTTTGATCCAGAGACTGGGCAGTATGTGGATGTCCCCATAACGCAGAAGCCTCCCATGACCCCCGTCCCCCTGCCAATATCCCCCCTTGCCCTCAGCCCAGGGGCTTATGGACATACCTACATGTTTTACCCAGGATACATGCCAACCACAATGATCCCCGCCCGCGCCATGCAGTCCCAGCTCTCTATGCAGTCAGAGGCAGATGATGGGGACAGATCCCATTCACACATGGGACAGCAGGAGGATGGAGCTTACATGGAGAGTCCTTATTATATGCCATATGGAAAGTCATCGCAAACAACCACTGTTGCTCAACACGTCACCACCAGCAGGCTAGCCATCAGCAAGCAGCCTGTCATCAGCATCACCTCTCAGCAAGGGCCAAGGATCATTGCACCCCCCTCCTTTGATGGTACCACCATGAGCTTTGTGGTGGAGCATAGGTAAAGCCCCACTAACATACAGTGTAAGTGGTATTGTTTATTTTTTCATGATATTTGCATGCATTGTGAAAAAAGGTTAATCAAACAAATAATAATTTTGAAAGAGTTAGCTGTATTAAAATGTATGTTTTGATAGGTTGACAATAAAATGCTGAAATAGTCAGATTTTATAAGAATTGAAAATGTAAGATTTCCATAATCTAAAACACTAGTTTTCTAACATATCTTCTTATTTAAAATACTGTAGGTCTAGGACCAAACTTAGTCATTCCTATGTGGATTAACTCGAATGGCTTTCCATCATTAGTCAGCAGTAATAAGATGATTAATATATAAAAATGTAACTTGGAGAGGAATAGAGGTTGCAAAAGTGCCTTTTTATGGCCATTTTTAAAAAATTCAGCTGTAAACATATACTGTAGGTGTCCACTTACACAGGAGTAACAAAACCAGTACAGCTCTTACCTCTGCACTGCAAAACCCAGATAAGTTGATTGTACTTATATAATTTAAGGCAACTGATTGCCTTAACATTTTTAAGTAATGCATAGTAAACAAACACAGATCTATTTGAGTAGAATAAACTTAAAAGTATAAGTTTAAAGTTTGGACTGGAAGTAAAGATTTAAGTTTTGTCTACTAAAAGGCAATTTATTAGTACTCAAAACTTGCTGTAATATCAGCCCTGCTTCTCACCTATTTAACAATTACTACATTCCTGTGGTATTTAATTTTCTTTATTGCATTTATAATGTTCAAATGTTTAAGTTATGAAAACTTTATTTAATTATATAACTTGATTAATAAACACAAAAAACAATGCCTTTTTTTTTTTTTATTAAGAGATGACAGATCAACAAAATGTTTACATTGTTGCTTAATGTGAATATATGGTAAACCAGATCTAGATCCACATTTGAACACTGAAAGTGGAAAAAAATGCATTAGTGTGAGTTTATTCTTTTCTAATATTATCCTACATTCTAACAGTGTAAAATATTTAGCAGCCCATAAGCCTGGTCAATTACACTTATTTGTAAATATTTAAATGAAGACTTTGCATTACAACATTAAACATGGAACCCCTTATTTAAAAATAAATATATATTATATATATATATATATATATATATATATATATATATATATATATATATATATATATATATATATATATATATATATATATATATTAACCTACATCTTTAGCAGGGTAAATATAACGATGGATTCAACTGCAAAATACAAAATCAGATTCAAGATTGAGAAACTACATTTCTGGCCAGATGGATCACTAAACAAAAATAGTACTTGCAGATTGTTTAAATATATCACTGCAGTCTAATTGTGCCACACAACAAAACAGGAACATTAAGAACAGTTGAGTAATAATAATAAATGTGTCTTCCTCAGCATGTTGACTTTTCAGGTTTTGAAATTTGGATGGTAGCTCACTTTTACCCAGGTTAAGCATGACCTGCTGAACAAAGTTAAAAGGGTTTTTCATGCACTTTGGGTACTCCAAGTGCAATGCATAAGTTAGCCCAAACAAGAGACACATTGCCTGAGGTAGGTTATTCAGGTCATCAGTGACAAGACTGCCCTCCAGGATAACCCCTACTCATGAGTGCCGGATTTTGGGACACATTTTCCTCAAGGCTGAGGAGTCCACTGAAATGTTTAAGAGGCCTGCATCATTAAGATCCTAATAGAAAAAGTAAAAGATTTGTGTTAGTTTTATTTTAGAGTTTTGTTGGAATTTTTTTCTGGCAGGGCCTGGCTATAAAGGGTTTGGATAAACCAACAGTGACAATAGTGACTAAATTAATTATGCTGGTTACAATACTGTATTAATGCGGCGTCGATGATAATATTCAAATGCAGTTTAACATTTCAGTTAAATTAAATTCAAACAAACATAAAAATTGGTTTATAGTTGACTTAAGCTTTAACATCAATAAAATAATTTATTTCCATTACTTCATTCTAAATTGAATTTGTAAAACAACTTACCAAATTTCAGAACGTGAAAAACAGATTAAGGCAGAAAATGGTGCCATCTTCTTTACGTCAGCCAACTGAATTTAATGTGTAGTCGGTCTTGGCATCTAAAAATACAAAAACAAAACTATTTTTTTTAAATCATGCCACTACAAAAACACTAACCATGGGAAAGATAAGAAGGCAAATTCTATTGTTATCATCCATCCAACAAGTGCAGGATTTTCTTGAATGAATTAACCAAATGAGGTGATCCTTTCAAAACAGTGACATTTTAAGCTTATTCAGCTTAAAGATACTAGTGCAACCAGTGATAAACTTATAATAGTACAATATACTAAGATTGGTTAAGTAATGCAATAAAAGTCTTTTTAAAAGTAAAATATACTTAAATTGTTTGCATATAAACAAATTTTGGGCTTACAGTGTATTGTTTATTCATTTGTACTTGTTGGAAGCTGCAAGCTAATAGCCTCCAAATATTTTGGAGTGTTGGGTTTAGAGTCACTTTGCAACACTTATTGTACAGAATGGGCTTTCTTTGAATGCATGTTGTTCACTGTATTGCTATATCGTACTTTCCAAGGTAATATTATTGAAGACTTTCTTATAGTGTCACCAAAAAAAAGTTTCTTTCATCAAATTAAACAAATATAAAAGGATTGCTGCTTTTTTAAGTTAGTTAATTCAAAAGAACTAAATCCACCAAATTCTAGAACATTTTGTCACAACTTGATTTCATTGCATCTATCCATTTAAAATTGTAAAATGGAAGTTTAGTTAATCCATTTGAGTTGGGACTACATGAATGAATACTTTTTGTGGTGTTAATGTAGCATTGATGAAACTGGGCAGGGGATTTCCATTTCCCAGTGTGCTATCCATGGGACTCGATATGGAGAGTAAATGTTAAAATTAGGTTTTATTTTATGTGTTTTTAAGCAAGATGAATATAAAGGGGAATACTTGTTAGTGTTTCATGGATTGTTATATTTAGATTTAGAAACATTTCTGTTATGATGGAGTTTTGAGGGTTATCATTATGTTAAAGAGTGGAGCTTGAGCAAACGATGAGGACAGGTACACTGTAAACAATTGCTGTAAATTTACTTACAGCAATCTACTGTGATTCTTAAATACAACAGTTTGCTGTTAAAAATGTTACATTCTGGGAGATCAAGTGCAAGCTCACTGTTAACTAACTAGTTTTACGGTAAATAGCTGTGGTATGCAAGGCATTAGGGGGAAATGAACATTTAAAACATTCATGATATCATCTTGGCAAAAGCTAGTGACATTTTGAAATGTATATTTTAAAACCCTCCATGAAAATTTTAGTTTGTGGCACATGATTAGTGTTCATGATGTTTCTGACCAACTCCTCTGTTCTTTATCATCTCAAATCAGCTTTCACTTGTCTGTCTAATGAGAAGTTAAATGAAAAAAAAAAAAAAATCAAGCTTTGAAGCAATGTACATATGAATTATACAATGTTGCCAGGATTGAACAGTGTATACAGTAAAATAACACCCCTATGAGAAATACCCATAAGCCTTTGCACTTGAATAAGTACGTATGCTTTGGCAATGCTTTGGAGCTACAAAAAAAACATTTACAAAGGTTTTTATTCAGACTTAATAGAAGTTAATTAGAATAATTAGTGTTGTTGTTTTGTTAACAATAGTTGTTTTTGTTTGAAGTCACCATCATGGTTATTAGTGTTCTCTTGAGCTGGCCCCTCAGACCTTCTTTATTATTATATTATGTTCTTCCAGCCAGTGAATTTGTATTTAAGTAAAACACAAGTTATTGAACTGTACTACTTGGAAGACAAAACCTAAGATCAGACAGAATATCTGATCCTACCTTCATATTGGCACCATATGTGGCAATAGTGATGCATTACACATGAAAGCTAAAACAGTAAAGGATATTTCAGCAAAATGATATCAGCAGGTTGAGCGTTTGATGTTTTTGAACTTACAGCATAATACATGTTGACATAACACACACACAGATATCAACTCTCTGCATACAGAATGCAACAATGGTGAAAATTAACAAACATACTTTTACGTAAAAAAGTAAAAGCTGAACATTAAAATACAAGTAACTTAGACTGCAACAAAAACAACGTCAAAATAAACCAGTAAATAGCTATTAATTTCAACAACAGTAGATAGTATGTAATTTGACTGCTATATGCTGCTAAATTACAGTTGTATACTGTAAAAAACAGTATCTAGCTGTTCATTTCAGCAACAGCAACACACTGTTAATTTTACAGTAACTTGCTGGCAACCCTGCTGCCAGTTCACCCGGTCAGTCTACTCAGTCTTCCGGCGGATGGCAACGGCACTCCCCTGGGTGGCTGGCAGTGTCGACGACTCTGCGACAGGCATCCCTCCTCCTTCCCGGGTTTTGGCACCAATGTAAGGGGGGTATAAGGGAAAGGAGGAGGTGAGAACCAGCTTGGCAATATAAATAATAGTTTAATCATAAACTGAACCAAAAACACACCAACATAAACACACAGAGCAGCTGCCTGTAATTCTCTCTCTCTCTCAAATCGTCTTCACCGGCCACCTTTATCCCTCGCACGTCCCCATCAGGCTGATTGGGGACCGGGCGTGTATTGTACCAGCCCGCCCTGCCCTTCTCCGCTTTACACTGTGTTAAACATAGCATAGTTCCTAAACTACACTATGTACTGCTTCCAACCAGCATGAATTTAGCATAACATTCACTTCACTAATTAGTACTAAAAAAATTCAATGGATTTATTTGAGTTATCTAGACACACCTCATTTTGTTCAAAAAGTTTCTTTCTACAAAAAGTGTTTGTGTTGAGAAATCTCACGTGAAATTACTGTCCACAACTGAATCAAATTCAGCCAAAGAGCTATTTCTTTTAGTGTAAAATAGAGTCCCGACATAGCAAAGCATGTGCACAGGAAAAAACAATATTAAAATCACAGTCTGACAGCCATGATCCAATCATATCCCCATGGATAAAGTACCACTCTGCATTAATTCCTGCTTAATTTTCAGTTTCAGCTTGAAATATGTGATATTAATGAAGTTAGATGCTTCGCGAATGTCATTTCATGTTGTCTTTAAAGTTAAGCATTTGTTATACATCTCATATCAGTTGCATACTAGAGTTAAACTAAGAACTCATTGCATGTTTTGCACCAATGTGACTGTTTTAAACTGAAGATTCACCATTATTTCTCAGGAAAAAATACCTTTATCCTAAGAACACATTTAAAAAATTTCTCTAAAGATCTGCCTTCATAATATAGTTGGCCCTTGCAATAATGTTTGCCAGTGTGGTTTGATTGTGTTCACTTGTTTACTCAAGGGCTATAACAAAAATATTATGATAGTGAAAATATACTTTGGAGGAGAGAATTAACACAACTTATTCTTAAGAGGGGTTTGAACTAGGTGTTTAGAGGGTTTAAATGCAGAAATTGAATTGAATAAAAGCACTTACATTAATTCTTCTGTTAAAACACGTATTATTTGAGCTATTAAGCTATTAATTTAAATCATCATATTTACAGGTGTTTTAGAGTAATGGGGTTTGTTGACATTACATCGTCATGGCAACGAAGTTGTAAAATTGGATATAACTTTACACAGAAAAGCTTATTATGCAATTTTATCCCATTAAAATCATGTGAACACTCATACGTCTTGTGGATATACTTTTGAAATAGTACTTTTACATTTACGGATTAGCCCGACACATTCTCACAGCGAAATCTGACTTCACTCGTTTGAATTCCTATGATTTTCACTACAGCCAATGACATCACTGGACATCATTTCCATCTAATATGCAACAATTACTTGCTTCTTTCACACACAACAGCTTCCTATTACGTTTACACACTCTACTGTTCGGTTACGTTTAAATAAGGTGTTTGGGTAAGGGCATAATATTAATAAGCATGTCCTTAACAACTCGTGTTTTACTACCGCATTACACATCTGGGAATTTACACATGATGAAGTTGTACGAGTTTATTAACTTCCACTGTAAGACTCTCACTGTAACCCTGATTTTTTTTTTTTTTTTTTTAAGGAGGGACGATTCAAAATAATTTTTGTGTGGTAATCAACATTATGCCACAAATGTTGTCAATAGAGCTTAACTTTTATTGAACCTGGTATATTCCTTTAAGCTTCTGTATATCTGTGATATGATATGATATTTGATATATGATATCATATCATATGATAATATCTATACAGAGCAGAGTGTGGCATGGCCTCTGTCCACACTTCATGGGCAGAAGGGAAGAGTCGTGGCATTGTTGGCATAGTCGTGGGAGGAGAGAAAGATTAGCCAGTTTGTGGCATGTGTTTGTGCTGATACAGTGTGGGCCAGCTGCTGCTAGCCATCAAGGTTCGTCCTGAGACGTTTGGGGCGTAGAGGGGTCACCTTTTTATAGGACAACCTTATGTTGAAGGGAAAGACCCAGAGGTGGGCCAAACCTTGGCTAAGGGTTACTATATAAACAAATCGTGTGACGTGCTGTCAGGCAACACAGAGAGTAATGCGAGACAACAGAACTGTAAACTTTTCATGATCAGTAACCCAGATAAGAGCAATTAATGGATCATGCTTGATTTGGGGTATGATCTGAATAAATTACCAGTTTGGTGATAACGAAAAATGTATTTATATAATGCACAAGTTTCAGTTTCTAATATTATACTTGTTTTGTTTTACACAGGAGTCATATGGCATCACCTTTTCACTGATTTGCTGTGCAGTTTGTTCCATTTTTACGGCACTCATTCGTCTTTTGGAATCATGATCTCCTTCATCACGAACAGTCATCGGAATAATTTCATCGCCCAATCTTCTCCCACTATTATTTGTGGCTCTATGTTTCTCCTCATTGTTTATCCCACTTGTTTCATTTTGTGCTGTTAAACTGATTTTCTGCCTTCATATCGTTATGAAAGTGGTTGGAAATTTTTCGAGGGTAGCTAAACCCATATGCCAAAAAAAAACCAAAAAACTTGTAGCACCTTCAGCATAATGCTAATGTATGTTATGAGTCAGTCTAATAACATGAATTACAGAAATTGTCTTTCTTATTTTTCTTAATTTGTGAAACACGAGCAGAATTAATTTCAATGTAAATCATATGAAAACTATTCTTGCGTAAATTGTCCCATTGAAATTAATGCGACAGTGTACGTCTGAATGCATGCTTGTGTTTCATGAATACTGCCCATAAACTGCAAACTCACTTTTAAGACATTGGGGGAATTATTTGGTTCATAATTTTATTGTGCATTGCCCCACTATAAATAAGCACTTAAACTGTTAAATTGTCCCTTTGTGTTCAACACTGTAAAAAAGGTTGTATGGGTTTGTAACAACATTTTTGGGTAATCTATTTCTTTTAAATTTAACACTTATAGTGTTGTCGAGACATTTAACAAGTTCTGTACAAAAAAGAAATTCTGCTTGTATCCCTGTTTCTTTGACTGAAGTTCATCTCCTGACCTTGATTTTCAACACTCTTCCTTCAGAGGTGTTTTGTGAACTAAATGGATAGCATTGCAATTTTATATTGTATATTTTTGTCATTTTTTACTGTTGTTGTTTTCTGCTGGTATTAAATACACCACCACAGAACACTCGATATAGTGTGGATAATGTGGTGAATGGGATGTTTTAGGGGATAGTCCTCCTCTATTATCTTGCAGTACCAGTTATGGTATGCGTTTTTGAGAGATGTGTTTACCAAATCATTCTGATTTGGTATTGCAGTTCAGCATCTTTTTTGACTGCAGTGATAAAGATCAAGATCAGGTGAATTGAATTCTGGAGAAGAAACAAGAGGTATTTGCAGAGATTTCATGTATTTTTAATGCAGAACCTGGTAAAACCTATAGCACACTTTACATAGGCATCCAGCCTAACACAGAGAGGAACCCAGAGTCAAATGGCCAATCCAAACATACTTCCCACATGTGAATTTAAAGGTATTCATCAAATGTAAATTTTGCCTCAATTTCAAAGGATTTGTTTGCAAATACTTAAGGGTGTTATATGAAAACTAGATTAATTATTTGTTTATTTGATTATTTTCAATTCTTTTATTTGGCTTTCAGAGTGAAACTATTCAAGCTATCATATTTTGTGGGGTTTTTTTTGTGGATATCCCTGTTATATCATTACATGTTTGCTGATGTTTCAAAAGTGCATCATTTGAAATGGGTAAATTACATTTCATTTTATTGTCCATACACCTCAAATAAATCCAATTGCAAATATATATATATATATATATCCCAACCCTTAGAAAGAACTACAGTATATTTTTCAACTGTTCTTTATGTTTTCAGAACATATTAATAACAGAAGCAATACATTTGGGTCCTCTGTTTTATCGTACTTTTTTGATGAATTATTGATGTTTATTTTTTTTTAATTATTAATGAAATAGTACATTTTTGAATTTATTCATCATTTCAGCTGTTGGAGCTGCTGGCCAGTCCGTGAAGCTGTCTTTGAGAAAGTTTGGTGTGCTGTTGTCTTCCGCTTAATCAAATGACCCCATTCAGAGGATTACATTCTGAGACAAAACTACGTTTTCTAAAAGTTTTTTAGAAAAACAACATCAAATGTGTGAAATGCAAAATCACATCAGTGTAAATATGTGAACATGTTTTTGTTTGGTCTGTGCTTTATGTTGATTTTGTATGGTCTGTGCAAAAGCTCCTAGTGATGTAATTAGGAGTCATGATGTCATAAAGACGACATTGAAAAATAGAATGTTCCTGTAATTTGGTTGCTATAAGTAACACTGCTGAAAGAGCTACGGGTCGATCATTTTGTTTTTATAAGATTGAAATTTGGTCAAGGTTATGTAATAAGGGTTAGAGGTATGTGTGAAGATGGGTAGGTGACAAATTGGGTGAAAATATGTACTATAGCATCTGAGAAAGGATAAAGACTGAGATTCAAACCAAAGGATTGCAAAAGAAAGAGACATTCTGATTGTCTTTCAGTTACAGGAAACATGATATTAAAATGCAGAAATTGCACTAAGCTTTGTTGCCATTTTGTTCTTTCTTAATTTTGGTGTGTTTTTGAAAAAGCAGCTTTCACAATAAATATTTAAAGTGTAAACACTTTTCCAAGCATTACAGCTAAATTTAAAATACCTAATATAAATCTCCTGTTGCTAATTTTTCAGCGGGCGTTGCTGATGGGTGTTTACTAGAGTCCATATCAGTTGTTTTTACTAAGCACAATGGCATTAAAAGAATGACTCCAACAGACCTCTCCTACGTAGTCCAATGACTATTTGCCAACACTGCCTGTTTGCCTGCTGGTGATAAGAATTATTTTTACCCTCCATAGTGGAGCTCAGAAGAATATTAAGTACCCCATATGAAACTATTGAAAGTAATCTCTTCAAAGTCTATGGCAGTATGACAGAGTGAACATATAGAAAGTAGCAAAACCATATGCTAATATTGAGTGTTGCAAAGTGTTAATGTGAAAGGTGATATCCAAGTTAAGAGGCTGTCACACATTCTTATGAAGCAATGGGTATGTAAACTTCCATATTAGCAGTTACACTATTCAGGGGACTTGCTCTGACAGCATTGCTCTGAATTAAGACTAACATCTGTTTTTTTGTTTGTTTGTTTTTTACTTTCATTCAGTGCATTTCATCTTTGTTATCAATGTATATCAATATTTTTTTAGGAAATTTGCTTATTGAGAGGATATTCCACTGAGAATAAAACTTGCTTTTAATATATTGAGAAATATATGACAATATATTTCCTTATATATTATAATGTGTCATTTTATATTCAATAATGCACTTCATAATATATAGATGTGCATGTGATGAAAAATGGTAGTGTGTGCTTAAATATAGTTTAACATATATGTTGTACATATAGTCACATTTATATGGGAATATGTATGAGCAATCTATGTACACAGTTCTGAGGAAATACAAACTGTAATATATATATATATATATATATATATATATATATATATATATATATATATATATATATATATATATATATATATATATATATATATATATATATATATATATATATATATATCCATATATGTGAATATTAATCTCATTATATATTTGTAAATATAGAGTATAAACACATTTGAATATACATGGAAACATGTATGTTTAATATACACTCACCTAAAGGATTATTAGGAACACCATACTAATACTGTGTTTGACCCCCTTTCGCCTTCAGAACCGCCTTAATTCTATGTGGCATTGATTCAACAAGGTGCTGAAAGCATTCTTTAGAAATTTTGGCCCATATTGATAGGATAGCATCTTGCAGTTGATGGAGATTTGTGGGATGCACATCCAGGGTACGAAGCTCCCGTTCCACCACATCCCAAAGATGCTCTATTGGGTTGAGATCTGGTGACTGTGGGGGCCATTTTAGTACAGTGAACTCATTGTCATGTTCAAGAAACCAATTTGAAATGATTCGAGCTTTGTGACATGGTGCATTATCCTGCTGGAAGTAGCCATCAGAGGATGGGTACATGGTGGCCATAAAGGGATGGACATGGTCAGAAACAATGCTCAGGTAGGCCGTGGCATTTAAACGATGCCCAATTGGCACTAAGGGGCCTAAAGTGTGCCAAGAAAACATCCCCCACACCATTACACCACCACCACCAGCCTGCACAGTGGTAACAAGGCATGATGGATCCATGTTCTCATTCTGTTTACGCCAAATTCTGACTCTACCATCTGAATGTCTCAACAGAAATCGAGACTCATCAGACCAGGCAACATTTTTCCAGTCTTCAACTGTCCAATTTTGGTGAGCTCTTGCAAATTGTAGCCTCTTTTTCCTATTTGTAGTGGAGATGAGTGGTACCCGGTGGGGTCTTCTGCTGTTGTAGCCCATCCGCCTCAAGGTTGTGCGTGTTGTGGCTTCACAAATGCTTTGCTGCATACCTCGGTTGTAACGAGTGGTTATTTCAGTCAAAGTTGCTCTTCTATCAGCTTGAATCAGTCGGCCCATTCTCCTCTGACCTCTAGCATCAACAAGGCATTTTCGCCCACAGGACTGCCGCATACTGGATGTTTTTCCCTTTTTACACCATTCTTTGTAAACACTAGAAATGGTTGTGCGTGAAAATCCCAGTAACTGAGCAGATTGTGAAATACTCAGACCGGCCCGTCTGGCACCAACAACCATGCCACACTCAAAATTGCTTAAATCACCTTTCTTTCCCATTCTGACATTCAGTTTGGAGTTCAGGAGATTGTCCTGACCAGGACCACACCCCTAAATGCATTGAAGCAACTGCCATGTGATTGGTTGATTAGATAATTGCATTAATGAGAAATTGAACAGGTGTTCCTAATAATCCTTTAGGTGAGTGTATATACACAAATCTGAGAGAAATATATTCTGTAATATATATCCATATGTATTAAATATATATGTATATATGTATGTATATATATATATATATATATATATATATATATATATATATATATATATATATATATATATATATATATATATATATAGTGCATATCTTGCAGAATATTGAAAAATATAAGCACTAGATTCCCATATATGAAAATGTATTATTTAATATATCACATTATATTTTCCAATATATTCACATATATTTTGGTTTTGTAAGGGTAGGTCTTCTCAACCAGGCAGAAGAGTTCACATCACTGTGGTAACAGAAGGTCAAATGGTGAGCTGTGCATTTTAAAATGTTTTGTTGATATAAATAGGGTGTGCCATTATAATTTATTTATTTATTTTGTCATTGGTACATTAAAAGCGCTGATGTCATGTGGCAGTTTATATGCTGTGGGTAAAATGTTTACATTAGGCTATATAAGGCTATCAGTGTATGAAACATAACATGATTTAATGTAACATCACAATATTAAGTATTTTGCGAGCCACAATGTGTGAAAACTCAGTCAGCATATTATATAGATTGTAGCCTATTTAAGATAACTTCACAGAAAATAAAGTTTTGCATTTGTTAAATACTAGGCTTATTAGCCTAACTTTTGAATTAAGATCTGACTCTGATTTTTGATATACATTTCGCTTAGATTGTTTCCTTAACAATAGACAGTGACTGTAGACTGTCAATAGACTATCACTTGGTTAATTGCTACCCCTGGATGCTTATTTCAATTTGTTCAACAAGGACTAAATTTGTGCAAGTTTTTTGGATCCAAATAATAACAATAATTGATTCTAAATGTGATTTCTTTACAGAATAAAATATAGAATTTGTGATATGATATGATGATCCACACAATATGACAGTTTCAGCACGCCAATAAAAACGTACGAATTGGTTAAAATAACGAAAACAATTTCTAGTGGTTCAAATTATATTACTTTGCCCTCACCAACATGGCGGTAAGTTCAGGACGTTCCGATTCAAGTTCAGCACACTGAACGAGTCGCTTTAAAATGACGCAGCTAACAATAGCACATGAGATGACAGCACTATTGCAAAGATAGCATTTTAGAGGTACTTAACTCTTTCGTAATCTTTTTTTAAAAGTAAAGTTACAAGTAGCAATTATTATAGGTTTTGTTTTACATCTTGTGTTTTATAGGTATCCCCTGCTTTTCTGCTTAACATAATCTGAAACAAGGCTGATGGTTGTAAACGTATTGATGAGATGTATCTATACCTCACGTTAATCTAGATTTAATTTTAAGTATTAAGAATTTAACAAAATCGAAGCGTTATTTATGCGGGAATTAACTCCGTTACATAATACAATAACTGTTAAAGCGTATGATAATGCAAGGAGAGCTGACATAAGTCTTCGTTTTAATACCAAATGTGTAGTCTTTTTAGACAGCATTTCTGTGCATCATACGGTGTCAAAATTGCTGTCGAAGTTCGAATCGAATCGTTTAAAGGGATAGTTCACTCAAAAATAAATTCTCATTATTTACTCACTCTCTTTCTTCTGCTGAACACAAACGAAGATATTTTTTTTAGAAGAATAGCAGCTCTGTAGGTCCATACAATGCAAGTAAATGGTGACCAAAATTTCGAAGCTCCAAACACATATAAAGGCAACATAAAAGTAATCCATACGACTCCAGTTGTTAAAAACATATCTTCAGAAGTGTTAAGGTAGGTGTGGGAGAGTAACAGATCAATATTTAAGTCCTTTTTTACTATCAATCTCCACTTTGTCTTTCACAGTCTTTTTTTGTTTTCACACATATCTCCACCTATTGGGCAGGGAGGAGAATTTATAATAAAAAATGACTTAATATTGATCTGTATCTCACCAAATTGTAATTTTTGGGTGAACTATCCCTGTAATGCGCATATAATGCCCTAAATGGTTTCAAAGTTAGAATGGAACAGTTAAGCATGCTTATGATGCCAAAAATACTGTCAAAGTTTGAATGCATCGTTTGATCGTGCCGATAATCAATCGATGCCCAAAAATACAGTATGGTCAGCTCATTTATTTATTTATTTGACAGCACTCTACATAGTTTGTCTCTGAAACTATTCATCTTTGTTGAAATGAATGAATATATATATATATATATATATATATATATATATATATATATATAATATTTTCAAGTGACCTGGGTTATTGGAAGTATTCATCTTTAGTAAAGAGTGTTTATATCAAACAAATCCTTTAAACAACCCAACCAGCCTCAACATTCTTTTTATTTTTTTTGACAATCTAGGATCTTTAGATTAAATGACCACCAATATGGCTGCAGTGCAGGAGAGCAGCCATGAATCTACAAAGCATGAAAATGAAGAGGTACAGACTGGAGAAGGGGAAACTCTGTCTAAAAGGCAAAGAAAAAGACTTCTCAAGAACCAACAGTGGGAGGAACAGAGAGAACTTCGCAAGTAAGCACAAACTGTAAACACAGTCTCTGTGATGCTATAAAAATGGCTGTTTGTTTGGGTAGCTGCAAATTTCTTAAATGTGGGGGAAGAGTTATTTATGTTCATGAGGCAAACAATACCTGATTGGTCATTGGAACTATGACCCAACCTTAACCCTAAATATTTCACTGACCAGGTAGCACTTTCCTCATACATATTAATGAATTTTCCCCTGCCATCCTACGTTTCATAAATCTACAACCTATCCAAAGCGACACGGCAACATTGACTGAATCAATGGTGTAAGTTAAAGGCGGGACTATGTGTTTGATTAATGTTTACGTTTCCAACTCCGTTTGGCACAGAAATTCCACACTTCAGCTTTAAATTTTGGTCATTGTTTACATCCAAGTGGCAACAAGAAATCTGAAGTGACCCTAATTAACAACACAAATTTTTATTTCAAATGAGCATTGACTGCCATGCCATGTCACAGATCTGTTCGAAATGAATGTGATTTTTCCATGGTTCTGCAGACAAAAGCGTAAGGAGAGAAAACAGCAGAGGAAACTTGAGAGACAAGCGCAGGCTGACGACGGAGCGGAGTGGTCAGGAAAGAAGCGTCTGCGCAGATCGGCAGAGCCCAGCTCTCTCAGACTGGTCATAGACTGCAGTTTTGATACCCTCATGATGCTCAAGGTCTACTTCTTTTCAACAGCTTTAACAATGTGTAAAAAGTCAAGCAAACGCATGGGAAATTTTCATAAAATGCAAATGAACATGGGAAACACTTTGAAGACATTTCACCATTCAGCCAAGTTCAATCACTTACATGAGCAGTTGCAATAGAGCTACAGCGAGTTTTTCCATAGTCGATCTACAGTCTTTTTCTCTCTGTCCAAGTATAGGAGGATATAAATTAGGAGGTCAGCTGAGGGAGTGCTGGCAATAGACGTGACAAGTGTTGTGTATTAACAGATTACATTCAATCTGGATAATGTAATTTGATTGCAAAATAAGTACTTCGATTCAATTCTATTTAAAAAAAATAAAAATTGTAATCAGATTACAGTTACTTTATTATATACAACATGATCGCATATAAGGCCACTAGATTTATAAAAATAATTTTACTAATTTTACTTTTAAGGAGACAGGGCATAAACATTACTGTGCAATGTGCAACCTTCCAAAACTTCCACTGTAAACGATTCCACATCAAATCTAAAGAAGCATATGGAGGTTGGCTTGCATGTTTTCTCAACTTTACATTGCTTAGTTAACCAACATCTGGCAAACACATAATTCTGTATTTATTATTTGAATTATCACTCTGTGTGTCATATAACCATGTGTTGTTATTACTTTGGAAGGGTCTTGTCCATCAAATGCATCAAAATGCACAAATACACATAATTTCATATTCACAATGTTATTCACAATGTCATATTTGTGTATGTCATTGATGGATGGCCTAGAGCTCAACAGCATCACAGGGGGTAAATGCAACTTATTTTCACACCATGCAAATACAAAATAAAACCTGGAAGACAATATGTCTTAAAAAAAAAATGTTTTTGTGCCATCTTGGGGAGAAAACAAACACAGCTACAATCGCTTAATGTAAATCAGTTAGTCTAACTTCACAAAAATCGAACTTGACTAGAAGCGTTTACATGACATTTTCAAAAGACAAATGATTGTTTTAGTTCAACTGAAATCAAGCTTTTAAAGTGCATTTAAATGTACTGACTGAATCAAGCTTGCATTTTTATTTCATGCTGTGTAGGATGTAAAGAAACTTCACAAGCAGATTCAAAGGTGCTATGCTGAGAACAGACGAACTCTACATCCTGTACAGGCAAGTGTTTCCATAACATAGAGTAGCAATGAAAATAAAATAACTTCGCTTCTATGACTTTTGTTTGTGCTTTTCTTTTCTACAGTTTTACCTCACAAGTCATGGCGGACAGTTAAAGCAAATCATGGATGAAATTAACAAAGGCTGGGTGAACTGGAAGGTACTGTAAGATCTGAAATGACACTGATAAATAAGAATACATGTATTAAATAGTTATGTTTTGATTGTTTTTGTGGCCCATATCAACACATAATTGCTAGGTGCTGTTTTTCAATTAATTTTAGGTTGATGTTTTGAACATTGACCTAATCTGTTATTGTCTGTAAATTGTTTACTTGCTGTGATGTAGACATGATACCTTGTGGTGACCACATAACTGCTCTTTTAATCACTTTAAATCTGTAAATATAGCCAGATGGTTTTTACATCACAACACCATCCAACAACAGACGAAAACCATAAATACTATCCATGAATAAATCAACCTTGTGCTTTGAATCTGTAACCATTCCCATCATACACACAAAGCAAGGACCTTAATATACCCTCCCCCCAATAAATGTGATGTAGGATGTCCATTTCAAGCCTGACCCATTTCATGAAATCATGAGCAAGGAGGACCTAGTCTACCTCACCTCTGATTCACCAAATGTGCTTCAAGAACTGGATGTGGCCAAAGCCTATGTGATTGGAGGTCTGGTAGATCACAACCATCATAAGGTGAGTGGGTTCTTAGGATTCGACCTAAAGGAGAAATTGTACTTTTAGATTTTAATTGTTTAAAAATTAAGCACTTTTCATAAGTGAATGGAAATGAATAATTGAAGAAAAGCCAACTTGGTTCATCATCATCTTTATTTTTAAATAGGGGTCATTAAAAGCTTCCCCAAAGCTATTGTTTTTGGTTAATTTAAATGCTTTATTACAGGGAATCTCATTTGATCGTGCCAAAGAACTTGGCATTGCCCATGCTCAGCTTCCACTGGGCAGTTTTGTCAAGATGAATAGCCGTAAGGTGCTGGCTGTCAATCATGGTGAGATGCCCTGCTGTATATGCTTTCTCGCATTTAATCAATAGATATGTGTTAAAAAAGGTACTTCTGAAGGATACAGATTAAGCCTAATTTTTATATAAAAATATATGCTATGAGGTCATTTTGTTTGTATGCTTCTAGTTTTTGAGATCATTCTGGCGTTCCTGGAGAAACAAGACTGGCAGGAAGCTTTCTTTACTGTTCTGCCTCAAAGGAAGGGAGCTGTACCAGTGGGCCAAGAGAACAAGTTTGGACAGGGCAGTGATGAGGAAGAGGAAGACTCTGATCAAGACTCTGACTCAGGCCATCTAATCTCAGAAAAGAGAGCAGACTCTAAGGACCAATCATCTAGCAAACCGGAAGAACTCCAAGCTGCACTAAACCAATCTGATTCCAGTGAGCGAAATACAGCATAGAGGGATGCAACTACTTGATGCTGTCTTGTCCTATTGGCAATTGTTTTAAATTATCTGAATTTTTTTTTTTTATGCTTGATGATGTCTCTGTTGGATATGAGATGCTTTACACAAAGGTTTGGAGTGAAGATGTTTTTGTTGAAAACAAATTTGAACACTGGGATAAATGACAGCTTCCCTTTTGCAGCCTCTAACATAATTTTTTGTTGTTGTTTATGTATCAATACAGATGAATATAATATTACAGAGTATATTCAGTAACCCTGTCTGGTCTTAGTTGCTCAATTGCTGTTTTTCTGTGGCATAAATGGGGGTCTATTTAGGTGATGATTTAATTTAAAAACATCCAATCATTTTAACAAATATCAGTTAACAGACATTACCTTTACAGCACAGAAACCTGTATTCATTTTTGTAAATCTATTTGTCCAAGTATACTTTAGTGACTCAACTTTAATGAGCTCATCTCATAATTAAGATATGTAAAAGCATGCAAAAAACATCCAATTACAGAACAGTATATCAATAGATCACGGCCCATACTGGCAAAAAGTAGGACCTTAGAGCTTTTTTTAAAGAACCTAAACGTAACATGGCAAAGTCATATTAATACATTAGTAATCAAGTAATTGAATCTGTCGATTAATCTTTGATTAACAAGATGAGATGGACAAATGTTATTCCTGTATTTTAATATGAAAAAGAACATTATTCTACATATTCCAAACAATGTGTTTATTGAAGGCAAAAAAAAAAAAAAAGTAGCAAATATATGTGCAACAGGTCAAGTTTAAACATAATTGCTTGTGTTACATGTAGGATTTAAATTAAAAATGGTTAAATAAAGAATGAGAGCTTTTCAGTTAATTAAAAGGATAGTTCACCCAAAATGAAAATTCTCTCATCATTTAATCACCTTGTGTTATCCCAGATGTGTATAACTTTTTTCTTCTGCTGAACACAAAGATTTTTTGAAAAATGTCTCCGCTCTGTTGGTCCTCACAATTCAAGTCAAATTTTTTAAGTCTAAAAAGCAACATAAATGTAATCCATATGACTCCAGCTGTTAAATCCATTTCTTCAGAAGTGATATGATAAGTGTGGGTGAGAAACAGATCAATATTAAAGTCCTTTTTTACAGCCAATCCCCACTTTCACATTGTTCTTTCGTTTTTGGCAATTTGCATTCTTTGTGCATATTGCCACCTACGGAGCAGGGAGAAGAATCGTACGAATAGTAAAAAGGGACTCAAAAATGTATCTTTTTCTCAACCACACCTATCATACCGCTTCAGATGTTATGGATTTAACCACTAAATTCATGTGGATTAATTTTATGCTGCCTTTATGTGCTTGTTGGAGCTACAACATTTTGGTCACCATTCACTTGCATTGCGAGGACCTACAGAGCTGAAATATTCTTCTAAAAATCTTAATTTGTGTTCAGCAGAAGGAAGAAAGTCATGCACATCTGGGATCAAATGCTTCGGATAAAATATAGCTCATGGGTATAAATGCAATTTATGGTGCTGTAATGTGTGCATTTGGAGCTTTACTGTAAGTAACACAACCCTTTCACATCCCTCAATCTTGTGTTCCACGGATGAAAAAAGTCAAAGCTTATATAAAATAACAAGGGGGGCATGGCAATTCTTATTTTACTTTATAGAACCACTGATGTTGAAACAAAAAATCATGCATTATTCTGTATTTGAAACATCCTCTAGGTGGCATCATTCCCATAGTCATTATACACCGTTAACTGACCACCTACATAGGCTTCATAAAAAGTGAACTAGTTTTATTAAACAAAAAAGTGAAGTGTTTTAACTAAACAAGGACAAAAAATTGAAAGGCATGATGAGATTAAATCGGTTAACACCCCTTGCTATTCTTAATTTAATTCACTTTTGTCTTTGTAATTATTTTCACAATATATCTTGATTCTATGTTCAACACAGATGTGCTAATCACAGTGTCCTTTCTTATACTTGATATAATATATATAATGAATATAGGCTAATAGTCTTTTTCAGCACAACCCCTCTTCTGGAACGCTCTTCCGTTGAGCACATTAAATGTGCCTGAGGCTGTAACTGTTTTCAGTAGGGAGAACAGGTTTAAAGTTTTGGTGCTCTCTTACCTTTGGGCAAAGAATGCGACCTGATACATAGCAGTTCAGATTAAATTCAAAATAAAGAACAATAATTTAATCATTTCATACTAATTCCAGAGATGTTACCCCAGTTGCATAATTAATCAAATATGTGATCTGCATGCACTCTATATCCAGTAGGAATGTTAGTTGAACTAACAGGACCTTCTTTGATTTTAGAATCCTCTATTTGCTTTAGATTAATGTGTTGCTACTGTTAAAGGAAATCACCGTCTAAAGACAGTCACAGTATTCTATAGAGTTACTCCTGTTTCTTATTTTGTTAAAAATGAACATTTTGTCACTCAAACATCTTTATATTTTATAAAGTACAGCCCTATACCGCTATTCCCTCAAACAGTCATTGGAGATGCATGAAAATCCGCAACGATTAAGCAATTACAGAATAATAAATCAGTAGCAAGAATGAATAAGAAGATTGGAAAGAAACACCCGGATTAAAAACTGGAAAGTTCAGTTCAGCAGTGCGCGTAACAACATGTGCGCGACTGCGCAATGGAGAGCTTTTTCCAACAGGTGTCAAGAAATTCCCTCTCTCAGAGCAAACTTCCGATGAACCGTGCAATAACTTTTATTGGGGCTTGAAATTAGACGAAAACTCTTTTAACTGGACTAAAAACCTTTGTGAGCTATTGGGGATTTACGCGTGGAGGAAACACCATCTGTTAACTGATATCGTTTGCTCTAGATGGATCCCAAATGAACGAATAGGCATATTTAAGATGCTGATTCGTAACACAGAGTGACCTTTGTCGTTTTGATGCTTTGGATTTTCTTGCCCAATTCTTCGTATGGGAGTCTCCTCTTCTCCTACATCTTCTTTGGGATTGACATATGACGGACCTTATTGGGAATACAGACAGTGCTTGACTGGGACACTGTTTTTGTATTTTAATAATGATCATCACCTTGAGATATCCAAATTTATAAATTGGGCTCAGGTGAAAAGTCCCAAACTGAACTGGATGACGATGAAGACAGTTTCTCATATTCTTGCTGTTATGATCATTTGGAATTTAGGTGAGTCATTTTAAAGGCTCTACTATAAATACATTGTTCGTGTATATCCCTTTCAGATTTGTGTTATTTTCTTTCCTTTTTTATTATTATTATTTATTTATTTTTTGCAGTTTGCATTACCATTTAGGGTTAATCATTTTGGAAGAGAACTTCACAACCCTTAAGGATGTCTAATAGGCCTATAACCGGAATAACTGGTTCTGATGACAGCCCTCTGAGTGTGTGTGTGATTCAGTGACAGAGAGGCGCTGCCCTGCTCGTGCATACACACTTCTCAATGTGCGGTTGGTGATTTTTGGGTTAATTAAGTTTTGTATCTTGTGGGAATAAGAGTGTGATGAAGATGAGGGTGTTGTTATATTATAAACTTATATTTTTCACTGTTTTGGCCTGAGCATGTGGCTTAATGATTTACACAATTGAGTCATTTGTCCTGCATCAACATCCTTTAGGGCCTGGAACAACATTTCAGCCGTCCAATCATTGAGTCAGGATTGACTTGGAGTAAGTGTTAGGATTAAGGCCTGGAACTGCATTCAAACTAGGCCCCTGATTTTAGGAATAGGGTAAGGCAACAAAGGACAGCAACTAGGAACCTAGTTGGGTAGATCCATGTTCTAATTGCACATTCTCAACCTTTTTGACTCCAAGGTCCCCCATTGTTGGAGAAAATATTTGATGGACCCAGACCCCATGTAGGCTATTGGATATTTATATTATAAGATATTTCCTTAAAACTTGTGATTCCAGAATTTAACGGTATAGTCTTCATAAAAAGCATGCTGTTGAAGGGAGTTATTGCATATTTTTTGCATTTTCAGTAGTAGTGCATTTTCATAGTTCAGAAGTTGAATTATAATAATTATATACAAATTATAACAATCTATCATATTTTAAATAATTTTAAGAGATCTTGAGGCTCCCCTGGAAGGGTGCTGAGGCCCCCTTGTGGGTCCTGACCCTCTTGTTGAGAACCAGTGGTGTAGAACACATTAGCTATTTCCGAAAGCTCACAAATTCTGGTTTCGTAGGCTGTATATGGAGGTAGGAAGGTATCAAGGCATGTCTGAATCCAATAATTGTATCACTTCCTGTTTATGGAGATGCTTGCATTTTTGAAGGCAGCAAATTAAGCATTTACTGCTTAAAACCCTCTGTATGTGTGGTTCACTGGATGGTGCTGAAAGAATAAATAGGACATGTGATGGAGCAAATGATAGCAGAATTCGTTTATGAATGTTCCAATTTTCCAATTTATTATGACTCAGTTTCTAGCAAAAAATAAATATACATTGCAGTTATGGAACATAAAAATAGATTTTTTTTTAAGCAGCTCTATTCCATAGAATAACAGTTTATAGTTAGCAGGAGCTTTTGATCTTCAAAAAGGACAAATAATATAAAGCACTATTAAAGGTTCAGTATAAAGACATCATAACAGTAGTCCATATGACTCGTGCATTATATTCCAAGCTTTCTGGGTCCATACAACAGCTTTGTGTTATATTGACTACATTTATGGCATATCAATTATGTAATTTTTTGTTCTATGTACCTTGATAGTAGTGCTCAATATGAACTGTTTTTTTATGGAAAAGAGCAGCGTTAGAATTTTTGAAGAAAATATTGTGGTAAGATTCTATTGGGGGAAAAATACAATGAGGAACACTGAAAGAAAAGAAAAAATAAATAAATAAAGCAAATTGCTAGCAGTGTAGACACAGTTTGTCTTGTACTGTGTGAACTTCTGTGTGGAAAAACCATACATCTTTTAAAACCAAAAATTATACAACTTTGGGCCTTTATCGCATTTAAAGCCTGTATTCAGAAGCCTTTAATCCAAACCCCCCAGAAAGGTGCCCAGTTCCATTTAGTTTACAGGTATTGTATAACATACAGTATTTCTGAAACCTAGGTGGACACTGTGCTACAATATTTTAAAAGATGATTTTGTTTCAAGTGCAAAACTTCATAAAGATCAGACTTAGAAAAGCAGTGTATTTTATATAAAAACAAACTAGGCCTCATTCATGGAAAATGAGAAAAAGAAATTTCTCTGTAAACAGTTTATAAAACTACTCGTGTATATATTGTCTGATTGAATATAAAGTGCCAGTTTTTCTTAAGAATTGTTTTACGCTTGATTTACATGAATATTTGCTCTCGTGTTTCATGAATAATTCTCAATTACAATAAACATAATGCAGTTAAATAAACACAATCAACATAATGCATGGCATCCCTGTCTGGGCTTGTTTTATTATCAAGGGCCTAAAAATTACAGTATTTACTAAATTTACAGCGTGTCCAAAAGCCTGAGACCAGGGGAAATGCTTCTATTTTGCATTTTTCTAATTTAATGCATTTTCTTTTCCTGTTCAACAAATGATACAGCACAACAATTTGAGTGAAAAGTTGAACTGAAGAAGTTAACATGAATTTGAGAACTTCTTAGTAGGTCACCCATTTGCTTTAATAAATGCATGCACTTGAGGTGGTATGAACTCCACAAGTTATCCTAGCACGATTTTGTGTGCTTCATGGAAATTTGTCCTGAAGGAGTTACAATGGTTCAATGTCACAAAAGAGTATATATGATAAGTGACCTATAAATGAAATTGTACATATATCTTCATTTTGCATCATAACATTTATTTGTTTAACAAAAAAAAAAAGAAAATCCTACAACTTTCCATTTTTTCCACGTTTTAAGCCTCAGACTTAAGGACGCCACTGTACAAGTAATTGCATAGTTTAAATGTAAAATGAGGCTGTACAGTGCATCAGGAAAGTATTCACAGCGCTTCTCTTTTTCCACATTTTGTTATGTTACAGACTTATTCCAAAGCACTTGAGCTCAATTTTGAGTGTCATGGCAAAGGCTGTAAATATTTATGTACATGTGATTTTTTTCATTTTTTTATTTTTAAGATTTCAAACAAACTTCATTCACGTTGTCATTATGGGGTATTGTTTGTAGAATTTTGAGGAAAATAATGAATTTAATAAATTTTTGAATAAGGCTGTAACAAAAATATTTGGAAAAAGTGAAGCGCTGTGAATACTTTCCTGATGCACTGTTTATAGTTCATTTTAAATTCAGCAATTATTTAACTTTGCATGTGCACACTGAATTAGTGTGTGTATGTGTGTGTTTGCTTATGCTCTTCTGGCACCCAAATGTAATTAGCCTTGAGACAAATAACGAGTTGAACAGCATATCTACTACTCCCGTCCATTAACTACAGACACCTATTTATCTCTGTCTCTCACCCCTTCCTTTCTCTTATTTTGTTATCCATATATTTTCCCATGTCCGCTTCCCTCTCTGTTCTATAGAGTGTAGCCTATTCAATGTGATGAAAAAATGAAAGGTTTGGGTTCCTGTTATACTAAAGGTAATAGATCTCAATGTGTCCCAACATTCCTTTCATGCAGATCCTGCTCCCTTTTCATGCAGGTATATTTCACTTAATGGTGAACACCTTTTTTCAGTCTGGCACTGTAATGTGTGGTCACACCATTATATACACTATATGTAATGTAGCTGTGAGTTGTTGAAATGTGTTGGCCAAGTAGGTTTCGTTCTTACAAGGAATTTGTTGTGGTGAATTATTCCCAGCAGTAATGTAAACAATGAAGCAGTAAGGTACAGGTGGAGATGATATACTGTGAATATAGTCATACTGTTGCTACAAAGGGTCTTGTTAGGCATTACGGTCATCACATCAAATAAGTGCCCTTTTTACACTAGAAGACATACAATCCTTTGAACTTAGCCTACCTGGTTTAATACAGTACCTAGCTATTTTACTTGTCCTCTATGGGTGCTGCACACATTGATATACAATAAACATGCTAGCTAGGTGAACACATGTTTCGCTTCATATTGGCAGGAACACTGTATTGACCGAACAGCATCCAGGACTGAAACGATCCATTTGAAATCGAATACAACATGCAGTGCAGCATGATATGTTCAAACCTCAATTCCAAAAGAAATCCAAAAATCAGTTAGTTGCAAATCCTTTTTGATGTATTCAATTGTCAACATTACAAAGACAAGATAATTAGTGTTTTAACTAATCAACTTCATTGTTTTTGTTTTTCGATGGACTCATTCTATGTTTGATGCCTGCAACATATTTCAAAAAAGTTGGGACAGGGTAATGTAAGACTGGGAATGTAATTGTAATTTTTTTTTACATTACACCGGTAAACAGACTAATAGGCGAACAAGGATTGTTCGAGTTTCAACAATTATGAACAACATTTCTTAATGTATGATTGCAAGTAATTTAAGAGTTTCACAAGATACTGTCTATCATCTGATTAAAAGTTTTAGAAAATCCAGAAAAATCTTTGTGAGTAAAAGGAAAGCCTGAAAAACAATACTGAGAATCATTCAGAAATGAGGCCAACTTCTCTGGGCATGAGTGATGGACTGCGGAAATATTTGCTGTGGTCTGACAAGCATATTAAGGTGTTACCAACAAGCTGCATGACTAATTCTGGGATGTTGTTTTTCATATCTATACCTACATTACCTACCATCATACGTACCTATCTTATCCAAGTCGGTAGAGATTGTTGCAAAGATCTTAATATACAGTACAGTATATAAAGCCTATACAACCTTTCGATTTCAAGGCTATTTCAACATTTTAACTTTCAGACATAGCTTTGTAAAGCCCCCCTCAATGTGAGAAATCATTGTTTATTTCTATTAAGTTTCCTTTCCTTGTTTACATTGAAGTAAAACATTAAAATCTTTGATAATAGTGTTCTAAAATGTGCTTTTAAAGTCCATGTAATTTCAGGGATGAATCCGTGAAACAATCCATTACATTTCTCTCTCTCTCTCTTTCTCTTTTAGCAGCCTGTGTTAGAGGAGAACTATTTCTAGACCCCCCTCACACCCCCTGGCCTCTGTACTCCGTGGCAGAGGACGACACACGCTTACCCTGTCGATTCAATGTATCGGAGAGTGAGGTTCAGGTGGTGCAGGTGACGTGGATTCGAGAGAACTCTAATGGAGATGAAGAACAGATTATCACTGCTCATTTCAGTGAAGGCCAGACAAGTAAAACACTTTTTCAATTAACTTTTACCTTTGTCTTTTGCTTTACACAAATCAAAGCCTGCATTGCTACACATTTATTTTTATCTTTGTTTTTTTTCCCCAATTTGGAATTCCCAATTCCCAATGCGCTCTAAGTCCTCGTGGTGGCGTTCGTGGTGGCGTTCGACTCGCCTCAATCCGGGTGGCGGAAGACAAATCTTGGTTGTCTCCACATCTGAGACCGTCAATCCGCGCATCTTATAACATGGCTTGGTGAACTTGTTACCGTGGAGACATAGCGCGTGTGGAAGCTTCACACTATTCTCAGAGGCATCCACGCACAACTTACCACGTGCCCCACCGAGAGCAAGACCCACATTATAGCGACCATGATGAGGTTACCCCATGTGACTTCACCCACCCTAGCAACCGGGCCAATTGGTTGCTTAGGACGCCTGACTGGAGTCACTCAGCACGACCTGGGTTCGAACTTGTGACTCCAGGTGTGGTAGTCAGCATCTTTACATGCTGAGCTACCCAGGCCCCCATTGCTACACATTCTTAAACATTATGTACATTATGTTCTTTCCAATTACTAATATTGTCATTCCCAAAGAAAATCTTGCACTTCCAAAACAATGTATTTTACATTACATGAATACATTTTGTATTCTGCATTGTTCTTGGCTGGTTATGATGATGCCACAGGTGTTGTTGTATTTGTTAATTAAAAAGATAATGTATTGGTTAGTTACACTAAATTACAGAACAGTATATAGAAATAGTTACTTTGAGAACATACGTTCATGTAGTAGACATTCTCCTATCCATGAGCTAGGGAGGCCTACAAATAATTATTCTGCTAAAAGTTACAGTTGAATTAGTTTTGGATTCTTACAGTATCTGCTTTGTGGTTTAACTTTTTGCTCACTTAGCTTATCTTGTCATATTCCTGGTTTAATACTAGCTAAGCTCAATGAACAGCATTTGTAGCATAATGTTAATTACCACAAAAATTAATTTCAACTTGTCCTTCCTTTTTCTTAAACAAAAAGCAAAAATCAAGGTTACAGCATGGCACTTACAATGAAATCCGTAATCCGTAAATATCATAATACTCACTGTTTTAAAAGTATAGCCACAAGGCGTAAATAATATGCATGTTAACATTATTTTAATGTGATTAAATTGCTTACTAACCTTTTCTGTGTAAAGTTATATCTAATTCTGGTTTTACAACTTCTGTCCCATGACAACGTAACACTATGTAAAAGACAATTTAAACAACTTTACAGCTTTTATAAAACTATAAGCTTCACATTTCACATAGACATTTTCACATACATATATAGCAGAAGTTTAAATGCAGAAAAGTTGATAAAAGAGAAAAAAGGAGAATATGTTTTTGTGCTGCATTCTTTCCTGCATTTTTACTGTTTTGTTTATTGGACTGTAAAGAGCTTGGGTTGAAAATCTGCAGAAACCATTTTTGATCGAGATAACATCATCAACCATGAAGTCAATGTGACAACACACTTCCAGCTACAATACTTTATTGAGTTACTCTGTGGCTTATTTAAATTCTCTCTCTCTCTCTCTCTCTCTCTCTCTCTCTCTCTCTCTCTCTCTCTCTCTCTCTCTCTCTCTCTCTCTCTCTCACTCAGAGAACCCGGCATATGCAGGACATGTGCGGTTTGAGACCAGCAACCCAGTAGCAGACTCTGCTCTGATAATTATGGGCACAAGTTCCTCAGATGAGGGCAAGTACATCTGCAAAGTCGTTACCTTCCCCACAGGAAACTTTGAGACTGAGATTTCTCTGACAATTTGGAGTAAGTATATTAACCCCTGTTTAGTGCTACATGTACCACAAACCTTTTAATTAATGTTCTTATTTAATGCATTTAATGCATTTTAAATTGGAAAATCATTGTTAAAATTGTTTTCTGAGAAGGAAAGTTAGTTTTGCAAAGGCATCATGAAGTCGGAGCTTATTTAGAGCTTATTCTGGCCAAGAATCGCCCATGCACTTAGTCAGGAAAAGGCTGTCTCAGGGAGATTTATTAAATGTGACATTTAGAGGCCTGTAAATCTGAAATCACTATAATCAAATTGCTGACCGAGCAATCAAACCAAGTGTGAAAACAGCCTCAAACGGTGTGGAAGAAATTAGTGTAAAATGTGTGCGGACTTTATGGGCATCAGGATTTCTTTCCACCAATAATTAGCAGAAACAACTCTGCAGATAAAGATTATACTGTTGTGCTTTAGGATATTATGTATACTTGCAACTAACTGCCTATAAGGTTCTTAATTCTTAATTATGTTTCATGTAATATCAGTTGATGGTATAAAATATCAACTTTGGCAAATATAGCAATTCATTTTTCCTTGGTTGTGCTTAATGTAGCAGCATGGTCAATTGTAGCATAACTTTTTTTCCTGGCAGATTTATACAAATTAATTGCACAATGGCCCTGAAAGCTACATAGACATGAAATGTACTCTAATATGTAAACACAAATGCATGTTATGTTACAAAATGTCCCTGAACTCTCCTGAATTCATTCTCAGAGTTTCTGCAAGTCATTAGTATGATCTTCTGTAAAAACAAAAAGATTTTCAAGCAACATGGGAAATCGGAGATTGATTCCATTTTTTCCCCACCCAAATTCGGACCTGATGTGCCGAATTCCGTAAAAGACCCACCATGCCCGATTGTTCATTGCCGGGTAATTGCCAGTGTTTTATTGAGATTTGCACAGAAATAAGAAAGAATGCTGTTTTAGTCTCTGTACTGTTAAATAGTAAGGGTTAGGTATAGGATTTAGGTTAGGGTTAAAAGGGTTTTAATGTAATTACTAAAAAAAAAAAAATCCGAAAATCACAGTCTCTCACAGTTTCATTGAGATAGGAAATCCACATTTCTAGAGTAGAGTTGAGTCTTATTTGTTTACTGTAATCCAGCAGCAGTTAGCAGAGATTGTGCCCATAGTGATAGAACAAGACAAGGATACAATACTCATTAACATTTCCTTTGCCATTTGATTCAAGGTTTCTTTCAAATACTGTGACAACCCGTTAACCACAAGGCTAGCACTGCCTAGATCTATTCTGTTATTGGATGAATAACACGTTAGCATTGTCTGCGTCAATGGAAGAAATGATATAGGTTTTAACATGACAGTGTTCATTGTTGGCACGATTATGAGATCAGACAAAACCTGCTGCTTTCTCTTTCAAAAGTTCTATTTATGATTGTGTTCAAATTGATTGTTTGCAACTGGGCTTACAGGTCGGTAGCAAAATGAGTAATGTATGCCGTAACAAACAAGAATCATTGACGTCTTTTGGAGTGAAGGCACATGCAGTGTTTGTTGGATTTGTTTCATATTCCTTGAAAGGTGTTAATGTTTAGCTGATTTGTACTATTATACTGTGGGCAGGAATAGGGCAAAACGCAATAAAAAAGTATGTTTTCTGTCCACACTGAAAGCAAAAATGCTGTGAGATGCAACAAAATGACGGGCAATCAGAAAAGTGTGTGGACGGGTTCCTTCTGTTTACTCACTCCCATAAGAGCACATTCTTTGAATTTTCATGACTTCTGTGACGCTTTACCAGACAGCATCGTTTTTAAGGTTGTTACTTTTGGGTCATATATAATTGTGTTATTTGTCATATATTATTTTGTCCATCTTGACATCAACTATCAATCTGTCCTCGCTGATGTCTGATGTTTAATATATGAGAAAAGTGGGATTTTGGTCCAATTCGTTTTTATTGTGGGTTTGCCTACCTGGCACTATGCAAGAAAATAGAAACAAGCAACTAAAAAAATATATAGTGTGCTAGTGGCTAATAGCTGTCATTGCAGAAAATTCTGATGAACATGTAAGAGATAGCATTTTAACGCTTTGTAGCATTGCAGCTGGTCAGAACACAGTCTCAGTCTTTTGCTCTTTTTTTAAATCCTATTTGTCAAGTTTTTTAATATATAATTTATCATGTCATTTCACAGCTAAACCCATCACATCCCTCGAGCCAGTCATTCTGGTTGAGGGTCAGTCATTCCGCGTGGCTGCTACATGCCGTTCGGTGGCAAAGCCAATGGCAGGTCTATCCTGGGACACAGACTTGCCGGGTCAGAGCCAAAATAGAAGCTTGAATGATGGAGTGGCCTCTATACAGTTTTCCCTCCACCCTCTCCGTAGCATGAATGGTCAGAAGCTGGACTGCCTGGTCTGGCACCCATCTCAAAAAGGCCCCCAGAAGATCAGCAATAACCTTATAGTACACTGTGAGTCTTCATTTGTTATGCTTTTTGTCAATTGTTACCAGTTGATACTGGGAATACTGGGAACTACCAATGCCCCTTTAAAGCAAGTAACGTCACTTGGCAGGCATATTCGTAATGCTATTTTAGATGGATACAAGCAGTTTAATCTGGGTGCATTCCATTCCGAAGGGCTCATCCCTATGCCTTAATCCCTTCAGAGGGTTTATTCTCCAGAGTGAGAGCTACGGAGGGTTGAAGGGTGTAGGGCTCAAAAAACATCAGTCATTCGGAACGCACTTCAGCGTCAATCATCGAAGCAAAAAGAGCTACTGCTGTCGCACAAAGGCTGACACCTGCACCTAATCGGAAATATTTACACGTGATTTTGCATCACTAACTGCTTTCAGAATAGAAACTGAAAATAGATTATTTAAATCTGTATGACTTTATGAAAAAAGAAAACCAATAAAGAAATGTACAGTGCATGTATTAAATAAATAAAATGCCACTTTGTATTATTATTTTATTTAAACTCTTTTAGAATGACTGATCTAGTGAATTTACATTAAAATAACACAAGCATTAACCAGTTTCAAACAAAAAGCCAGAGGTTTAAAATTATTTTTAAAAGTTCATTATAAAAATTACAAGCTTTTATAGACTATGGAGATGAAGAGATTTCACATGTTTTTTGTTTATAGAAACAGATTGCAGTTGCAACTGGTTTAATTTACAGCAAATTACACTTGGAAAACCTCAATATTTGTTACGTATTCCCTGGTTCCTGTCCACTTGGCATTGAAGTGTCCTGTTGAACCCTATGGAAATCCTCATTTCGAAGAGCCCTTTGAAGCAGCTATTTATGTGCCCTTCGGTTTGGAAACCCTTCAACATGGCGGCCTTCCCCCTTTTAAATGCCTTTTGGAGGTGGATTTACCACATTTGGAATGCAGGGAATAATAGCTTCTATCTACTTCCATGGGGGAAGATTGAAATCTCCAAAACGGTTGGTCAAGATTACAAACAAATAAACTATTTCAAAACAGCATAAAAATCTGATGACAAAGATATCAGAAATCTTGCTTCTTTAGCTCAGATCATGCAAAAGAAGCTCTTTTTCAGGTTGGTCCAGTTAATGCACATGCACATTCTTGAAGAAAACTGGCAGGCTATGTATCTATCAAAAAAAGTGATTGGTTCTTTTTACTGTAATGTGGGACTTCCATTCCTAAAGCTGCCATATTTAGCATTAAGATTTCTCCCATTTAAAAGTATACCAGTGCCCGTCTCATTCTATACCGTCTCTGGAACTGAAATGGGCGATCCTCACGAAGAACTGTCTGGGTCATATTTCATCCCAAAATCAAAAGACAATTTTTTTTATTCATTTGGATAAAAAAACTGAAGCCTATTTTCTGAACAATACGATTTTTTTTACCATTGTGACATTATTTTCATGACAATCAAGCACATATATCTACAGAAAAATTAAATACTGTAATGTAAAAAAAAATCTAATTTTCATTACTGATACAGTAATGAATATTTTAATATAAATGTACTGTAATTCAGTACAGCAAATGCTACCATGATGTGTGCTGTACAAATGTAGTTTGCATTTTGTATATTATATAGTATGATTTTTATTTTTCACATTTACCTTAATGAGAATGAGACTTTTGCACATAACAGTAAATTACCGTGAATGGACTGCTTGCACAACTGCTTCTGTGTTCCACGTAGTGTGGTTTAGACATTTCCGTTTACAGTGTCCAGCGCACTTACATGCAGAGATTTATTAATGGAATGGCAGATTAATTCTACTTTTTAGGGCTTTCAGTTGATTATAACAATAAATCATGTTTTTGGCGTTAATGTGAGTGATTTCATATTTACTGTTTGCTGAAATGTGTCTCTATATATATATTATTTCCATTAATAATATAGCTACACTGATCTCCTGAATAATACATCAAACATACTGTATATAACCTGCACCAATCTTGCCATTTTGTTAACGTCTGTTTCATTCATTGATTATATTACATACCTGTTGAGCTTTAACGATAAGTTCCACCATGCAATGATTGCAAATTACTTTAGTTTGTCCCAGATAGACTGATTTATAAAAATATTAGCCAAACTTACTCTGACCAGGCTTTTAAAAAACACTCAGAAAAGAATGAAGTATTTTTAATGTCAAATTGAATAAATAAAATATCTGCACTAAAATATATACTGTAATGGCACTACACATATTTAATCAATTTCAACATTAGAACTCATTGTCTTTGGCAGCTTTTCAATTAATACATTGAACATTTCAACATATGGCGATTATATTTTTAACAATTAAAGAAATTACACCAAATGGCAATTAAAACATTGAATAAAAAAGGGGTGATGCATGTGTTGATCAGATCTCTCTCTTCTCCCTCACACATGCATTGCAGTGTTTGAACCAAGAAGTTGTTTCATTAGAAGAGTGATGGTGCTGACATTCTTTACTAGTCTCCTTCAACCTTCTGACATTTTCGGTTCAAGCTGATCAGTGGTTAAATGTCTGCCTAAAGCAGTATAAGGAGAAATGTGCTTGGAGTTTATACCAGCCATTGCTTTCTCAGATCGGCTTGGGCTGAATTAAAGCTCTGAAAACTGTTTTTGAAGATGCTGTACACTGTAATGTTCAGAATATTACTTCTCCTGTCTCTGAAAATGTCCAGACCTTAAAATCTTCTCACAAACACTATTTTTAAGTGGAGTTTTGGGAAATAGGCATCTACAGCACATTGTAAACACACATAACCGGAAGCTAGCCAAAAAAACATTTCTATTGAGGGAGAGGTCCATAGGTTGGTCCCTGTCTTCATGCGAAATCCAATTTTTCAGTTCTTACTTTTGATTTTGGGGTTAATAATGACCAGAGCCTATATTGACAGTTTTCATGAATCACCCAACTAGTTTCTACAGTAGGTATAACTTTAATTTTCCCAAGTTAGTGCATTTTATAATGAATTGCAGACAAGGATACATTATTGCTGCTGTTAGTTTTTTCTCTGTACTTCTTTTGGGCATTCCTTAGATGGTGCATCTCAATAAGCTTCTTAGTTCAGTAGTCAGAGCACTGACCAGGGAATCAGCCATTTCAAGGGCTGTCACACTTGCAAAATCGTTCCAGCGCAATAAAATGTTTGCTCCCTAAAGATTCCCAGAAATCACCTTAAAAACCAGGGAGCATCGCTACTCACTATTTTCCCTTAATAAAAATGTCATAATGTCTCTTGAAGTCTCTCAAGCCATTAGAGGATGATTACAAGTGTAAAATTAGGAGGTCAAGGCCTTATTTTCTCTGTAAGATTTTCTTGTTTGTAATTATCTTTCATACATAATGTGAATGTTTTAGAAAATATTAAAATGCACTCCTTAGAATTTTAATTTCTTCATATATGACATCTTTTATAATAATATCTGTGTTTAAAGGCGCAACCTCATAATCATGTTGCAGGTAATGGAGTCATCCAGCATCCAATTTGTCCCAGTGTTCAGTGGATGAACACCCTTTCCAGTGCCCGAATTCCTGTTCACGATAAACCGATTCACGACTTGTGGAACTAGGAAGGGAGATAAAACGCACCGTTGATCTGTGCACTGCAGTTTTTACCTGCTAGTACAAACATAAAAATGTCCTTGCTGTTGTGTGATTAATAAACTGTTGCGTCACAAGCCTCGTCAGAACTATCTAGTCACGTCAAACGTATACGCCACTGCCAGTTTATGACTCACAATGACTGTGAATGTTACAGTCGAAATATTAAACCTCAACTCCTTTCCATATTTTAAATTGTGAAATTTTAAATATGATGAAACTGTCTTTCCATCTCTTTTCCTAGTCTACATCTTTAACCCTGAGATGTGTATTGACCTGTGCTTTTGAACACCTGTTTATTGCCTTTATCGATACTATGACTACATTGTTTTAGTCTGATTCATCGCTACTTAGACTGTGGTTACAAAAATATCTTTGCTTTAAGTGAATGCAGAGAAATTTAATTAAGTGCATAAAATACCAGCAATTACAACATTAACATTTTAATGCTATTAATAATAAGGTTTGTATTTTGTCAACAACAGCAAGGATCAGCCAAGCTTGTTGGTCAAATAGGAAGTTCATCCTAATTTTGAGATCATTTCTATAATTTGAATGTGTTTGTGTCTCTCTCTGTGTGTGTAGACCCTCCAAATGCATTGATCTCTGACTATGATGACAACTGGCATGTTGAAATGCAAGGTGCCACGCTCCAATGTACTGGTCAAGGAAATCCAAAACCTCACCAATTCAACTGGACTAGGTAAAATATGAACTGTCTATCTAGGGTGAATACAGGTAAAGTGGGACACTTACGTTTTTGTATTTAAATGTGCACTCAGTAACTTTTGTCTTTATGTACTCTTAGACTTACACTGACACTTAGCGGCTTGGATGCAGCATCAATTAAAATATTTTTGAGTTTCAGATGCCATTGTAGAAATGTAGTATTCACAGTCAGCCATGATTACTTTAATTAACCAGTTAAAGTGTCAAATAACAGGATGGTTACTTATATTAAGAGAGTAGTATTTGGCTGGTCATGTGATACTAATATGGCAGCCCCCATGTGGTGACCCTTTCCATGTAGAATAAAACAGCTTTTATAAGGTTACTGGTATGCCTGGAGTCTTCATTTTAATGTGAGTGGTCCATGATTTTGTGTTCAGGAACTGACAAACAATTCAGAGATAATTAATCACACTCACACCTATTTTCTTGCATTTTTTGGTAGGAGTGACTAAGGGGTGTAGACATGAACAATTCATAGATCACGCACTTCTGAGCTCAGTCGCGAGACAAACATTATCTCGTTTTTTTCCTCCTGCCTTGAGTTGGGAAACCTGTTCTCTAGCTGCTTGGTGTGAATGCAAAGTAAATGAAATAACTGTGGCCTGGTGTCGTGTTGCAACTTGTGCCACAAACAGACAGAGCACTTTCACACGGAGGGAGAGAGAAGTGGGGTGGATGAAAACAGGATGATGAGTGGGACATGAGTGGATCTATGACTGTAGAGGTCTTCAGTGTTTCAGGGGAATTTGCCTGAATGTTTGTGTGTCATGTGATGGGTATTATCACTCTCCTCATGCAAATTGTGCTGTGCCATATGAAAAACATGCAACATTTAGTTCCTCATATAAGCTGTGGACACACGGTTGTCCATTGTCTTCAGGAACACAGCATATTTGAGTCTACATTGTACAAATATAACTAGTAAAGGAAAATTTGTCAAGGCAAACTTGACAACGTCTTACCTGAAAGTTTTAAAATGTTTAAAAAGCCATTAGCTTTGAATGTTTTATTGGCTTTTTGAACTTTGAATACTTTAAGATCTGTACAATGTTACGAATTGTCAAGCCAACATAAATCAGTATATCCTTGTGCAGTATTACTGTAACTAGTCCTGCACTGTATATTCCTGTAGAGTGAATTAACTTACATCTGTCACGTTTGTCCTTGTGGTAGAAACATAATGTATTTCAGAGCACAGCAAGACACGTAGAGCTGAATACAGAATAAAATTAGTTCTTAAAGTGTAACCTGCCTGCTGAATTAATCAATCAGTATGGAAACAAAATTTCAAAAAATGGCTCATGAACTGAAAGTTAACTTGGTATATTAGTTTTTACTATAATTGTTAACAATTTTTGCAATCAATTTTTTTGTAGGCTGATTTTGATTTTAGGTTTTAACCTTACTTCCTTGTTTATTTAGGAAAGGCGAAGGCCTACCAGAGGGTGTGACAGTGGATGGTGGTGTTCTGCGGTTTGGTAGGCCCCTATGTTTGACAGATCAAGGAGAATATGTTTGCACAACCACCAATCAGGTGGGATCTGGGAAAGCTGAGATTGCAATAACTATATTAGGTGTGTGTGTACCTGTAAAACCCATTTGCTCTTTGGATTTATGTTGAAATGAAATGCCCAGTGCTGCAGTCTAGTGGAAAATATTAGGCAATGGCTCACACCCATTAAATTGAAATGTTCTGGGAATGCATGTGTTAAAGGAATTTTCCCTGTTCAAAATGGTTAAGCTTAATTAACAGCATCTGTGGCATGCTGTCAATAACCACAGACAAAAATGTTGATTTCTCACTCAGTTTGTAAAAACAAATGCAAGTAAATGTGTACAGTTTTGCACTTACAATGGAAGTCTATGGGACAAGGCATTGAGCCAAGATTAAAATACTTATAATTATTTTCATTTCTTTATCATTATTTTGATTTATATTTATCATTATAACAGAATGTTAAACATTATACTATTGTGATAAAACACTTAAACACAGTAACATTTGTATAAGGCATGCAAGGATACCAAAAAGTGACTTTTTACATAGAGAAAAATCCACCCATAGAAAGTATGTCAGAAAAGAATATCCGGAAGTTAATTCACCTAGAAAGTAGCGCAACTGCTAAAAACATGATTTAGATAACTTTAGAGCTAAAATATCATGCATTTTGTTGTTATTTCCTGACCCTCGAGTTGTTCAAAACCCATATGACTGACTTTCTTCTCTGGAACATAAAAAGAGATATTAAATAGAATTTTAGCATCAGTCACCATAATTTTTATACATGGAAGAAAGATGCAATGAAAGTGAATGGAGACTGAGGATAGCATTCTCCCTGACATCTCCTTTTGTGTTCCATGGAAGAAAGAATGTCATATTGGTTTGGAACAACATTGGATGACAGAGTCCATCATGTATATCACCTTAACAAATAAAGAAGCTGCACATTTCAGATTTGAATCCTTCGGAATGCCTTTCCCCATAGACTTCAATTATAAGTGCATTATGGGAAATCAACAGCATGCCACAGGTGCTGACCCTATAGCTTAACCTGTTTTGAACCTGGAACATTCCTTAAAAAAGGAGTATTCAAAATCTAAGTTGCGCATACATGTGTGTTTGTTGCAGAGTCACCAAAGCAGCACACATCAGTTAACCACATGCTGATGATTATTATTGGTGTAGTGGCTACAGTGGTTGTTCTCACTCTTGTCATAGTGATTTTCTCCGTAAATCGCCACTATAAACGCAAAAACCAACAATTGGCCATAGAGCTGGATGAAAAAAAGTAAGCAGTATTTTATCTATATTCTATACACAAAACAATTTACAAGACTGATGCGAGAATACAAGAATTCTGCACACATGTAAGTCAATCTTTCTGTTTTACTCTTTTTCTAAGGGAAGAAATCAGCACACTATCAAGACAAGCCTCGATTAGGAGAGTGACCTCAGGCAGTTCAGACAACAGATACTCGGTACAAATTCACACACAATTCTACATGCTGTGTGTGATGTTCTTTGCTTTCCTATTATAGCTATATATCTCAATATTCCTTTATTTGTTAACATGGAATGCTTCAATGTACATTACCTGGGTGAATCTCACAGAAACATTCATTTCCAGGTCACATTCCACTGTCTAAAGAAAGACAAAAAAAAAAAATATATATATATATATATATATATATATATATATATATATATATATATATATATTTTGCATAATAAAAAGTAAGTCTGTTACAATCAGTATAAATTAAACAAAATACAAAAACATGAGCATAATGTATAAATCATTCACAATTTTGAGAATATAGCTCTTTTTCAAAATGATCCTTAAACAATCTCCATTATCTTGAAGCAAAATATAATTTATTATTTCTTTCTTGGGATTTTGGAGAAAAATATGAAGCATATATGTTGAAGACAGGCTTCATATAGGCCTACTGTATGAAATTGACAGGTTTTGTTTACACTATGTTGTATGTCAGTTTTATTATCTCTCTCCCTCTCAATCCACTGTGCTTGTTTTCTTTCAAAAGGACGATCATCCCTTAAGGGTTGAGGGGACATTGCGCACCAGTCTTTCCTCACTGGTTCGTCTATATTTTAATTTTTTCGTATCTTAATTTATTTTTAATTGAAACTCATGTTTCGTTTTTCTCTCTGGCACTCACACAACCACTCAAACTCTTCTCGTTCAAAGGATCGTCCTCGCTCCAGGGATAGTCGTTCCACTCTGGGAGGGGTGGACTCCCTTGGCCGTCCTGCAATTTATAACTCTTCCAGAAGAGGTAGAGAAAAAGTGATGGAGAGAGACAGAGCTGACAGAGAAACCACTCGAATGATGATGGAGTCTTATGAACGGGACAGTAATATGTCACAGGTATGAAATTGGTTTTGTGAGTCTCTGTAGCCGCTTTGTAACTTTCCAGGCCTGATGGCAAGGTCAGGGCCGTAACAGCGGTTAAAAATGTGTGAGGTCCAGGGTGGGATGCCAAGAATTGTGAAAAAAAATTCAATTATGTTTTTACACGATGACGTTGAGAAACATTAGCTACTATAAACTAATGAAATGGCATAGCCTACTATAGTTGTACGCCTACTAGAGAAGAGTGCTACTGTCTTTGGGTGTTTCATGTAATGCCATGATGATCAACAAGGCCTGATTAAGTCTCCTTAGTGCCCCTAGGCATAAAGAGGTTTTCTTATAGAAGATATATATATATATATAAAAAAAAAATATTTAGTGATTAATGTGCTATTTTCCATGTTTTCTAAAATCATGCAAAAGCTGTGTGAGGAACGAACCGAAAAAACATTTTTTTTTTCCACCAGAGGGCGCGTAACATCTCCGAAAACAAAATCCTCCATTGATCCACATTAAAATCTCAGGACATTTTTATATTTATTTGGAGACATTTTTACACTGGATAGTAGTTTTTAATAAAAACGATATTTGCAATGATTCGTACCTGTGGATGGAAACCCGCCACAGCAGAAAATATACAATAATTTCTTAAAGTCCTAATCCATCCTGTACTAATAAACGACTGTGATTTGTCCATCCTGACCAGCGCTGAGAAAAGTAACAGGTGACCGTGTCGTGTATGTGCCGTTTCAGCAGCGGTCTGGATCTCAATAATTTACAGCTGATTAATGATATTAAAACTATTTGAACGAATAGTGAATAAAATATTCAGTGCACTGTATCGTGAGCTTGTCAGATATGCACTGAACTTAGGCAATTACAAAATTGCTGGCGCGTGTTGTTCAATTCTATATAGCTTCAAATTGTATTTTTGAATATGAAAATGCTGAGAAATCTGGAATGGGAGCAGTTTGTAATCGAATCGTGCTTTAAGTGGAAATGGTACTGAACCCTTTACTCACCGTGTTCAGAACTGTTCCGCCTGATGGTGGAAAACCATGTGTTTTTGATATACGAAACTTTCAAATAGAGTTTGACATTTTTTTTCTTTTTCAACAAAGTGTCAGTGAAAGGAGGCGCTTAACCTTTAGAAAATTCGTCCACTGCAGGAGGTCTTACCAAATATTATATATATGCATTTTATTTCATAGTGTTTGCAACATTTGCTACCACTTTTAGCCAAATTTTAGTCAGATTTTGTCTTATTTTTCTGATTTCATTTTTTTTTCTAGCAATAAACATTACATAAACAATAAATAAACTTGTTCTGCATTTTACATGAATGAAAGAAAAATATTTGTTCAATACATTTTCTTGCAATAACGTTGAATTGTTTGAGTTGTGTGTGACAAATGTATTCAACACATTCAAAAAGTCTCAACAACAACCTGAGACATTGAAACTACTTTTTACACCTATGTGGAATTGGTGGCACTTTACAATAAGAATCTATTTGGTAACATAAGTTAATGTATGAGGCATCATGAACTAACAATAAACAATATTTCAATACAGCATTTATTTTTCTTAGTTAATTTCGGTTGATGAAAATACAATTGTTTATTGTAAGTTCATAATGCATTATGTAATGTTAACATATACAACTTTACATTTTAAAAATGTATTAGTACGTATTTGCATAAACATTTAACCAAGAAATACTTGTTCATTTTTAGTTCGGGATAGTTCAACCAAAAACTCTCTCGAAAAATTCTCTCAGAATTTTTCACCCTTATGCATTCCCAGATGTTTGTGACTTTCTTTCTTCTGCTGACCACAAACAAAGATTTTTAGAAGAATATTTAATCTCTGTAGGTCCTCACAATGCAAGTGAATGTGTACCAATGTAAATGTGCTACAAAACCACATAGAGGCAGCATACGTAATTCATACGACTCCAGTGGTTAAATCAATGTCTTCAGAAGATAAATGATAGGTGTGTGTGAGAAAAATATCAAAAGTCCTTTTTTACTATAAATTCTCCTCCCTGCCCAGTAGGTGCATATTGTGAATCGTCAAAAACAACAGAAAATGTGAAAGTGAAGATTGATAGTAAAAAAGGACTTGAGTAAAAAAGGATTTATCTGTTTCTCTCTCACACACACACACACACACACACACACATCACATCATATCACTTCTGAAGACGTGGATTTAATGACTGGAGATATTAATTATTTTTGTGCTGCCTTTATGTTCTTTTGGATCTTCACAATTTTGGTACCCATACATTTGCAATGTAAGTGCCTTCAGAGCTAAAATATACTTCTAAAAATCTTTGTTTTTGTTCATGATTAGAGAATTTAAATGCTTGGCTGAACTATCCCTTTAACTAATACTATCAAATACAACCTTATTGCAAAGTGTTACTATTCAATTTGTATTAGATAATAGCTCATCTAAAATATCTAATAGTTCTCACTCTAAAGAACATGAGATTTGTGCCTTGATTGCTTTAAAAAAAAAACACCAATTTGTACATTGAACCTGCTGTGTATTAAGCCCCTCCTAGATTTTTACTATAATATTTGATGCAACTACTCACACCCAAAAAAAAACACTAAATAAAAAAACTAGTTTTTGTATTTTAGCCTGTATAATCTGGCATCTAGCATGCTGAATCATGACACACATAGTATATGCTTTTAAAATCAATGCACATTTACAAAGCTAAATAAAGATGATTATATAATCAGTATGTAATAAATGTAATTTTCCTTTCCAGGAAACCCAACTCCTCCCTCCTCTCCACCCCTCTTCCTATACAATGGAACAGACCACTGAAATTGTCAGATCTCGGAACGGCAGTGCCATTTTCCTTGGAGAGGGGAGACCACAATCAGGAAGCAGTAGCAGAGGAGGCAGCCGAGGGCATCATTCACCTTTAGTGTCTACATACGCGACTCCTTCCAATGAAGAGGAAGATTTTGTTAGCCCTACTGATGAAGATTTAGTTGTTCACAGTGGCATAATGGAGCCTGGCAGTTTGGAAAACGGCGGCAGCAAGACAACGAGTTATCAGACGGCACCATCCAGTCAGTTTGAGCGTTGTAATGGCACGCTACGACCCAAATCAAAACCCAATAACATCCAGCTCCCTGCCAGCACCGCTACCTTGCTCCTCGCTTCCCATAGCCCAGCTATCCACAGAGCTCAAATTGTTTAGACTCTGAACTGCATCGATTTGTATTTTTGGCCCAATGTTTGAAGAATCTTGAATTTATTCTGTGACTTCACTTTCCAGCGGGGGAATGTCTGGGCCCTAGATAAAGGTTTTCATACTCATTGTTTCCAAAATGCTATGCCAAAAGTGGATGTATATACCATATGTTTTGCATAGAAAACTATGGGAAAAAAATGGTATTTAAAAAGAAAGTTACTTTTCACTTAGCAGGTGCTTTTTATTCTAAGTGATCACATACAAAGTCAAGGCCAATTGAACTTTTATTCAAATACATTGTCATGGTAGTAAAAATGTGGGGCCAAAAATGACTGTGTCCATCATCAAACTCAGGGTTTCTCAAACTTTTCTGAACCAAGGACCCCTTTCATGACCCTAAAGTGATTGTTCAATACACAGTCTTTGATTTGTTATTATTGTTATTATTATTATTTTGTACTTTTTTTGCTTTGAATCTAACATTGTGATTCTGAGAGCTGGTTGGTTTAGTTCCAGGTTTAGAACTCTTTATTAAAGAATATTTTAAAATGCCTATGGAGAAAATGAATGGGAAAAATACATCCTTATCATATTGCCAGATTTTGACATTTTTGTACATGTGTATACACAAGGAATTTTCCACGGATCTGCAATGGACCCCAAGGGTTTAACTGATCTAACTGAACTCAGACCAAAAGTACCAGCATTATTTACATAGTGCCTTAGTCGCATAATCCACAACGTATTCTGGGCCTCTGGAATATTAAGGGGCACACCATATGTTTCAGGTATGGATTAACTGGAGAACACCAGAGCTGAGCTCCTTTGTCTAACCAGAGAAAAGGAATTAAGATTTTATATGTGCAAACAGCTTTGGGAGAAAAACACTACATGCCCTGTTTTCTACAGAGTTTGGGCAGTTAATCCTTCACTGTGACTTTTGGAGCTTGATGTTTGTAATCCAGAGATGTACAGTTGGTATTCTGGAATATTTTTGAATATGTATGTATTGTTTATTTTGCTACTGGAAGCTACCCTTTAAAGACTTGTAATTTGCAAAGCCACTGCATGAATAGTATTATGAAGTATTGCAGATTGCCTGCAATAATGTTTTTTTTGTGAATGGAATGAGTATTCACAGAATGTCAGTGACATTATCATTGTTTACAACATTTATACTTCATTATGTAATAAGCGCTTTAAACATATTTAGTTTGACAATACAACAAATTAGGCTACCACAAGGTCAGATACTGCTGTGACCTCTTTTTATCTCACAAAATATAATGCCTTGGTCCTGATGATCATCTTGCTGTATTCAGTTCATTTGAGCATATAAGCAGTTCAGCATTGTCATTTTTTCCACAACAGTGTGGATGTGGCTTTAACAGCCGGTTATTAAATCTACCCTACATATAGTATGTATCCATGTAAGACTAATTTCTGTAAATACTGGAATTAGAACTACATGGTTTGGCATTTTTCGGCAGTTGAACAGAGGTATCTGGGGTGTGGTGACTCCCAAAGATGTACCATGGTAACTAACATAATTTCTATCACACTACCATTTTTAGTACAGTTATTGATAGGATTCTACATTAAACTGGTTGTAACTGTTGTAATAAAGAAAAATAATAATAAGAAAATACCATATTAATTTATGTTTTTGCAGTATTAACAATAATTGTTGTAACTATGGTGTTTTGGTGGAAACTGGTTGGTTTTCTGTAAGGGCTGTGATCCTGTTTAAAAGCTTGCAACTAATTCTTTGTCCCCTTCATGCCTGCACATATTTGGGTCATTCCTACAATTCAGAGCCATTTAAGCCCTCAGTACAAGTTGCGGTATTTTATAATGTCTAATTTCACCTTATTACAACTATAATAGGCGTTATAAAAAGAATAAAAGATCAAAGAGTGATTTTATAAGTATTATACAATTGCTTATAATGTTACACACTGCTTTGGGGATAAGAGTTGAACTTTAAATAATTTTAATTATTTGCAATTATTGCACTTGTCATTTCCTCCTGTCCCCAGAGCAGCACGTCAAACATCTGTGCCAAATAGCTAAATAATCTATTATTTTGAGTAATTTAGAGAGCATAACTTGTTTTATGTACGTTTTCCTTTTCTTTCTTTTTTTTTATGTTAGTCATGTGGTCAAGCACAACATGTCCACCCTGTTATGGGAGGATATAAGAAAATTGTATGTAATTAAAAAATCAGCAATATAAGTTTTCAAATATGTTTGTTAAATATCATTCATAGACTATTCAATGGCTAATTTATCCACTGCATTTCCACCCTGTATGTTCACCCTAACCCTGCCCATTTAACCGTATGAATATGTAATTTGTACGTCATTTAGCTTTTATAAATCTATTTATGTTTCGTCATAAAATCGACTCAGAACTTCTTTAACATGTCTCTTTAATGACGAAACATAAATATATTTATAAAAGTATCTTTCATTTCCAAAGTTTCAATGCCGAAATATCACCGAATGGCAGGAATGATCCATTTATTAATTTTATGTAGACTTTTATTTTGAATTTAAACCTGATCTCAGTCAGACAGACGTTCAAATTAATTTTGTGCTGCTGTCAGTTTGCTTCGCAGTGCTTTACAATTAAAAGTATTCCTCTGTATTTAAATTCATATTGACGCCTTGGAAATTGTTTATTTTCATACTTCTTTGAGCATAATCTGAAAACAGCGATCACAACTGATTCATTTTCCTCAGGGTAAATATACAATTTTGCATATCAAAAACATGTTTTAGGCCTAGATCTTGATTTTAGTGAACTACAGTCTACAAAGTAGCTAATTAAAATATTAACTACAACATTTAAAATATTTACAAAGCGTACAAGAATGGACTTTTATTACACCAGAACAACATATCACCGGCCATTTTGTTTACTGCTTACCATGGCGAGCTTCACACATCGCTGGTTTTAATTCTAGGCACATTCGTTTAGGAATTTGAATCCCCATCATCATTTCTCCTTCACCGGTGTCGACGCCTTTCCCGGTTTATTTAAGTATTCTCTATTTTTTTACACTACATTTTTGTACAATACTCTTTTGTGTCTTTAGAAAAAATACAATCGTTTCATTATTTTTGCGTGATAATTTGGATTCGTTTATCCGTCAGTGCTGAAATTGTATGAATATTCCACTTTGCCATGCAGAATATCACGGCAAAAACAACGCACTGCTAGGATTAGTTTAATTTATATAGATAATTAGATATTTATGCCGAATTCTTGATTTACATTAGTAGTTTTCTGAGACATATCAGGGAAGAAAAGAAACAAGGAAGAAAGCAAAGCCACACACAGAGGTACAGTAAACTGAATGAATGTAACCAGCCCACTTGTCATCATGTCATAATTAGTGCATGTTTGCGGTCACATTTTAGTACGCGTTTTGTCATCCGCTTTACGCCACCTTGATATATTTTAACAGCTTTTTATTCATACGAATACTTATGAATATTGCATGGCTCCTTTTACTCGGTGGTCGCAAACCCTGTTGTGTTTTGCCTACCTAAAAATACACGCGTTTCCATATTTTGTATTTTATTGTGTATATTGTATAGTTTAAGTGTCATTTAATATGTATTGGCTCAGAGATTACAATTATATTAAATTAAGTATATAATTAATTTGTATTAACAAAATATTCTAGTAGAAGGTGTACTCTTTAGACCACAGCGCACATTGTGTCACAGGTTTAGGATTAACAACGTTGTAAGCTAATAATATTGAGATGTTTACTGTTTGGTACAGTTCAGTTGATTGACGTTTTGTTACTTTAGATTAAATGCTGCAATATTTTTTTGGGGGGGAGGTTTGAGTTTGTCCAAATCCATGTATTCCTTTAAATATCCCAGTCAATAGGTCTCATTAGAATATGAATGTGAAATGGAAGGTAACTGAACATTGGACCTTGAATGTTGATGGGTTGTGGTTTCTGACTTGACTTGCTGTGTAATGTTCATCCCTGCACAGTCACAGACATGTGAGAGCTCGGATGCTTCTAGAGTTGCATTGAACAAGGGGGTCTCTCACTTTTACCTCAATACTTCAACCTATCTGACTTAAGAGTGCCAGCAGAATAATAAAAAGTACAATATCTATTTTTTTTTCCTTATTAAAAAAATGACCCCTAAAGAAATTAATGGTACGTTTGAAAAATATGTTTCAAATTGTGCTCTCAAAAAAGGCTGTGTTTTGGGGGCTGCCATTTTGAGATCACATGACCATTGAATGATACCCACTTTATCCCTATAAATCCAGTTTTACTGGACACTTTCAGCTGCGGAATAAATTTATCAAGGCTGACTGCGAATAGCGCATTTATTAAATGGCATCGGAAACCTACAGCTGTTTATAAGAGGGATAGTTCAAAGGAATAAACCCGGAATAAAAGGGTTCAAAACAGTGTTACTATGAATGCAAACAGTGAAAAAGACACTATTAGCATAACATAAATATATAGAAATAAATACAAATTTCCAACATTCTTTTGAATATCCATGTACTAAAATAAAATATTTGATGTCATGAGTGTACCTTCAGTTACTATTACTATTACTTTGGCCATGGAAAATGAAGCAATGTAATAACAGTTTTACCTGGTCGCAAAAAGTAGTTCATTAATTTATCTGATGAACTTTCACCTTTTGCTGACTCTTTATGCTTCGCAGAGCTAATGTGTGCTTCTAAAGAACTTGCACCTTTATTAGCAACTGACACATAAGTGCCAGATTTACATGTCATACATTCTGCTTCCCACAGATCTCCACCTGGACGAAAGCATGGGGATTATTTGTGAAAACCTTCTGTAAATTTGCACTTTCGTTTGGGCATTGTTTCCACTCAGCTGTCATTTGTTGCTACTGTCAGTGTCAAGCAACTGTTTGATGCCGAACACAACAGCGCTTCGCGGAGAGATTGACAGGCAGGAATTTTGCCAATAGTTGCTGCAAGCCTCTTATAATCGACCAATTGGTGTGTGAGAAGGCGGAACTTACAAAGAGGGGTTAAAGCAATGCAAATATACATGCGCGCACACAATGAAATATTAGACCAGATGCACATCATAATGCATCTAAAGCCGAATCCCGGACATTTTTGCAAATTTTGAAATCCCGGCAAGGGCATGTCTGGAAAAAAAAGAGGACGTGTGGTCACCCTACTCTAAACTCAGATGTGAAAGTGAAACTAAACAGGCACCACATTTGGCTTTCAGATGTAAAAGTGAAAATGAAAGTGGAGATTTAGAGTAAAAAAGGATAATTAAATCTGAAGATATAGATTTAACAACTGTAGTCATGTGGATTACTTTTATGTTTCCTTTATGTGAAATTTCGGAGCAACAAAGGCCTGGTCACCATTCACTTGTATTGTGAGGACCTAATCAAACAAAACAAAAAAAAGATGTGTTCTGACCTAAAGTATGCTTTGGTTTTCCGAGACTATGTCTTGAGCACAGTGTGCGTGATGTAAATTTAGTAATCAGCATTGTCCGCATTGGTCTGGAGTTGACTGTACAATACTAAATAGTATCACAAAGCAGCAGAAGTAGTGTGTATTAAATGGGTCCACAGGGGCCCGTGGTCAACAGTCTATTTTCCTAAGAATAAATCCCATACATTTTTGCCAAAGGCAAATAAATTTTTATCGATAACTTATAAATCTTTATAGACAGCGGGGGAGAGAGGCTGATAATTTATGGTATATGCTTCTGTTGAAGACATCTGTCTGTGTTATTTCAACTTAATTTTTTAGAAAATGTGTTTAATAGTGTAATTTCTGTTGAAGAACCTCAAGAAAAATACTAATACCAATCAAGAGAATCGTGACCAATTTAGCATACCAAATAAACTACTGTATGCAGCACCTACTCTCATGAGGTACTGTAAATAAAGCATTTCAGTCAGTCACCCAACACTCTCAAACTACTTGTATATTTGCAAATATTAGAATGTTTTATAATAAAATTAAAATATATTGTTTCTATATTTGGATTCTACAAATCAATATTTGTATAATTTTACATTGTTTTTCATTCAATTACATAATTCGCAATCCTTCATGGGATTGTAGTTTGTGACTTCATGAAAGACGTTAAGTCTACAGTCTTGTATCTTTGCATTTTTTGTCCAATTTTCAAATACTTCTCTGCTTCAAATCAAAGTTTGTAATGGTGTGGTTTGTAATTCACCCCTTAGCTGGTGGTTTTGTTCATGGTTTAGAACTGTTTTATGAAATCCCTATGAAAGAAATAGATGGGGAAAATACTTCTGGAACCAAGATGGCTAAAAAAAAATGGGCGGGCACTGTTGCGCTCTATAGAGTTTACTTTGAAGTCTAGAATGCTTGAACGTGTGCAAGGTGTATTGACACTCGAATTATGAGTACCGTAGCCTTTAGCCCACTTTGTGTCAGTTCCAAAATGTAATGACAGCCTTGTCAATTCTAAATTTCAAGTCTTTTTAGTGGTCGGTCACTTTCAACTCCTCTCTGTTCGCTTTCTTTCTTAAAGCCGACGCCGGCTATCTCCTCCTGATATCCGACCTCTGCAGCTCCTGAGGGATGGCATGAGGGAGGTAAGGGAGGACAGAATGAAGAGCCCAGTGAGGTCATGGATGATTTGGCACAGGCTCAGGCCTCGCATCTCTCCGCTTTTCCATTTTAAGCAGCTTTGCCTGTTCAGTTCGACAACGACGATCTGCGCCCTAACGTTGTTGTGCATGGTGCGATCACATTCGGCAGAAATAGCTGGTGGCCTCTGACAGTGAGACTTGGTCACACTCGGCTGACAGGCCAGCTGGTATATCCCCAGTTTGGAGGGAAACCAAGTGAGAATGGCCTGTGATGCTGAGTTAGTGGAGGTTCTCATTTGGGTCATTGAGTAACTTAAACTTGATTAGCCCATGCCTTATGTGGCAGCGTGTTCACAACTTGATGAATGGTTTTTGCTCAGTCGACACGGCTCTGAGTTCCTAGTGTGTTGCCTAGTGTGTTCTTGCCAAAGCTGCACAAAGTGCTGGTGAAGACATGGTGCTCTCACTACTCCGCAAAAGTGCATGTCTCCGGTGCCAACCTTCATATTGCTTGATCGCACCACATGTTGCGGGCCACTTTTCTATCTCTCTTGCATGAAAATCCAGATGTTTGCTTTACATTCACTGCTATTCTGTGGTCAGATGCAAAGTGGTCATGACGGACACATTCAGTTTGAGTTGGGGTTCCCTGTGTGATGGTCATCCAGCCTTCTGCACATGGACTGGACCACAAATTAGGTGGCAAATAAATTGTCTAGAACTGCTTGTAGTCCTCTGGGCTCTGAGAGCTTTCAGGCAAACGTGCAAGACTTTCATGTTTTGGTCAATATGGACAGCACTGCAGTTGTGGGATCACCAAGGTGGACTGCATTTCTGCCCGATATAGGCTCTAATGCATTGAATTCTCCTCTGGTGATGGGAAGCACTACCCCGGGCACAGATACTGTGGAACAGAGACAATGTTGCTTCCACGTCTGTTAGGCTTCAACAACTTGGCTTACAAATGGCCAGTGAAGCAAAACTGTACATTCCCCTCTTTCCGCTTGCTACACCAAGGTTTGAGAAGACAAGGAAACAGAATTTTTGGTTAATCTTCCACTAAAAGCTTTGCCTGGTTTAATTACTTGGATGTTTCCTCTCTCTCTACACAAATTTTGGCTGCAAAGGATTGTTGACATGTCAATGTTTCACTACCATGTTGGCTAGTGTCATCGTTGAAATATGTGCAGGTCTTTGACCTTAGGGTTTTCGATCTCTTCTCCTGAAAGGAGGAAACAAGATGCTGCGTAGCTTCCTGCACTACTGGTTTCTTACTGTTAAGGGTCTGAGAGATTGAGCCTCACTTAATTCTAAAAATCCTGAAGAAATGGTGCCGTGCCCAGTTTATATACTTACAATGACAAAAGGGGCATAGTTCACAGTGTCAGCTACTGACACAGCATCTTGCTCCATCCTTTTAGGATGCATAGGTTATAGCCGGAACCAAGACATTTTCATTGCATTTCAGTAATTTCTCATTTGCTGTCATTAAATATGATTACGTATGTATTGGCATTAATTACCCTGCTCTCTAGATATCAGTAGACATCGGCCATTGAAAAACCTATATCGTCAACCACTAATTTAACCTGTAGCCATTTTAAACCCTTTTTAATTTACTGTCTTTATTTAAAATTCTTGTATTATTTTGATTGTGTTTCATCAGCTTATGTTAACTTATTCCAATGGAAAAAAGTGTTTGTCACCTCTGAAACTACTTTCCTGAAATGATCTCTTTACTGTTTGTTGTTTCACTTGAAAATACATCAGATTATGGATGGAAAATGGGTTGTGGTTGCCGTTTCATGTTTACCTTTAGATATGATATTCTTACTTTTACAGGTTATGTTTAACCTAGACAGGTTGTCCTTGTTTCTATGTTATTGCTGATTGTTATCACCATTGATTTTATATATATATATATATATATATATATATATTTTACACATTTGTAGTCATAAATACTATTACAAAATGTCATAATGTCTATATTTTTACTGATTATTGTCATTTGGGTTGATTTAATTTGTTGACAAGACAATAATTGATTGATTGACAGATTGATTGTTTCTTTAATGAACATGCTTCTTAAGTGTACATATTTTCCCACTTTTCCCACTACAGTCATGTCCTTCAGGAGGGGTGTTGTCAGACAGAGTAAGTTCCGGCATGTATTTGCCCAGGCATGGAAGGCTGAGCATTGCCTTGATGATATCAGAGTATCACGTGTGACATGGGATGGTCCGTTGTGTGCTGCCAATCCAAAATTTATTGCTGTCATCATTGAGGCTGGAGGCGGTGGAGCCTTTCTTGTGTTACCGCTCACCAAGGTTGGCATATCTGCAATATACAATAGTGTTTGTAGTTCATAGCAATTTCTATCCAGTTTCATGACTCTGTTGTTTTTTAGATATTTACAGTATCTCCTTGCTTGTGAATTTGTTAAATATCTTGGCCACTTTGATTTTGCTTTTAGTTACCAATAAGAATGTGGTACTCCCAGCTCATTTAAACACATTTTACCATGTTTAAACCCCTTCCATTCAAAATTCTGTATATTTGTCCCTTAAATTAGTGCAAACAATGCAAAAAAAAAAAAAAAAATGTCATTACTGTATATTCTTGTGAAAATCAGCATGAGTGAGGAGTCTAGTTTTTCTCCTTTTTAAAAATGTATATGTTTAACTCACAATGCTTTTATGACTTTTAATACTAGAGCGGTAGAGTGGACCAGAATACCCCGACTGTCTGCGGTCATGCCGCTCCAGTGCTGGATGTGCAGTGGTGCCCACATGATGACAATGTTATTGCCAGTGCCTCTGAAGACTGCACTGTGAAGGTTTGTATCATTCAGTACAACCAAACATTAATTTACTGTTTTAGCCTTTTTTTTTTTTTTTTTTTGGTGGGAGATAGACAGGATACACTGAAATAGCCCCCATTCTGTCGAATTACTGACAAGCACTATTCCCATCAGACATTTTGCATTAATAAAAATTCACCTTACCCTGTGGTGCCACTAATAGCATTTCCCATGAACAATCTCTGGCTTCTGTCCTGTGGAAACCAGGAAGTAATCACGTCCATCAACTCCATGGTCTATTTTTTTTTTTCTCACTTAATCAAATTATTTAAATTCAAATCTATATTTCTTGTTCATTTATTAATTTATTTATTTATTTGGTAAATAGTCATGTAATAAGCTCAATAATGTATCGTTCGCTGGTCATTATCTTAAAGCTTTATTTTACGTTAATGTGTGGATGACTCCCTGGCCTGAGTCGGGCGATGGGTGTATGTGGAAGTGGGGTGTGGTTTAGCGCCGTCTTGTGAATGGATATCAAGATCAGGAGATGAGAACTGTAAGGATCATCACCTGTCAATGATTGTCTCTAACAGCTGTTTGTCATTGCAATGAGAGTTGGAGATGGATTAAAGAGCTAGCCAGATGCCAGTGAGAAGAGAGAGAGCTACCATGCACCCACAGAGACTTGTGTCTATGAATAGAGCAAAGTTTTGTTTTGTTGAAAAATAAACACCTTTTTGTGTTGGAACTCACTGACTCCCGCTTCCTTCTTGCACCCCATCACAAACTTGTTACAATTCAGTTGCGAGCTATCATTATGTTTACAATTAGGACTTTCCTCTTTCTCAGCTTTTATGTTAGAAATCATTAACTTATATATTTGAAAGAGATTTGCATTGTATTTTTGAATGAATAGATTTGGCAAATTTCTGATGGTGGTCTTACAACACCCATGTCTGAAGCTGTTGTGACTCTCGAGGGCCACAGTAAACGAGTGGGCATCCTAGCCTGGCATCCTACTGCTCTCAACATCCTGTTGACTGCAGGTAAGCTGCTCCTTTTTGTGTATACTTTGCCTGCGTGCCGTGCTGAACTTGGATTAAGCCTTTTCTGGCACACTCTATTTTGAGATTGTGCTCTAATTCTGGTGTCCTAAACCTGCTTTATATCTTTTATCAAGCACTAATTTTGGATGTTGGAGATGTTTGATGAATTGGTTCACCTTCACATGTTGTGTGTTAACTGTTAAAGCTGAAAGGAAAGGAGTTCAAATGAAAATAAACATTATGTTTGACTCCTGCTACACTAGATAGATAGTAGCAGGAGTCAAACATACTGTGTATGTGTGTGTGTGTATGTATATATATATATATATATATATATGTATGTATGTATGTATATATATATATATATATATATATATATATATATATATATATATATATATATACTGTTGAAGTCAGAAGTTTACATACACTTAGGTGAAGACATTAACACAAATTTTGTAACCACTACACAGATTTCATTTTAGCAAATTGTAGTTTTGGTCGTTAAGTCATTATCTACTTTGTGCATGACACAAGTAATTTTCCAACAATTGTTTACAGACAGATTGATTCACTTTTAATTGACTATCACAATTTCAGTCGGTCAGAAGTTTACATACACTAAGTTAACTGTGTCTTTAAGCAGCTTGGAAAATGATAGAAAATGGTGTCAAGCCTTTAAGCAATTAGCTTCTGATAAGGCTAATTGGAGTCAATTGGAAGTGTTCCTGTGGATGTATTTTAAGGCCTACCTTCAAACTTAGTGCCTCTTTACTTGACATCATGGGAAAATCAAATGAAATCAGCCAAGACCTCAGAAAAAGAAATGTGGACCTCCACAAGTCTGGTTCATCCTTGGAAGCAATTTCCAAATGCCTGAAGGTACCACGTTCATCTGTACAAACAATAGTACGCAAGTATAAACACCATGGGACCACGCAGCCATCATACCACTCAGGAAGCAACATCTCAAGACATCAGCTAGGAATGGACAATGACCCCATGCATACCTCCAAAGTGGCAAAATGGCTAAAAATGATTGGAGTGGCCATCACAATGCCCTGACTTCAATCCGATAGAAAATTTGTGGGCAAAACTGAAAAAGCCTTTGTGAGCAAGGAGGCCTACAAACCCCACTCAGTTACACCAGTTCTGTCTGGAGGAATGGGCCAAAATTCCAGCATCTTATTGTGAGAAGCTTGTGGAAGGCTACCCAAAACCCAAGTTAAACAATTTAAAGGCAATGCTACAAAATGCAAACAAAGTGTATGTAAACTTCTGACCCACTGGTAATGTGATGAAAGGAATAAAAGCTGAAATAAATCATTCTCTCTACTATTTTTAAAATAAAGTATTGATGCTAACTGATGGAAGACAGGGAATGTTTTCTACGATTAAATGTCAGGACTTGTGAATTTGGTTAAGGTTTATGTAAACTTCTGCTTTCAACTATATTTACTGTGTATATGTATGTGTGTATATATACAGGGTTGGGAGGGTTACTTTTGGAATGTATTCCACTACAGATTACAGAATACATGCTGTATAATGTAATCTGTAACTTGTTCCGTTAGATTACTCAAGGTCAGTAATGTATTTTAAATATTTTGAATTACTTCTTCAGCGCTGATAATTGATAATTTACAGATTGTTAGATATTTTTACAGGAAAACAATACAAAAATTATCAAGAATAACATTTTTGCCCTAATATCAAAGGTCTTACTAGAAAAAAAATAAATAAATTATGATCCAACTTTGAATTTTCTTGTTAAAAAATATAATCGTGCCTGGTAACATGTACATGTAAAATGTCTAGAAATGGAACTTTAGCTTAGTGTAAAGCTGACAGTTTACTCAAAGTTTATTTGTATTTCATTTACTCCAAACTTAATTCTCTGTCTGCTTGTATGAATGTAACATCATAAGTAAGTGTTTCACGGCTGTTCAAATGCACTTTGGATCACATCATTTATATGAATAAATGTTTTCCATCTGAAACAACTAAATATTAAATGAAACAAATTACAATAAAATGCAAAGTAATCTCTTCAGTTATCAAAATACTTTTTGAATGTAACTGTATTCTAAATACCAATGAGATAAATTGGAACTGTAGTGGAATACAGTTACTTTTATTTTGAATTTTAAATATGTAATCCTGTTACATTTATTCCATTACTCCCCGTATGTATGTATGTATGTATGTATGTATGTATAAAATTGTCTATGAACATCTTGCATAGAACAACCTTTAAAGAAGGAACATAAATCAATTTCTAGTATAAACTGAACCTTTCTGATGAACAGATCTGTAATATATCAGTTTTACACACTTTACAATAAGGTTTTATTTGTTAACCTTAGTAAATGCATTAGATATTATGAATTTGACAATTTGTTTTCCAGTAAAAATATCTAAACATTCTTAAAATGTTATTTATTTACTTGATAAGCAAACTGGCATAAGATTTTAAGTCTTGTTTTGAGAGAAATTAAATTAAGTGAACTTTATGCTTAAAACTAGCAAAATCTGACAATGGGGTAAGAAAAATAAAGTTTATTCAAAGGGAAAACAAGTGTATTTTTCTTACCCCATTGGCTGATTTTTTTTCTTGTTTCAAGTATAAAGTTCACTTAGCATCTTTAGATTTGTTTTGTATTTGCATGTAAATATCTGAGATGCAAATCTTAGCTCAAACTGGTCTGATGTTGTTTTGCTGACCTTGCAGCTTGAGTTTGCTTTTTTATCTTGTTTGCCCTTGGGCTAGGGTGTGATAATGTCCTGTGTGTGTGGGATGTGGGCACCGGGGAGCTGGTTTACCAGCTGAGTGATGCCCATCCAGACCTGATATACAGCGTGAGCTGGAACCGTGAGGGCAGTGTGGTGTGCACCACCTGTAAAGACAAAGCCTTACGTGTCATTGACCCCCGGCGTGGAACTGTCCTGAAGGTTAGCCTGATTCTTCCTGTTTCCTCAATCATCTATGTTATTAATATGTCACTGCAGTTCAAATTCTTATATAACATATTTGGTAAATAATGAAAACTTAACTGAGTGTGACAAAATTTAAAGATTTCATTGCATTAGATAACAAAATATTAAAGCAAGTGGCATCTGCAGACAACAAATGATGCAATGAACTTTTTTTCAATGAGTTTTAACCAGCTAGTTCCAAGATAATTTTTAGTTGATGTTTGAAGTCTGTTCCACTCAAGTGTCCTTGGCAACCACAGGTGTATTTCATCACATGTTCCACTAAGTTTGACAACCAGAAAGTGGCACAATAAGAAAATGCCTTTGTCTGCATTTTGAACAGAATACGGTATTATTTGATAATTTATCCTAACAAACTTATTTTTGTGAAATGTGTGGTTGTGCCATCTTTCTTTAAAATAAGTGGCACTTGGATTTATATTGTGTTATTAAATGCAATGAAATGCATCTATTTTTAAGTGTGGCTGAAGCAGTCAATTGAAGCAGTTTTTGGAGTCATAGTATATGATTTTTGTCATCATTTGATGATGCTTCACTTAGGTGCGAGAAAAGGCTCATGAAGGCTCCAGACCAATGAGGGCCGTCTTTCTGGCTGATGGGAAAATCCTTACGACTGGCTTCAGTCGCATGAGTGAGAGACAGCTCGCCCTCTGGGATACGGTGAGAGCATTTTGCAGAGGAAAATTTTACTGTCCACTTTGTTAAATTGGTTTATTCTTTAGAGTCTGAGGTGTAGCCTTAATTTGGTAATAGAAATCTAATTGACCCTATTAGAACCTCCTTGTAGTATTTGGACTTCATTTGACATTGTGTTGTCATTGTGTTGAACTTGTCTAAGTCTCTTAAGACCCATGTTTTTTTTTTTATTTGCAGAGATCAATAAACTTGCATAATTGAAGTGCTTTATTTTTCATTTAAACATTCATTTTTTTTATCTCATCTGTCCTCCTAAACCTGGAGGTGCCAGTCTAGAAGCATTACACCCAACTCGTCTCCTCTCAACACATGGACATCTCAGACATCCCTTTTACGTACTGCAGGTGCATGTAAAGCATGCAAATAAAAGGGAAATAAACACTTTTGGGTAAATTCACTACGAATGAATTGCCTTCGGTAAAAGTGTGGTTATTTGCACATGTTGTCTGTGCTGGTTTAGAGCCTGATTCACTAAAGGATTTATGCTGATAAGGCAAAAGTCCAGTCTTGCGGGCCAATTCTTAGTATTATATAGCGGAGGATGGAGCAGACCACCGTTATCGGGCACACTCTGCCAGGACTGTACAGCATCACCTCACTAATATGATTGAGATACCCAAATCATCTCTTAAACATGTCGAAAAAGAGCTTCACTACACTGCGCATCTGGATATAAAATGCCAGGTTATAATGCTCTTCTCCATATTTTGATGAATTACTGCTGATATGAACAAGAGAAAGTGTACACAAACATCTCTTCTCATCTCTGCTTACATGTGGTGGAAATAGAGTGATGTAAATTGCAGAAGGCAATTTTTGTGAATAAAGAGCAATCTATAATAAGCCTAATTTACATAGAAAGGAGGCATTTTTGTGCATAAGGAATGACAATTTATTAATTTACAGTGGTAAGAAAAAGTATGTGAACCATTTGGAATTAGCTGGTTTTCTGCATTAATTGGTCTAAAATGAGATGTCATCTTTATCAAAGTCACAAGTATTGAAAAACTTAATGTGCTTAAACTAACAACAAATAAACAATTATAATCTTTTGTCTTTATTGAACACATCCCATTAAACATTCACAGTGATGTTGAAAAAGTGAACCCTTGAATTTAACAATTGGTCGATCCTTCTTTGGCACCAATAACCTCAACCAGGTTTTTCCCGTAGAAAACTGTTCCAAGGAATTTAAAAAAAAATTCTTCTTTACAGAACTGCTTCAGCTCAGCCATATTCTTAGATTGTCTGGTGTGAATGGCACTCTTGAGGCTGTTCTCTTCTTTCTATAGCATCTTTATTGGATAGTGGATTTACTTCGATGTTTAAGGTAGTTGTCCTGTAGAATATCTTGATAAACTTGGATTACATTTTTCCACAAGCGGTCCAGGCCCCAAAGCTACAAACCAGCCCCAAATCATGATGTTCCCTCTTCTGCATCGTTTTTCTTGTTGAGCATTCTGCGGTGTGCCCGTAAGTCATCTCTAAATCGTTTCCATTTATAGACTGTTTGTTTAACTGTGGACAGATGAATATCTAAGCTCTTCAAGATAATTTTGAAACCCTTTCCAGCATTATGCAAAGCAACAATTCTTGATCGTAAGTCTTCAGCGATCTCTTTTTTGTGTGTGAGGGAGGCATGGTCCACGTCAGCAGATGCTTCTTGTGAATAGTTATCTCAAAAAGTCAAAATGTGGTCTAACCCACAAGTCCAATCTTGAATTCATTAATTGGATGCCAGGTTTGCCACTGCCTGACTCTAATTAGCTTTTGTTGATGTCATTAGCCTAGGGGTTCACTTACTTTTTCCACAGCACTGTGAATGTTTAAAGGGATGTGTTCAATAAAGACATGAAAGATTATAAATGTATATGTGTTGTTAGCTTAAGCACATTGTGTTTGTTTATACTTTGATGAAGATGAGATCACATTTGATGACCAATTAATACAGAAAACCAGCTTTTCCCAAAGGGTTTCTTGTCACTGTAAATACTCAAGAGGCAGCACGATTGATTGCAATGCTGATTGCGCCTGCTTAAACTAGATTGCGGGTGGTTTGTGAATAAGATGCAGCAAATGACGCACTGTTTAGTGAATTTGCCCCTTTGTGTGTGATTTGAAAATAGGGTTTTATTGAGTGCTTAACACAACTTTGAAACATTTCATTAAAGGAACAGTACACCTAAAATTTTAAATTGGTCATAATTTGCTCACTTTCATGTTGTTCCAAACCCATGTAACTTTCTATCTTCTGTGGAACACAAAATGTTCTGCTTAAAGTCTCCTTTTGTGTTTCATGGAAGATGAAGAAAAGTTATATGGGTTTGGAACAACTTGAGGGAAGTAAATGATGTCAGAATTCTCATTTTTGGGTGTTTCATGACAATTCTCCCTCAGGTTGGAAGCTTCAGGACTCCTACATCAATTATCAGATATCCACCAATAATCCTAGCTGACATGAAACCATCCATATAGACTATACTTTTCCAGCTGGGAGACGTCGCTACAAAATTGGCTACATAGGATTACATAAATCACATTAACATACACTGATATTAATAGATAATTTATACTGGGTTTACAAACAGTTGTCATGCTATTTATTTATTCATGCATAACATAATTTAATCCATGGTAATGTTTCTTAATGCCGCTGTGTTTAGTCCACAAGCCAAGTGGTGTTCTCCTTAGGAAAGTTGAACAATAGAAGAGTTACAACTACTAGAAATGTTACTCCTAACCTAATTTTAGGATTGATTCTGGCATGCAGACTTGCATGTTGAGGCTACAGTTGCTCATTTATATTTAATATGGCATATCACATGAATGAACACAAATGTGTAAAATAGGGAATTGAAGTCAAAACTGTTAATCAATCAGAATCCATTAGTAAACTGTTGATGTTTCTGATATCTCTACCTCATATGAATAAGATTAATATTACAACACCACCATAATTGTCAAAGACGTATACTTCGCTATTACTTGCTATATTTTTGTCTGTGAGTTGGCTGGTTGTATTCTACTCTTTGAGAGCTTTCCAACAACAAGCACATGGCTATTTGATGAGTTGAATGTTTTTACTGATTGAAATAATGTACAGTGCAAATTTTTTTCTTTTTTTTCTTTTTTTTTCTTTTTTTTTTTCTTTTTTTTTTTTTTTTGAAATTATCAGAATGGAACACTTCTGATTTTTGTCTGCAAATTTAAAAGCACTTGTTCATTTTTGGTCCTAATGCTTGCAAGCATTGGAAAGTAGAGCCTCTAAGCTTTCAAACGATACCTTCTTGATGTAGGTCAAGACTGTAGTTGTTAATATTTTGACTATTGTTTTTTTTTTCTTCTCACGTGCCCATCCAAGCTTAAAGGGTTAATAAAATTGAGGAAAATTTTACACGCAATTAAATTTTATTACTGCAACAAATGTATTTATTTTAATGAATTTGATGTAGTCTTGTTGTATGAATGTGTCTTGTCATATCCACTAGTAAAAAAAATTATCAAAGGTTATTTTAATTATGTTGAGGCAATTAAATTTTTAGATTTGACACCTTTGTTATTGCATGTGCACATTTGTGAGCTCAGTCTCACATTAAGTTGACAACATCTTGCACATCAGTTTACAAATTTTTACAGGCATATGGGGTACTTAACATCCAATCCACAAACCACAATGATGATTACACTCAACAACCAAAGGAGGTGCACTCTAAGCTAACACCTCATGACACATAACTCAAAGGAGCAAGAAACACAACACCACCAGTGCAAATTCTGTAATAAATAGTAAACATAAAAATATTAATTCACAATTTTTACTCTTGCTGGATTGCATGATGGGAGCCAGACTGCAAATGTACATTTAGTTCAGCCAATGAAAATTATTTATGTCCCAACACAAATGGATTAAGTATATGCTACGAAATAAAGTTGTGGCAATATATTGCAGTAGCTCATTTTAATTAATTAAATTGAACAAGCAGCAAAAATAATGTTTTGAGTATTTATGTCTCTGTATTTTAGAAAGATCTCTCAGAGCCAATGGTGACTCAAGAAATGGACACCAGTAATGGAGTTCTACTTCCATTCTATGACCCAGACACCAACATGGTTTACTTATGTGGAAAGGTAAGATTACCCAGCTTTACACTATCACCTTTAAATACTGGACGACAAGTTTCTCCAATAGCCCTGACAGAGATATACACTTACACAAGAACATGTGCTGTTTACAGAAAACACGTCCAGCACAATTAGTGCCTAGGTTAGTTTCCCTAAATACATAAACATAAGTAACATACATTATGTGAAGTCAGCTGGTCATAATTGCATTTATTTTGTGATAATGACCAACAGACTGCACATAATCCTGTTAATTACACAGCTATTTACCAAATGAAGAAATGTACATAAAATGTTGATTTGAGAGTAAATTATTGTATTATGTGAGAAGAAAGAGACTGCAGAGTCATATGAGAAACATTGTTGTCCCCATGCCTGGGATAATGGTCAATCTCAACTGTATTTGATCAGAATCAAGTATTCCATAAAGTTGTGTAATATTGAATAACACTCAAAATGAGTGTCACATGGCACATGATTTACAAAAAAAAGTACTGTTGCAGTAACATGGTACAGTGATGGCAACAAATGGTAATTCCTTGCTACTGAATGTTTACCCTATTAATTTACAATATTTACATGGTATTCCAAGGCATTTGTGTTCCAAGTGGAATTCATAAAGCTCTATTAACCTTTTTAAGTTCACAGCATAGTTACAGTATGTATTGTATTAACATACTTGACATCCAGGTAGATAGATAAGAATTGAACAGACCGATGTCCTCAATGCTTTTAGTTGATCTGGTAAAATCTGTCTCACAGGGGGATTGTACCATTCGTTACTTTGAGGTGACGGATGAGTCACCGTATGTTCACTTCCTGAGTCTGTACAGCAGTAAGGAGCCGCAGAGAGGTGCAGGTTTCCTAAGCAAACGAGGAGTGGATGTCAACAAATGTGAAATAGCAAGGTGTGGAATTGGACTATTGGATGACTTTAAGAGAGTAATCATATTTGTCATTGTTAGATTTCCTGATTCTTTCCATTTAATCCCATTTGGGTGTGGATTGGATTATATTTTAATGATCTCATTGTATTTGACTTCTGTAATCCCACAAAAACATTTGAGTGGCTGCTTCAACTTCAGGACTATATTTAGTGCCAAAGTTGTTTGTTCTACTAAACAGGTTTTTTGGTCCATGTATTTTACCAAGAAATTTAAAACCGGACACATTGTCATATTAGAGCCAAAACATTATGACCACCTGCCTAATATGTTTTTGGCCAAAACAGCCAAAACAGTGCTGATCTGCCAAGACATGGACTCTACAAGGCCCCTGAAGGTGTCCTGTGGTATCTGGCACCAAGAAATTAGCAGCAGATACTTCAAATCCTGTAAATTGCAAGGTGGAGCCACCTTGGATTGGATTTATTGGTCCAGCACATCCCACAGATACTGAGATCTGGGGAATTTGGATGCCTGGGCAACACCTTAATCTCTTCATCATGTTCCTCAAACCTTTCCTTGTGTGGCAGGGCACATTATCCTGCTGAAAGAGTCCACTGCTATTAGGGAATACCATTGCCATAAAGGGGTGGATCTGGGCTGCAATGCTGTTTGGGTAGGTGACATGTGTCAAATTGACATCCACATGAATGGCCGGACCCAGGGTTTTCAAGCAGAACATTGCCTAGAGCATCACACTCCCTCCAACGGCTTGTCTTCTTCCCACAGTGCATCCTGGTGCCATCACTTCCCCTGGTAAACAGCACACACGTACATGGCCGTTCACACAGTGTAAAAGAAAACGGGACTCATCAGGCCAGGCAACCTTCTTCCACTGCTCCAAGGTCCTGGTCTGATGCTTGCGTGCCAATTGTAGGCACTTTTGATGGTGGACAGGTGTCGCCATGGGCACTCTTACCAGTCTGCTGCTACGCTGCCCCATACACAGCAGGGTGTTATTCAATGTGTGTTGTGACACATTCCACCCATAACCATCATTAAAATTTTCTGTGACTTGTGCCATAGTAGACCTTCTGTCGGTTCAGACCAGAATGTTACCATCTAATCTACCCAGACCTTTACATGTGGCCTTGTTAGGAGATGATCATTGTTATTTTCTTCACCTGTGAGTGGTCATAATGTTTTGGCACATCAGTGTATATGATACATTAGAGGTTCCTCTCCAAAACATGTAATTCTTTGAAATAAAATAAAGTGGCAGGCATTTTTTCTTTAATTGAGATGTCCTGGTTGCCTCAGAGGAAGTAAACTTGTGATAAATCGTGTGCCGAGACTTTCTGGTTCAGTTCAATCAAGTAAACTAAATTTGAACACAACTCATGCACTGTAATGTATTTAGCCTTGAAATGAATTAATTGGTTGTCTGAATTAAAGGAATGTTTTGGGTTCAAAATAAATTAAGATAGAATGACAGATTACCACAGCATTACCATCCACTTTTTCAGTCGCCTTGGTTCCCGAAGTATTTTTCCCCACTCACTTTTTCCGTAGGAATTCCATGAAAGTCTTTATAAAAGAATGAACCAAATCAACCAGCTCGGAGTTGAATTAGCAAAAAAACCTAAATGAAAATTGGACACAAAGACAGGTACTAAACGATGCGCTTTCTGTCCTTCATGAGAGAATGAACTGCAGAAACGTGAAGCATTGCAAATGACAATCTTATTGAAAACAATACAAAAGTATAACCATTAATTTAAAGTTGTTGATTATAAGAACAGGAACAATATATTTTAAGTTTATTGCTAAATATTCAGATAAAACAAATGTTTGAAAGAGTAGGGGGACTTAATTGCTAAAGAGCTCGCTTGATGCTCTGTTTGCTGTGTCTTTCTGATTGGTGGATTGTTTCCCTTCAGGATCATGGGTAGTGTAGTTCTTCACCAGAAATTGCACCATTAAACAATTTTTATTTATTTTTAAAGTTGAAATAATGATGGCTTCAACAGAAGCATCAGTGAACAACCTTGGATCTCACAATAGGTCTGTCTTTAAAGGTTTATATGTTTGTTTGTTTTTTATTTGCCTGTGGTGAAAATTAACAGAATTTTTACTGTTGCACTCTATTAGGCAAGACATTGCACTGGGATAAATGTAATAATACACACTGTTTTGAAGGTATAGCCACAAAACCTTAGACAAAACATAATACATTTTAAACAGAAACCAGTGTGATAAATTTTTTCACTAACTGCATCTGTGAATGGTTAATTTAGAACAGGTTGTAAACTGAGGGATGTGTCAGAATTATATTCTGTATTAATCGACAGCATTCTACAGATTCTTGTTTTGAACCCAGGCCATTCCATCAACCTGTTTTAACTCAAGATGCCATGGGCCTCATTTCCCAATAATGATTGATCTTAAGGGTTAAGAGCATTTTCTATGAGCGTTATTTTTATGTGCGTTTCCCAAAGCTGCACTTAACAAGGGTTCTTGTTTTGAACCCAGAACATTCCATAAACATGTTTTAATTCAAGAAGCCATGGGCCTCATTTCTCATTTAATTGATCTATTTTATGCATTTATTATTATTTGTAATTGTTGATTTATTTACAAATAAATAAATAAAACTTAAATGTAGCTGATATTAAATTCTCATTGTTTGCTGCATAAAATGTAATCCTCAAATTGCATTTATTTAATTGCATTAAGTGCAATTTTGCTATAAGTCTACATAAGTTTGTCTGTTACGATGCTCTTACCGTTTAGATTACACCAGAGTACTTTTAAATCTACAACCATTTTCAAGAACTACTTAAATTACTTTGGTAAACAGGCTGCAAAACTAAGATGAATCATAAGATGAATTCTACGATCTATTTAGATTTACAATGCTTTTGGTAAACAGTTCACATCTGCACTGATTCTGTTTAATATCATTTTATTTCATCAGGTTCTATAAGCTGCATGAGAGGAAGGTTGAGCCCATTTCAATGACTGTGCCTCGTAAGGTATGTTCAGTCTACAGTGCAAAGTTAAAATTTATTTATTCTTGATTTTCTGAGACGGTAAGAGTACAATATAGTATTTGCCCATGGATAAAATTATACTACTTTGTATTGTTTAGTAATTATGTGTTGTCATTTACATGGCTTTTGGGTCAAACTTGTTTCCCTTTGGGAAACCTTGTAATATTAGATTGAGACAGGAAGTTCAAAAATACCTTACTCATCTTCTGTATTATGCTGTCAGCAATTGGATTTATTGACTCCCATTTGTTCAAATGGCTTATATTAGCCAAACCTCATGCACAATGTACAATCATATATTTCAAATCAAAACATTGAGCAGACTAAAATGTACTGGCTGAGGGTCAAAACATATCTTTGAAACAGCTAAGGCAAGAATCACTTTTATTATATCCTTATATTTATGGTTAGAAATACTTAGAGATCCTGATTGGCAAATGATAAAACACCAATACTTTGGAGGAACCAGAGCAATATCTAGGGACCAGAATATCATAAAGACTTGGGTTGGGCTCATTTGACTTGGGAGGGTGCATAAACACTTAGCAATGCTCTACCAACTACCCCTAACACACATACAACCTCATAGCAACACCCTGACAGCTATGCATAACACCTCAGCATTGTGGCAGCAAGTTTTGCATGAGCAAGCATTACTCATATTTTTAGGAAATTTACAAAAAAAAATTGTTTATTCTGATTCTAAATATTATAGAATATCTGGTTTGGAAAATGTAGCACATAATGTAGGAAAAAGTGGCAAAAAGATGTAGATTTGCCAACACTGAGCAATCATGGGACATTTATAAACACATCTGTATGCATGGCAAAGATTACCATTAGATAATTTAGGGAGGGATTCACTAAGAATTCACTAGGCACTACTGTATATAGCGGAGGATGCAGCAGAAGAATTTCTTGCACTGTGACCCAGACACCTGAATCATCTCTTTAACATGCCGATAGTATGTTTGACTACACCGCGCATCTGGATACGTTCCAGGTTATAATGCTCTTCTCTATCATTTTATCATTATTATGATGAATTATTGCTGCCATGATCGATATGAAATGTACAAAAACATCTCTTTTAAATGAAATTCAAATACGGAAAGGAATGACAGTGACTTACTATAATTTAAATACTCGATGCAGCGCTGATTGTGCCTGCTTAAACTAGATTCTGGGTGGTTAGTGAGTAAGACACAGGTTTTTGCACTGAAATACCATGTATTTGCCCCTTAGAGCTTAATCATTTCTTGATCGTAAGACCTCAATTCAATCCAGAATAAAACAGGAAGCCTCTGCAAATTTGCTATAATTAACATTTTGCTGCAATTCTTTTTTTTTTCTCCCACTGCTCTATTTTTAGAAGCTTTGTGTCTAGAAAGGGGAAGAAAGAAATGCCCCTTTACAATCCAGCCCACGTAGTTTAATTACAAAAAATTTATTTTTTCTCTCTGCCTAAATGCAATCAAATTCTTTTAATCTATGTCCTTCTTTCCCACCACAATCAGTCTGACCTGTTTCAAGGGGATTTGTACCCGGATACAGCGGGATTAGAGCCAGCTCTGTTGGCAGAACATTGGATAGCAGGTCAGGATGCTCCTCCAACCCTTGTTTCCCTCAGCGGAGGCTACACAGTCCCTCCGTCCAAATGCGGCACGCTCCGGGGTCGACCCAAACTGCTTTCTCAGACCAACAGTAGTCCCAGCAGCACGACTGCGCCAGCAAACCCTGTGGCAGATGAAATGGAGAGTGAGGAGGTGGGCCACGGACGAGGAGGGAGGGACATGGATGTAGGGATGGATAGAATGAAGAAAGAGGTGAGTGAGGGTTTGTTGTCAAAGGTCGGTGAAATGTTTTTCCTTTTCTTGATATTTCTAGATAAACTAAGAAAATATGCAAATTCCAGTTCCCCTTCTGTCACTCACTCGACGTTGTGTCGATTGTAGTGACACAAGGGGTCTCTTCGGAGAGCCTCACGTACTTCTGAACTTGAGAAAAGGCCAGTATCAAGTTGGCAGACAGAATTTGCATGCCCCGCCCCCGGACATACGGATATAAAGGGGAGCGGGGGGGGTGCGAATGTCAGACAGACAGGGGGGAGCCGAGCGGTTGTGTGATCAGCGAGATGTGTGTCATGACTGCTTCACCCACCTCTGCAAGAGAGCTTTCTGTTGGTTTCTCAAAACGAACTCCACTCCAGCCGCCCCCTGCGTCACTCCTTCTTCCCACGGGATTGAGGAAGACCCAGCTTGCTTCACGGCCAGTTTACCTCATCCCTGGGGCCAGATCTGGATGATGACATCGCCGCTGCATCGGAGAGCATTCAGGCATCTGACGCTGAAGACCTGACCGGACTCCCGTCCTCGGGCCAGCCCGCCCAGTCAGAGATTGACATGCAGATGGCCGACATGCTTTCCCGGGCCACTGTGAGCATTGGGTAGGACTGGAACCCTCCGTCTTCCTCCCCAACCCTTGCGGCTTGATGATTGGTACCTCGGCTCCTTTGCGCCGCTCTCAGCCACGCCACCCCCCGGTACCTTTCTTCCCGGAAGTGCATGACAAGCTGACGAGTTTGTGGAGGGCACATTTCACTGCCTGGAACCGAACTCCTCGCTCGTCCGCTCTCGCTACCCTGGACGGTGGGGTGGTACACGGATGTCCCTCAAGTGGTAAGGGCGGTTGCGAGCCACCTGGCGGGACCGCCCGGTACTCCCCTCCAAGGCATGTAGGACAACGTCGTCACTGACTGCAAAAGCCTACAGTGGCACTCATTCGACGGCCAGGCATATCAGTACAAGGTCCTCCCCTTCGGCCTGTCCCCTCGCGTCTTCACCAAGGTCGCAGAGGCATCTGCATACTCAATTACCTTGACGACTGGCTCATCCTAGCACACTCTCGAGAGTTACCATGCGCCCACAGGGACCAGTTACTCGTGCACCTCAGCTGTTTAGGGCTTCAGGTCAACTGGGAAAAACGCAAGCTCTCTCCGGTTCAGAGCAGCTCTTTTCTCGGTTTGGAGTTAGACTCGGTCTCAATGTCAGAGTGCCTAACAACTGAGCGCGCGCAGTCAGTACTTGCGTGCCTCGTTCGCTTCAAGCCAGTCACAGCGGTTCCTCTCAAAAAATTCCAGAGGTTCCTGGGGCATATGGCATCCTTGGCCGCTGTCTGCCGCTCTGGTTCTCAGGCCGCGGATTCAGCAGAGGAATATGCCACTAGACATACCATGAGTCAAGTGCTCCGTGTTGGGCTAGGGCTCCACAAGCATAGTTCCCGATTCAGGCAACTCCCTGTGACATATTTTCCGTGGAATGGTCCCCCTGCTGGCAGGACCCCCGTCTCCCTTGGGCAGTCTCTGCTGCCCCCCTGGTCGCCATGTCTGTAGCAACTCCTCCCTTGTCAGGCAGGATCTACCACCGCACCATATACACGGGTGGCTTGACAACCCCCGTGTGTATTGGCCACGAGTTACCTCTCCCAAGTCTGGGCAGGTCGTGGTCTCCAGGGCCATTTCCCCTTGAAAGAATAGGAACGGGAAAGGACGCCTTCCCCAACGCATCTATAGCGTTATGATAGCCCCAGTCACTTTTTAACTCTATGACGAGAAACACAGAGAGAGAAAAGGCCGCGGCTGGCCGGCTGACTCCCATACAAGTCGTATCGCCTGTTCCCGTATGAGTAGTGGGAACCTAAGAGCGGTATATATACTTTTAGTGGGGGCGTTGGGGAGAGACCTGGCTCAGCAGTCACGTAACATGGGTAGTACATGGTGTTTTGAAGTGGGACCCCTTGTTTCACTACAATCGACACAACGTCGAGTGAGTGACTGAAGGGGAACGTCATGGTTACTGTTGTAACCTCCGTTCCCCGATGGAAGGAACGAGATGTTGTGTTCCCCTTGCCACGTCACTATCCCTAGCACTGTAATGCGCTTGTAACGCGGGTTAGGATGGGCAAGGAGGAGGCGAAAACCGGCTTGTCAATATAAATAATATTTTAATGAAGAACTTAAAACAAAAGCAGAAACAAACACACAACGGACATGTCCGGGATTGCTCTCTCTCTCTCTCGAACCGTCGTCACCGGCCGCCTTTATCCCTCGCGCGCCCCATCAGGCCGATTGGGGACCGGGCGTGCAACATTCCAGCCCGGCACCGCCCCCCCTCCACTCCACAGCGCTGTATCCGTATTCTCGGCTCCTCAGTGAAAACCTGTCTGACATTCGCTCCCCTTTATACCCATATGTCAACAACCACATAACCAACAAGCAGGAACACCTTAGCATCATACCAACAAGTTATGCAAGGCCTGTCAGGCTAACTTTGCTGTCCTTCAGCTATGTCTGCCGGTTTAAGTTCATGTTAACTTTACCTTTTTGCTTTTTATTTCTGCAAAGGATGACCAACTTTCTGATATTCTAACGGAGGTGCGAGCTTTGCGTGCCCTGGTTCTGACTCAAGGTCACAGGATTGACGTACTCGAAAGACAATTCGCCCGCATTGAGGATGGAGAAGTGTGAAGGAAACAACAAACAAATCAGAACACATAGCCTTATTACTCAGATTCAGAAAGCTTCACTGAAGGATTTTGGGAAATGCAGTTACATTACTGTGGCATTGCGATACAAAGATGCGATTAAGCTTTACACATTATTGGCACACTTTGTTTTTAAATGCACTGACATTTGATATAATAAATGCTGCTCATTTTTGTGCTTTAAATATGGATGTCAGGTACTGACTACTGCTAACTGTACGCGTCTACTTGTCTGTATTTGGTTGGGTCAGCATTTGCATAAACATCCGAACTAAGACGGAAATGACTTAATGCTCTTTTGTAGCATGTATTAAGACAGCAATTACACTGGCGGCCAAAAGTTTGGAATAATGTACAGATTTTGTTCTTATGGAAAGAAATTTGTACTTTTATTCACCAAAGTGGCATTCAGCTGATCACAATGTATAGTCAGGACATTAATAACATGAAAAATTACTATTACTATTTGAAAAGAAAAATTCAGAACTTTTTAAACAACTACAGAGTTAAAAAAAAAAAATATATATATATATATATATATAAAGTCCTCCAAGTGCACCAATGACGGCTTTGTGGATCCTTGACATTATAGCTGTAAGTTTGTCCAGATACTCAGGTGTCATTTCACACTTCCTGTAGCACTTGCCATACATGTGGTTGTCTTGTCGGGCACTTCTCACACACCTTACAGTCTAGCTGATCCGACAAATGCTCAATGGGTTTAAAATCCATAACACTCTTTTCCAAGTATCTGTTTTCCAATGTCTGTGTTTCTTTGCCCACTCTAACCTTTTCTTTTGTTTTTCTTCTTCAAAAGGGGCTTTTTCTTTGCAATTCTTCCCATAAGGCCTGCACCTCTGAGTCTTCTCTTTACTGTTGTACATGAAACTGGTGTTGAGTGGGTAGAATTCAATGAAGCTGTCAGCTGAAGACATGTGAGGCGTCTATATCTCAAACTAGCGACTCTGATGTACTTATCCTCTTGTTTAGTTTTACATCTGGCCTTCCACATCTCTTTCTGTCTTTGTTAGATCCAGTTGTCCTTTGTCTTTAAAGACTGTAGTGTTCACTTTTGTATGAAATCTTCAGTTTTTGGCAATTTCAAGCATTGTATAGCCTTCAGTCCTCAAAACAATGATTGACTGAGTTTCTAGAGTAAGCTGTTTCTTTTTTGCCATTTTTGACCTAATATTGACCTTAAGACATGCCAGTCTATTGCATACTGTAGCAACCAAATAGCTTTCAGCTGTGTTTGATATAATGGCAAGTCATTTTCTAGTACCAAATTAGCAATTTAGCATGATTACTCAAGGATATGGTGTTTGAGTGATGGCAGCTGGTAATGGGGCCTGTCTAGATTTGATCAAAAATGACTTTTTTTCAAATAGTGATGGTACGGGTTTTATTACATCAGTAATGTCCTTTGTGATCAGTTGAATGCCACTTCGGTGAATTAATGTTCAAATTTCCTTATGAATCAGCTAAATCTGTAAATTTTTCCAAACTTTTGTCCACCAGTGTATGTATGCCTCTGCTTAACTGTTAGAATCCTTCAGGAAGTGTAATAATCCAACATGCTGAATTGATAAGTCTTTCACTAAAGCTTAATGGTGCTTATCTGCATACACTGAACAGCACTGTTCTTGGGTTTACCTGCTCTAAATATTTCCTCTCTTCCATTGTACACTACCAGTCAAAAATGTTGAAAAACTTGACTGAAATGTTTCTCATGATTTTAACAATCTTTTGATCTGAAGGCGTGTGCTTAAATGTTTGAAATTAGGTTTGTAGACACAAATATAATTGTGCCACCATATTTATTTAATTATAAAACTAAAATTTTATTTAAAAAAAACAACAAAAAAAAATAATTTAATTGATGACTTGGACCAAATAAAAAAGAAAATCAGCCAATAAGTGCCCAACATAGATGGAAACTCCTTCAATACTGTTTAAAATCATCCCAGGGTGATACCTCAAGAAGTTGAAAATGTCAAGAGTACATTTCTAGGCAAAGGGTGAATACTTTGAAGATGCTAAAATATAACACAGTTTTTATTTATTTTGGATTTTGTTTAGTCACAGCATAATTCCCATAGTTCCATTTATGTTATTCCATAGTTTTGATGGCTTTACTATTATTCTAAAATGTAAAAAAACAACAATTATAATAAAGAAATGAGTAAGTGATTCAAAACTTTTGACAGGTAGTGTATGTCTTAACATTTGTAGCATCAGTTTGGATGTTTTTAGAGTTTCATAAGTAGATATGTGTGTATGTCTTAGAAACTGTACTCTTAGTTGAAGGTATTTGTGAGCCGTCAATATATATAAAAAAAGAAACACTAGCTCATAGCGCAATTGAGTTAACTGTCATTAACTAAAATACTTCCTCATGCAGACCTTGTAGGGTGAAACTCATGAAAACAATCCAGGCCACATTTAACCCCAAAGACATAAGAAATTCTGTTTTGCTTTTAAGAAAATTAAACCTAAATTATTTCTATGACCAATGACAATTTTAGCATAATGATTTTTTTTTTTTTTATTATTATTTTTTGATGATGAGTGAGCACACTTTCTCAAACAATTTATTATTACTGTAATGAGATTTGGGGGCTTAATTGTCAACAATGCCAAAAAAATACAAATTTTCCTTTAAACAAGCATTGTTTTCTTAAAGCAAAATATAATTGCTTTACTTCTTTTTGGGGGAGAAGTATGACCTAGACATGTTCTTAAAAAGTTTTGTGAGATGCATTGATCTCATTTCTTCCATTCTGATGAATAGTGGTGATTTATTCCTGTTTGACTGAATATGACAAATCTGTTAGAATGATGTGATGTTGATAGGTCTAGATGGTGGTGTTTTTATGTTTGTTTTATTTGTAGCCTCTCTTTTAAAGTATTTAATCATGGGCACTACAATCAGGAATGCTAGTTTCAGGGATGACTCATCCTTCTCTGTGAATGATTTAGTTTATTTTTAGCTTTACTTACTGCATATGTTGTAAATGAGCTAATTACCCATCAACTTTAAACTTAAGTGATAATTCAACATGTTCTTTTTAATAAACAACATTTACTCAAACAGTATGTACTTCTACTATTTGTTTTTATTTCTTGTAATCATGTTACAATCAGATTTTACCTGCAGGCCCACAGTAAAGGTAAAAAAAAATTGGTGGTTTTTAAGGCTAACTTTAGATATGAAACCCCACTGGTTTAGCAGTGTTAGACTTCTAGATATCTGCACGCACATTTCCTGTCTATTTTTGAAATGGAACAACATTGAGTACCACTAAATCTAGGTTCGTCTAAATCTTAAAATTAAAATGGCACATGTGCAATTAATTTTGAGATCTGATTTAAGAGTAGCTGTATTACTAGCTAAGGAGAAAAAGTGGCAACCTTTTACTGAATGCTGTCTGTAAAAGTTTCAAATGTTTGAACCAATGTGACTTCTCACATATAACTGTTCCTTGAGGTGAAACCATTTTCATTGTACAGTAATACTAAAAGCATTAGATCAACCATTGCCATATATGTGATTGTTACACTGCTATTGGGATTTTGTGTAACAAAATGTGTTTACCATTGAGAGTCAAAGATTTTGTTAAATCAATAATTTCACATTGCTTAGCAATGTGCATAGCACTGAGCACTAACAGCAAAGCATTATTATTTCATGGTTCATTGCATCTTTAAAGTCAACATTTACAACAGGATGTGGTCTAAGAGACACTCGTGCTTCAGCTCTCAATCTCCAGCTAAAGGAAACCATGTTTCTCTGTACTCTTCCTGTGCAGAGTCAAAGTCTTTATTTGCATGTGCTTTCATGCAAACGTTTATGTTCGTTCCTATAATAATAGCAGTGTTTCTAGGTTTTTCAAGATCTGATTATCACATTTCTTTAATTTACTTTGATGTTGCCCCCTGCTTGTGTTAGGTGTAATCCAATTGCAAAGTTATTAGTTACTGTAATATACTTCATTTTTAAGTAAGAAAAAAAGGCAGATTACAAAAAAATGTAATACGGTTACTGAAGGTAATTACTTTTAGTACATTACTTGGTTAAACATATAACGAAATAATATTATTTAAGTAGAATACATTTAAAGCATGAATTGTTAATGCATGTCTGTTTTCCTTTCTGTGACTGTTGAAAAGTCATTGTGAGGGAAAAAATGTCTATGACTTGAGTGCGTTGATGAACAAGGAGATGAAATAGTTGACTACATGACCGGCTATGGTTTACTTTGCAAATGCACACTGGTTTACAAGTCATCCCAAGTGGTGTTCAAACCTGTACTTTTGTATATGACAGCTCTGTGCACAATCCACTGAACCACACTGCCTAATGGTTAACAGCCACCAGAGTGTCATACCAATGTGACAGTAAGTACAGCCAAACAGCGGTTACCATGATTAACAGCATAAACAATAAAATTTCAAAATGTAATTAGCCCTTCGACCATTCAGTAAGCACAGTACAATGAGCTCCAGTAAAGAGAAATCATACCAGATGCCCTGCCTAGGTTTGGATTCGAAACCAATAACTTTTGGAACATTAGTCAGGGGTTACGTTGGGATTTTGGAGGTGGGGGAACTCTAAAATCATGTTATGTCAAGATTAATTTGAGCCATTGTTTGGGAAAATCAGACCAAGTTTAAAAGACGTGAAGGGTTTAAACTGTAAACATCATAATCCAAGATGGCAGTCATTGTAATGGGCAGAGTTTTAGTGTAAGGGATCCAAAATAATCATCAGGAGGAGAGTAATCAAACTACATTTTTGACATGGTGGTGGCGCTATAGAGTATGCCCTAGAGACCCCCAAATTTGGTATAGGGGTTACTGATGACCACCCCTATCAGTGTGCCAAATTTAACTATTTTCCAATATACAGTTCTAGGGGCTGCCATAGACTCCCAGCCTGAAGAAAAATAAGAATACAGAAAAATACTGGATGCAATAGGGGCTACATGCTCTTCAAGGCTTGGCTCCTAATTTGTAGTCAGGGATGGATTACTGACCATGCCCAGGGGCCCTTGACTGCCTGCCTGGGCTTTAAGGCTCCACGATCTAGTTTGACCACCCCCCCCCCCCCCCTCCCCCCTAATGTTTTTAGTGGGTTACTTTTTTGAAAAATTTACCCTTTAAATTTGCATATGGGACAACACATTTTCAGGATTTAGAATTTATAACTGACATCAAAATCAATATTTTCTTTAATTTTTTTGGTTTGTTGGTTTTCAAGTTCTTATAAACACCTCCCATACATATTTAATCACATGTACCCGCTCTTTCTCTCTCTCTCTCTCTCTCTCTCTCTCTCTCGCTCTCTCTCGCACTCTACCCACCCCTCTTTCCTGCCTATATGACTGTGACATATTTGAATTTTCTATTTTATGTTCTAATGGGCTATGGGTGTAGGAACAGTTGAATAGAGGTAAGTTATTATTTCTATTAGAGTATTCTATATTATTATAACTCATAGGATTTGTATTTGTTGCTTTACTAATATTTTTTTTAATTTTCCATTCCATCCAAAAATTTACTTGCAACCTTATATAGATGCCTGCTACTCCTAAAAAAAATCTCTGACAGTCTCTTGTCCAACTTTAAATGTTCTATGTACATATGTAAATACATGTGTTTCAGTGTCACATTACATATGGGCTTTAGGTAACTAAAGCCCATATCTTCATTATCTTCAAACATAATTTTATATTTGGTTAATTTTCCCTCCGTTTAGGCATTTTTGTCATATGATATTATTTGGCATATTACTTGGGACAATAATACACAATAAAACATTTGCTGATGCCACATATCAGCAAAACTTGCAAACTAAGTGCTGTTAAGTGCTTGGGAACTCTCATTTATTCAGAAACTTGAATTAATAGGCTAGTTTAGAAGAGTGTCACAGTTGCACAGTTATGATGATGTGAGAAACTAAAGTGATTTCCTGCAAATGTTTCAAAAATGGATACAAGCATGATTACTTCCTGTGTGCTACTGCAGTGGGTTTACTGTCCAACTCTGTATGGGGGGAATGCAGTGCTCACCCTGGCAAATAAACCTCAGTTCAACACAGATTCAATAGAACATACGTTTTGGTTAATACCCACCTCAATCTCAGGAATACAAAATAGAGTTCTTCATCATATTTATACACATCTAGTCTTGAGTCTTGAATTTTGTATAATTTGTATTCAGATATGTTAAAGGAGCAGTTCACCCCCAAATGAAAATCGTCCCAAACACATATGACTTGCTTTCTCATGTAAAACACAAAATTAAAGATTTTAATACATATCCTGGTGTGTCTATTCAATACAATGGCAGTTAAAAGTGACTACAAACTTTTAAAAAAAAGGAACCGATCAGTATCATAAAATTGGTCCATGCCACTTGTGCATCATTGTCCAAGTTTTCTTAAGGCATATAATAGATCTGTTCAGAAATAACTGAAATGTAAGTAATTTTTCAGTGAAATTCTTGATTCTACATTAAATGAATGCATCATTTCCTGAATTTATTTTTATGTATTTCAACCAGCTTCTCTTTTCTTCATGCTATAGCCATGACATCTTCCACCGCTGTTAGTAACAGCACCTCAATTGTCATTGCCCTCTTCTTCATATGGGTCATACTTGTTCTGGCTTTGGTGTACTTCTATAAGAGACTAAATGCTGACACAAATGGACAGTACACCCTCCAACGTGCAGTCTTCGCCGAAGGTGGCCTGCGGGACCGATTGAGACAAGGAGTTGGGTTTGTGGAAAACAGATTTGGTGTTAACATCTGGCCTCGACCCCGTGATGAAGAGGAAGAGGTCATGCAAGGTATTGAAGGAGGGGATGTGAAGGAGGAGGATGACAAACAGAATGAAAGTCATGCCGATGAGAATGACGAACAGGAAAGTGGAGATGTCAAAGATGATTCTTCGGATGACTATTCTAGCATTGACCTGAGGGAGAGGTTAAACCTGAAGAAAGAGGACCAGGAAAGAGTTACTGAGGAAGAGAAGGAGAAACAAAATGAGGCAGCAGCAGGAGAGGAGGCTACACAAAATGAAGAGGTGAAGAACGAAGAGAAAGTGGGATTGCTTACAGACCTCAAGCCACTTGCCGGTAGTGCTATTTGGTCTGAGGAGAACAAAGATGGGGGTAATGACTTGACTGCTTTATGAAAAGCACAGAGATGAGTAGAGACATGGTTTTAGAAATGAATAGGCAAGTTGCCTTTGCACAGTGGGTTCAAGTGTTACAGAACAGTTTTGTAGGTAATAAGTTTAACATAGAGTAAATATGGTACACAATAACACACCATTATTTTTGTAAGCTGTGGAAACAAAGAAACTATTCAAACTATTTGAAAATACATTTTAAGTATATACTTGTTTAACTTTTTATGAGATGTTAATATTTTTACAATAAAAATGTTTTTAATGTCAATGAAGTGATTGTGAAAATTTCTAGTGTTTTCTCTGGCTAACTAACATGACCTCCATGCCACTGATATAACATTTGTGGGCTGCAACCATGAAACCACTCAAGATCATTTACATTTACAATTGAGTTCAGTTTTCGCTCATAAAAGCTGAGGGGAAATAATTTTTTTGATTTTTAAATCTTGACATTTTATTTATTCAAAAAAGTCAACTGTTGTTATATTATCTAGTTTTGTTTATTTGGGGGTTGTAACACCAGTGACGATAACACCAGTGACAAATTCTATAAATTCTATTAAATTTCTAAGCTGATCTTCTGCTGTTGTAGCCCATCCGCCTGAAGGTTCCACATGTTGTGCATTCTGAGCTACTATTCTACTCACTACAATTGTACAGAGTGGTTATCTGAGTAACTGTAGACTTTGTCAGTCTGAACAAGTCTGGCCATTCTCTATTGACCTCTCTCATCAGCAAGAAGTCTCCAACTGCAGAACTGCTGCTCACTGGATGCTTGATTTTTTTAAAGTAAATTCTAGAGAGAAAATACTCAAATCAGCCCTTCTGGCACCAACAATCATGCCAAATCGAAATCACTGAGATCAAAATTTTCCCCAATCTGATGGTTGATGTGAACATTAACTGAAAATCCTGACCCATATCTGCATAATTTTATCCATTGCACTGATAATTGCATGAGTAAGTAGGGTGAACAGGTGTTCCTTGTAAAGTGCTCAGTGAGTGTATTTAATAAAAGGTTAGTTTATAGAATAAATTTTAAATGGGGTTTCTTGATTATTGGAAATGTATTTCATAACTGAAAAGTCAAGGGACATGTTTGTCACCATATTTCGATAATGATCCGCTTAACAGTTTAGATGGGCTTGAAACAGGCTAAATATAGAAGAATACATACAAGTATTAGTAAAATAATAGAAATATGAACTCTAAATGATGAAAATTCTGTGAACATAGCTCAAACCTTTCTACATAGTTTTTCTACATAAGTGATATAACATCTTTACACGCTTACGATCAGGGGGGATGTAGCTCAGTGGTAGAGCGCATGCTTCGCATGTATGAGGTCCCGGGTTCAATCCCCGGCATCTCCACTTAATTTTTTTAATTCCTCTCGCAAAGACAATATCTTACACCAACGCGCAACAAAATTGTATAGTTGTTTTAAATATCGTCGTTATGTTGAATTCACAGAGTTTATGTAGGAAGCACAAAAAACATCGCATGAACGTACGTTCTTAAAAATGTGGGGAGGATACACTAATGAGTCGGAAGTTGCACTTTTGCCCAGATCATTGGTTGGTTAAGCTTCAGTGGGCGTAGATCTCGACACGCCATTAGTAAGTTTAGCAGTGGTGGGCGTGACCGTAGGCAGACGCACGCAAACAATCGAATAGTCCTGCAAAAATGTCACATTCTTTACTTGAAAAATAATAACGTTTAAATGTCTTCACGTAGCGCTAGGCAAAATGAGTCCTGCCATTTTAAGAGCTCTTTAACAGCGCCCTGCGTCGACAGTGGATTTTAAAGCAAAATAATGCAATAATTCAATTTGCATTTTCCTCTGAGAGAAAAAAATCTAGGACTATTGTTATATTGCACGGATACTTTTGCTAGTTAAAATGGATTATCATAAGGAATCACCTTCGTCTTTTATGGTTTGAATGCAAACGAGTAAACACGACCGATCTCTTACTGGTGAGTGCTTGCATGTTTTTAATTCTTCTTATTATTATTAGCGCGTTTTAGAGAAAACTGGTCTTTTTACTTCGCGGCGTTGTTTCGTCTCGCAATTTCAACGTCAGTCCGTTAATATGGGTTTATTATAACATGTTATAATTCACACAAAGCGAGCAACACAACCACAATCACAAATTGAACCGCTACCATTTTATTTTCGGAGATCGTGAATATTCGTGTGGTTTAGGATGTATGTGACGAAATGATTTAAAGACCCACCTTGCAGATTTATGTATGGTCATTTTAAGGAAATGTGTTAATAAAATGTCTTGCACACAACTCAACATCGTCCATAACATATTCCCTTTGTGGTCGGATGAATCATGACGTACACCTGTGCACGAGCGGGAATTAGACGCTGCAAAAAAATAAACCGAGTAAAAAGACTCTGTCAAATGACATTATTGTGGATGTGTTTTTTGTATTTTCATTGCACAGGTATGAGATGTTGCTAGCCTCGGCCGTGGTCGTCTGGGAATGGCTGAACGAGCACGGGCGCTGGCGACCCTACAGCCCGGCGGTGTCACATCATATCGAGGCGGTGATCCGCAGCGACCCTCGCGGAGTCGGGAGCGTGGTGCTGGGCCAGGTCGACTCACGTCTATCGCCGTACATCATTGACCTGCAGTCTTTGCACCAGTTTCGGCAAGATACCGGTTAGACAATTTTTCATTCGACATCTTACCCTCATGCTAAGCGATTGTTTTTTTTTTCTTCTCCTGTGTATTTTTATTATCCATTATTTTAATAACCTTTTTCTTATGAATGGTTATTATATTTGCTTTGAGATCATTTAAATGGACATATAATCTCAGTATTATTGAGAGAGACCGATATATGGACCTTTTTGAGATTAAAGATGCAGGCCAGTATCTGCACATATGACAGATTAACCGAAATCAGAGTGCACACGGTATGATCCTTTAGATTGTTGACTGTCAGACTATACTATATGATGAGATCTTGCCTTGGTTATAAGCAATGAAACATTATGTCAGACTTTAGGATACACATCGTAGCCAAGTCATCGGTTCCAATCGACGTATTGGCCAATCGCTTGGTGTATACGTTCAACTGGTCATCATTGGAGCAATCACACTGCAAGGCGGCGACTAAACATTTCTGACGCTGCTAGAACTTTGTCGAACTTTGGCCATTGCAGAACACATAAAAGACTGCCGATTTTGCCCTTCGATACGAGAAATGTTTTGAGTCAGTCTTTAAAATTCTTGACTTTCCGACTTGCGCCGAAATGTTCAGTTTTCACCCATTAACGATAACAGAATTTTATTCATAAAGGACAACTTGACTGTTTTTATTTTATTAAATTTTTAGTTTTGGGTTGTAACGTGTACTCAGTTAATCCAGTGACAATAACACCAGTGATAAATTATCTTAAAAGATTAATTTTCTAAGATGGTGTCAATGACCCTGTATCCACCTGGTATTAAAATGCATTTCAGGTGATCTGATCACATGTGGTCAGCCATAAATACATGTCTAAATGGGGTCTAAAATGTTTTGGGATCTGAACGGCGGTGAAAACCACATACAAATGTGATCAAAAACGCATGTGACCACATCACATTTGAGGTGTAAACACTAATCCATCCTGTGTGCATTCTGGCAGCAGCGAAGCACCACTCCTCACCTGTCAATCAACCTTCTTTAGTGTATCTGATGTCATCACAGATAACAAGCACAAACAACTGAATTTCTTTTAATACCGGTAATCCACTAAAATAGTGGATATTTCTGCTTGACATGTTGCGTTTGTGCTTAGATTAAATCTGGGAGAAACAGCATGCTGTTTTTTTTTGCGCTTTCTTTGTCTTTTCTGACTTTGTTGCGCTTTATTGTCATGCTGTAACACACTGACATAGTGACTGATGTATGTATATCACGAAACAGGGAACCTCCCCTCCAAATCCAAACACAAGTTGTCACATTTAAGTGATGTGATCAGATCACTGGAGACACATCATAATACCAGGTATCAGGTACCAGGTTAAGAGACCTATCTCTTAACACATTTGCACTGCTCTTACACTTTCCTTTAGAATGGCACAAACACAAGTGGGACACACAGTGAAGCGTTTAAGTGCTGATTGTGTGAGACCATTAGAACTCTTGGAACATCTCTCGTCCAATCAGATTAAAGGATCAGAACTAACTGTTGTATATTATTTATTTAAAGGTTAGGTTATAGAATGATGCATTTTAAATGGTATTTGTCTTTTTCATGACTGAAATTCAAGGGACATGCTTGTCACCATATTTTGGTAATTCCCCTTTTTACGATTCTCAAAATTTGGCTCAAAGGCAAAATCATGGCCAAAACCGCACAGCGTAAACCCGGCTTAAGTCATAATTCCTCCCTGTGACGGCTCCAAAATGTACTAACAGCCTTGTCAATAGATAGTCACATATCCAATACTTTGAGCGAATGTTGTGTAAAATAAAGGTTCAACTATTTTGTGGATGTCTTATGCGCTATCATTAACCAACATTGGTCAACATTATATCAGCCTTCATCCACCCTGATTTCTTGATATCAGTGTAAGTAATTGAAACCCCTATTGGTCAATCCCTGTTATTGGGATAGTTTGAGCATGACCATCTGCAGATGCTCTGAAAGCTCCCTGTGAAGGGGGGGCAAAAAATATACTATAAAGGCCTCTATTTATTTTATCACAAGCCAACTTGCCTCGTCAGTTTTAAGCTTCATGTTTTTAATTCATTTTTGTTTGTCTCATTCATTGTGGACATTTGAGTTCAAGTGGGTCTGCCATTAACACTTAATGATTGAGAAATGTTCATGTTAACACATGAGTGCTGTGCTGGTGAGAAGGAAGGAATAAAGTGAACCCATATAAATGGGCAACGTGAAGCCAAAACAAAGGGTGGATTGTTGGCTGTCAGAATTTTGGAGACTCCATCACCCACGCTGACAAAAGCAATTGTGCAAGGCTCACTACACTTCATACTAAGATGGAGTAATGTAGAGAATAGGGTCGGCAAAGGGTAGCAACCCATCGCTCCCAAAAACACAAGGGAGGAGGTGGAAATTGATAAATGTATGGTAGTAGAGTGAGGTCATGGGGGGTGGGGGGGGGGTGGATGTATAACCTCTGTGTTGCAGTATATGGACTGTCAAATTCATGAGACTAATCAAACTTTAGTACTCATTATTTAATGCTTTGGTCTCTTGGATTGTGGAATCTGGAACATGCATAAGCCTGTAATTATTTTTGTTATGTCTCAAATGAATTGTTGCAGTTTATGGAACAACATAAACTTTATCTCATTGTTTGAACGTCATTGTTGTGGCTCAGTTGTTTTTGTTTTTGACATTTTAAGGTGTTTATTTTTGCCTTTTGCACTGATAAAGACCCCATGAAATCTCAGTTGGAGTTAGTTAATGTGTGTTAGCTTTTAGGCCATTTATTTGTTAGTGTTCTCCTAAACTTGGCAAAATAAATAATTATTTATTCCAGAAAATTAGACCAAAATATTGATGACTCATCTTGTAAACATAGGCATAAACACGTTTTTGTCCATTGAAATGCTGTCTAGCATGAGATTTGTAAATACCACCTACTTCAACTATCAAGAAGCAAATCATGGTTAATCAGTGACCCTGTTTACGTGCACTTAAAAAAAAGAGGCTTATTCCAGGGTTTTTGAAGATAGCGAGATGTGTCCTTACGGCGTTTAAGGAATTAAGAGAAAACGGTTTAACACACCTAGGATTCTGCCTTCTGACTGAGCCACATATGGGGCTAAAGAGTACGCTGCTTACACAGTGCATGTGAACGCGATTGCCACTTTTGTGTCTTGAGCAGCCTCACACAACTAACGATATCCTCGTGTCCATGTAAATGAGCTAAATGTTTTGTTCAGTTGCACTAATGCTCTAATGCTATATATACTTTCCCAACCATCAGTTGGTTGCAGAGGATGTGACAATGTGAATTTGTTGTGATTTTAACAAATCAAAGTGCTATTGGCTATTTAAAAACTTAAAATTGTACATTGTCTTTCTGTTTTGCTAGGCTAACATGTCATTACTCTTGTGTTCAGGTACACTTAGGCCTGTGCGGCGAAGTTTCTACGACCCACGGTCAGCACCGGGGCAGGGTTGGGTGTGGGAATGGGAGAATGACTCAGGCTCATGGACTCCATATGACACAGAGGTAAGCATCGCGATCCAAGTGGCTCGTGACCGGCAACAGCCCTGGATAGACTTAACACCACTGGGCTTCTGCTACCTCATTGACTTGCAAGGAATGACGCAGATCAATGGGCAGACACAGCGGCGCAGACGAATCCAGAGACGCTCAGATCTGGCCTATCCGCTCGTCTCTGGCCCTCTGCCAAAGCCCCATGCGTGGTCTTCTGCTGGTAGTGGTGGACTCCTGGGAGTTGGTGTATCTGGGGTTAGTGGAGGAAATGGCAGTGCCTATCCAAGTGGAGCTCTCCCGGCTTCTGCAATTACATCATTGGGTCAACCATGTTCCTGCCAACAGTGTATGCTAGTCTTGGGTGTCAAGACCCCTAGTATGGCACAAACTCTTGGGCGGAAGCCACCGCCGGCACCCAAACCACCAAGTCCCAAAGTGGCATCAAGAGGACACTCTTACTCGCTCACACTCCCTCACCCTCCTTCCCTTTCCAGAGTACTTTCCCCACACAGGAACTCCACCTCGGGTGCCATTGGAGGCTTTGGTCACTCCCTGTCTTTCCTGGGCTCAGCCACTGCTGCCCTGTCAATATCTTCCAACCGTCCTCCTCCACCTGCTGTACCGCCACCCCTACCTCCTTCCACCACACCCCACACTACTATTTCCACACCCAACCCAAGTGTGCCTACACCCTCCAATACCCTTATATCTACAGCGACCACCTGCGCTCCCACACCCTCTGCTCGTGTTCTGGGTCCTGTCTCGACAGCATCAGCAGCATGTGCCGCCCCAGTGCCACCTCGCAGCAGTCTGGCTGGCCTTAGCCGCCCTGCCCTGCAGAGAATCGCCATGGCACAGTCTCGGGCACTTATTGCTTCAGGGTAAGTTACCACAACATCATCTATCTGTGGTTGTAAAGGAAAAGATACTTCTATAATACATTGTCATGTCTACGGTAACCATTGTGGTACAAAAACTCTTGTAAGATTCACATGCTACATTCATGCAATGTGTTTTGTTGTAGTAACCCTAAGATTTATAGCAGTCTTATTTGTGCTAATTTCACAAGATTCACAGAATAAGGTTTACCATCCAGACATCACCATATCTCACTACTGTTCTCTTGATGTGCTTGATGGATGAAAACCATGTTGGCTAATGATCAGAACCACCTAAATTTCAACAAGCTTCTACCTTATTGTTGTTAAAGCAGTGACTGGTTGCTTAGTTGCATGCTACTCTGTGAAACGTGCGAGGGATTTTGAAAAATGTTCGGCTTGTGTTTAACCGATTCTCTATCAAATGTCAAACCCTTGACTATTTACAATAAGTCTCACTCTGGGATGTGTACACAAAGATAGTTAGCTCAGATGTATTGCTCTTTTCAGAATGTATTTTACCTTAGGGAACAGAGTAAAAGAGAAGTAACATGAACATGACAATCGAGACCTGGAATCTGTTTTGCCCTATGTGGTGGCTTTGTTTTGTGGTTCAAAAGGGTTAGTTATCTCTTTTGAACTTTTCTGTGCTGTGATGGAAAACGGTATGGGTTTCAGTTCTGTAATACAGGTTATTTTTTAAGAAAGGCAAGTAACAAATATATATAAAATTATGACCTATTTTAAAGACATTGTGTGAAAAATAAGGAAGAAAATTGTAAGGAATTTAATGATTCATTAAATGATTTCAGGTTCCAGTTCTACTTAATGGAGTAATTTTGAGAAAATATCAATTCCCAATAAAAACAAAAATAGTGGAAATTGGACAGGAAATAGGTTACTTTTGGGAAGTTTACATGTCCTGTTATGTTATATTCTATACTTTTGCTAATTATTTTATAGTTGTTATGCATGCAGCTTTCATAACCTAATTTGAAAAACTAGCCAATAAATAATTTGTGTACTTTTACACAGGAGCATTTAAAATGCAAAGAGGTGGTAAAAAATGTTGAAAAACTTAAAAGAAATGGGGAAAAGTCACAGCACCAAAAATACACTTTCTCTTACACATTCATTGTTATTCTACTCCAAGATCTTGATCATGTAATGTATAAAGTACCCATGTACAACAAATTGCACAATCTTTTTTTTTTTTTTGCAAAACCCAAACAGTTGTCTTGTAAATGCCCAAACCATGACTTTTCAAAAAGTATGTCTGCCTGTGGGTCCATGTGAGAAGATGAGAGCACAGTTATGAAGCAAAGGAAATGAAAGGAAGCTTTCGAGACATAGCACTCTAGAAGGGAGTCCACCATCAGTGTCAACGGGTCAGTCTCGTTCATTAGCGCCACTGGCTTCTTTCGGTCTTGATCTGCCTCTTCCCCGTTCCCATGCTCTGTTCATTCCTGGGGGCCCCTTTAGCCCCATTGTGTGAGTGTTTTTAAGAGTGTGTGTGTGTGCTGAGAGTGTATCCAAGGCAACCTTTGTTGGGAGCTTGGGTTTTGTATTTGCAACACAATGTAGTTAAAGGGGGAGGATGTCAGTAGAAAGTGGAAGGAGGTGGATAAGACTTGGTAGTCTGTGTGAAGGAGGTTTGGGACTAGATGCTTGATTGAGCAAGTGTTTGTTTTGAGTCAGTGTGTGTGCATGTGAGACTCCGATGCTGTCCCGTAGACACAAATGTCTGTCTTACTGTTGAGTAGCACAGCTTTAAGTTTAGGCATTGTGGTAAATGACTGGGATCGAGCCACAAAAAGAGAAATAAGCCAGCAGACATATTCAGACGTGCTCTTGCATACTAATGTGTCACCATAAGTTTTAATGCAAATGCACATACCAAAACAGGATCTACAATGCCCTCTGAAAATTCTGAATGCTCAGCCTTGGCTACCAGTTCTGTGACCGTGTATTGAGTGAAAGTAGGTGATAAACCATATTAATTTTCTGAAGAAAATGTGAAAGAAGGCTGTGGAAAATATGTCTTTATTGTTTATCCTTTTGATTTTTCATTTAAAATATTCAAATAAATCTAACTTTTATTGAAGTAAATTATTTGAAAGGGGGAAGTCTCCTAATTAAATAAATGTTTTTCTCCAAAACACGTTTGCCACAATTATTGACACCCCTAGAAATTCTTATGAGCAAAATATATATAAAGTATTTCCCCATTCATATTTAAAAAAAAAAAAAAAAATTGGTATACCTGGGTGACTAGAAACAATATTTTTTTTAGCCATGACTTTTCACATAGGTATAAATTTGAGGTAACACTGGATACATTTGCTTAGTCATCAATCACAATGGGTAAGACCAAAGAATATAGTTATGATGTGTGGCAAAATGTTTTTTTAGCTTCACAAAATGGGAAGTGGCAATAAGAAAATAGCTAATGCATTGAAAATGCCCATTTCCACCATCAGGGCAATAATTAAGAAGTTTCAGTCAACTGGAGATGTTAACAATTGGACTGGAAGAGGACGTGTGTCTATATTGACTCTATGCACTGTGAGGAGGATGGTTCAAGTTGCCCAAAATTCTGCAAGGATCACAGCTGGAGAATTGCAAAAATGAAAGGACTACTGAATAGGAACTCTTCTTGAAAATCCATGTTTTTCCACGTATCTCACATATGGCCACATCAGTGGATTTGTCGATCTGGAGTGCCAAAGAGGGCTCTGCCTGATGCTGTCTTACACTTGCTCCTTCACATCCTGTGCCATGTCAGATATGCACCGACCCACAGTGTTGTCAGAGAGTGGAATAGAATCAAGCTTAGTAGACACTGTCTCTCCTACCATCAAGGAACACATATCTTTGGCTGCCAGCAGATTAAATGTCTTTTTCCACCTTGGCAATATGCAGCACAACGTTATATGAAGCTTCAGTGGCCTTTACATGTAATTTGACAAATTCTCACACAACTTTTTTTCTGATCTTGAAATGCTTGAAGTGTTCTTTGGAAAAATTCGCAAGTTTTTCCCGCTACCTCAGCGTGCTTGGTGTCAAGGTGTCTGTGGAGTTAAGCAGGTTGCATGTTGTAATTATGTGTCGTTTGTCAGGAGATTTTAAGCTAAAGTCGTTGTGCATTAACCTTTAAGTTTGTAACCATATAGTTGTGAATCCTAAACTTAAATATCTTTTAACCTTTTCGGTTTGATGCCTGAAACTGAAGGATTCAAATTTGGTGGTCTCAGAAACCTCTTTATTGTTATTATAGACTAATACATCATGTCTGCTTTATTGGTGGGCTTGACAAATGCCAGCAAATCTTCACAAAGATAATTTGATGAGTATATATTTTTTGCCTATTATTTTCAGAACTGTTAAACTCAACACATATATGCATATCAGGGTTTCCGTTGTCCGGTAATTACCGGACATTGGCCGGAAAAAAAATGAAATGTCCGACTAAATTAAATCTCTCCGGTCAAATTGTCCGATTAAAATTGCCTAATAATCCCGCCCCCCTAACACAATCTGAATTTGAGAATAAGCCTAAAATGTATCCAGAGTGGACCAAGCTTCCCAAGATAGCCTGTGTAATCCCGGTCTCGAGTGTTCCTGCAGAGAGGGGATTCTCGCTGCAGAATCGGATCAAGACGAAGCAGCGAAGTCGCCTTGCGGAGAACAAGGTTACGCGGCTTATGCGCATTGCAAGTTGTGGAGAGACACAGGGAAGTTTTGATTTTAAGTCGGCAGCTGCACAATTCAGCACTGCAAAACAGCGTAAAAAGTAGCCTAAAATGACGCGAGACAATGTTATAGGCCTAGTCATTTGTTTGTTCCAGTTCATTTGACAAGGAGTCATTTCACGGTGGCCAATTTAAATGTTACCAGCTAAATGAGACATACTGAGAGTGTATAATTTAGTTCGCTTGAGTAAAAACAATAGGCTACTATTCAGATATTTTATGTGGGGAAGGGGGATTGGTTTGTTAAACAATGAATGTGAAACGCCAATCGGACGTTTATGTTTTTTTTCCGTCTATTTGAAAGTTAGGCTAATAAACATGTTGCATTCTATACGGCCTGATTATGTCATTTTTTTAAGTTACATAGCCTGCCTCCAGTTTTCCTCAACTTGACTAATTAAGAGGCGATATTTGACCGGCATATCATCAAAATGTCCGTAAAACGAAACCTCTGCCGGTCACTTTGACCGGCACCATTTTTTTCTAGCGGAAACTCTGATGCATATTAAGTATTTAATGCACATTTTTACCACTCTCCACACCTCCCCTGACATGCTCTAGCACCCCCCACCCCCCCCCACCCCCCCCAGAGTTAAATGTAACACTTTTACAGTGTATATATGGGTACCACCACATAAGTGTTAACTTAAATCATCAACACTAATAGGGTGTTAAAAATGTAACACTATAAGAGTTAAATTATAACACTGCAATAGAGTATATAAACTCCAAACTGTTGTAAATTCCAACTTGAATATTATCTTCAGGAGTGCTACTCTAATAGGGGTGAAGTTTCTTTTATTTAATCAATGAGAATACTTGTACCACTCCATAAGTGTAAGCAAATATTTGGTATGGTGTCACCATTATACTATTAGAAAGTATTAAATCGTATGGGGAAAAAAAAAAACAACATACAAAGATAGACATCTATTTATTAAGTGGCATAGCACCTCCAGTTTCAGTACTCTACAAAATGCAACAATCTTTTACAATGTACAAGAATGAATCGCAGTCATATGACATCTGAAGGTCAAATGGTTTGGGGTGCTGCAATTCCTTTTGTTTCACAATACAAAAACAATCAAGTTCTTCAAACTGAAAGGTGTGCAGGTGTTCAACATAAACTGCCTCCATTCCCATCAAAACAAAATATATCTCTTCCTTTCTGAGGATAATTTCAACAATTTTACTGAACAATGGCATTTTACCTGCCACATGAACACAAACAACAGACCCACAATGATACTCAATCCCATCACATCTTACCCATGCTGTAGAAGATACAGTATCAGACTTGTTAAGATGAAAATGTTCACAGACCAAGTCATCATAATCCATTTCTCTTAATATTTGCGTTTTCACTGGCCCTGACTCAATACCTTTGACATTAAGTGACTCCCAATGATAGGCTATAGCTAACTGATGCTACCATGCTAAAGACTTGGTCAAGTTCTTGAAGTTTCTAATACTGGTTTTGAAAAACTTGTGCTTTGCTCATAGTCATAGTCCAAACATGAACCAAAGGACCAATTGTTGAATCACACCTGGATAATGGATCATTAAGTGATGTTTTGGTTTCAAATTATGAGTAGGGTACAGTTCTTTAAATAATTTGTGATTGTAAATGATTTCAATGGAAAGGAGGAGGCGAGAACCGGGTTGACAATGTAAATTATATTTTAATAATAAACTTAAAACAAAAGACACAAACACACACACACAACGGACATGTCCGTAAATGATATCTCTCTCCTCACACCACCGTCTGCCATCTGCCTTTATCCCTCTCGGAGGCTTGATTAGCCTGATACCGGGTGTGTATCATCACAATCTGGCCCCAGCCCTGCCCTCCCACAGTGATGTTATGTTATCAGATACCTCAAATAGACAATCATGCCCTCAGTGATCAGAGAGAAGATTTTATTTACAATATCAAGAAGTAAAAGTAGATTCCAATGGTTGTCACCCTCTGGAACAACATTGCCAAATATAAGTGGAATGTTTCTCAAGAGACACATTGTTTGGCTAGCAATGAGCCCAAGTCCATTGCACTGCATGTTAATCTTTGTTGGTCTGTTCGTAAATAGTCTTAAATATGTCTAAATAGCCATAGCTGTATGCATAAATTCTCAAAAGGATGTTTGCACTGGAAATTAAATTCTTTGCTAAATACTCACAGTAGCTTTAGTTCATATTGTGCTACACCTTCAAGGATGTCATGCATTACATCTACTACCACATTATCTGCAATGTTAAAATATTTTAACTCATTAAGAATGCGGTTGTATTTTATACCATAACAAGAACTTTACCCAGAATCCTCAGGTTTTTGTAATGCTGTTCATTTAGTTCTTTAGACCGCAAAACAACTCTTTGGTCAAGTTCACTGAATACTGTTTGAGCTGTGGTCTTGTCTGTTATACACAACCTGCAAAAGTAGTGGCCACTGAAAGAATCTACAAAGACAAAAATACCATTTAATCCTAAATTGTCACCCATAATCTGTGATACTGTTCCATAAAGAGGTTCTTCAGAAAAGGACACTTTCATCCCACACATTTCAAAAGGGCTTATTATTTTATCCAAGCCATACTTTCTGGCATCTTGTGAGTGAAACAGAGAAATGAGATGTATGTTCATGAGAAGAATTGAGATGAGGTGGAAGATTTCTAAGTGTGAAATACAAACATCCAAGCTTATGCACACCCTGCTTAGTTCCTAAAGGATTAATGGTTTCAAAATCATCGTAATAAACCTGAATCTGCAGAGCATATTTGAAAGATAAGAACAATGTATTAGTCTTGAAGTAAGCACCATCACAGAAGTCAGAATGTATATCACTGAATGTAGAAGACTGGACATGGCTGCAAATGATCTCATTCTTGAAAATAAACTCCAGAGTTTTAAACAATGGTATGTACATGTGGCAGTGCGGAGGGTGGGACCGGGTCGTGATTATACAAACCCGGTCCCGTGTTAGGCTAATCAAGCCTCCGAGAGGGATAAAGGCCTATCGCAGAGGATGGTGAGAGAGAGAGAGAGAGAGAGAGAGAGAGAGAGAGAGAGAGAGAGAGAGAGAGAGAGAGAGAGAGAGAGAGAGAGAGAGAGAGAGAGAGAGAGAGAGAGAGAGAGAGAGAGAGAGAGAGAGAGATCGTTTATGGACATGTCCGTCATGTGTGCGTCAAATGCTCTTCAAGACTTCGGCACGACTAGTAGATTCATATGAGAAAGGATTGTATTCAAGTACTTGTTCAAAAGAATATATTGAGTTTAGTGACTTAAACCTCGTAAAGATTCATGGAATCATAACAAACCTTGTGAAAATCTACTAGGTGGTCCGTGGCTTGACGTGCACTGATCTTGTTAGTTCTCTTTCTCCCAGCTGGCTGAGATGACAGGATTAAAGTAGACATATCACTGTCCCAACTGGCAAACAATGAATAAACTACTGAACCAATCAATTCTACAGACTACACTGTCATTAGGCTCATCTAAATAAAATTCAAGTATTTGTTGAATTAAAAAAACAAAACAAAAAACAAAATATTCATATTTACATATATGCATTTGGCAGACGCTTTTATCCAAAGCGACTTACTGTGCCCTTATTACAGGGACAATCCCCCTGGAGCAACCTGCAGTTAAGTGCCTTGCTCAAGGACACAATGATGGTGGCTGTGGGGATCGAACCAGCGACCTTCTGATTACCAGTTCAGTGCTTTAGCCCACATTAAGTCGTTAATTCCATCAAAGGAAGATGAGCCTCCAAAACAATCAAACATATTAGCCTCCCCCAAAAACCCTCACAGATTGCCACTGATCACAGCATGTTAAAAGAATAGCAGCAGAGCACATAGTAGGTCCTAAACAGCGAAGCATCATAACAATATAGCATGTTTATTGGAAAGCAAAAAATAGAGGATGGAATAGTGGAAAGCTTTTGGGGGAGTTTTCTCCGTAAATATTGATATGCGATAAATTAATCGCCACGTAATTAATTAAAAACCCTGTGGGAAAAATCAAGCGAAGTTTGTGGTATTTTTAATGGGTCACAGACACTTATCCATTCTAATTTAACATTTTAATCTTGTCTGTTAACAGTTAATGTTCGTTAACGAGCGTTGGTTGTTGGCAATTCATGGCAAAATAACTGATGCATATTATATTTGTAAGATAAAACACCAATTTATTTCAGACGTACAGGATAATTTAGTAGCTAGACTAACTCTGCAGAGAATCAGAAATAATGGGACAACTGTCAGCTGAAGGTGCATCATACCGCAGTGTTCACTTTTAATTTAGACCGCTTTATAGATTATACTGGGAGCGATTTACTTCAAGGGTGATAACATTTGTAACAAGGGAGACAAAAATTGTGAATGTTTAATGTGAACTTTTTCACTGAAAATTGGTTGAATTGTTCTGTGCTCTGCGCATCTATCCACCTGCGGTGCGGCATCAATCAACAATTAGTTGATGGGAGTTCATGTTTTCTTATGTGTCAAACAGGTACCCCAACACTCACATGAAAATCTGCACAACGTTCCTCCAGGACCACAGTGCTACATAAAACAACGTAGGACAAACACAGAACCACATGAGACTACACAGACTAATAACATACCTATATAAAGTGCACGTGCAAACGTGTGCAAAAAGTACAGGACAGTACAATAAATTACTAGCAATGATCAGGACAATAGGCACAGTGAGAGACAGTGCAGCACCAACCAGTACACAGTAGTGCAAAAAGATGACAGTTTCTAAAAATGCCAAATGTAAACATAACATACTATGAGATTGTGTTCTATGCACATAGCAGTTATTGAGATAGAAGCCAGTTATAAAGTGACAATAATTAAAGTGCAACTCGGGACATGTGTGTGTGTGTGTGTGTGTGTGTGTCAAACCACTCTCTGAGTATTGAGGAGTCTGATGGCTTGGGGGAAGAAGCTGTTACACAGTCTGGCCATGAGGGCCCAAATGCTTCGGTACCTCTTGCCAGACGGCAGGGGGGTGAAGAGTTTGTGTGAGGGGTGTGTGGGGCCGTCCACAATGCTGGTGGCTTTGCGGATGCAGTATTTTTTGTAAATGTCTTTGATGGAGGGAAGAGAGACCCCGATGATCTTCTCAGCAGTCCTCACTATACTCTGCAGGGCTTTGTGGTCCGAAATGGTGCAAGTCCCAAACCAGTCAGTGATGCAGCTGCTCAGGATGCTCTCAATAGTCCCTCTATAGAATGAAGTGAGAATGGGTGTGGGAGATGTGCTTTCCTCAGCCTTCGAAGAAAGTAGAGACGCTGCTGGGCTTTCTTGGTAATAGAGCTGGTGTTGAGGGACCAGGTGAGGTTCTCCGCCAGGTGAACACCAAGGAATTTGGTGCTCTTGACGTTCTCCACAGAGGAGCCGTTGATGTTCAGCAGAGAGCGGTCACTCTGCTCTCCTAAAGTCAACAACCATCTCTTTTGTTTTGTCGACATTCAGAGACAGGTTGTTGGCTCTACACCAGTCCGTTAGCCGCCACAGCTCCGCTCCTCTCTCTCTGACCACGGTCATGTCATCAAAAAAAACAAAAAACAAAAAACAAAGATGACTTAAAATAATGGGCCAGAGACCCGAAACATCACGAGTTGGCTTGTATGTAACAGTAAGAAGCTATTTACATGTATAACGAAATAAAAAATAAAAATATCAATCAATTGTCATGAAATTGTTAAATAATAATAATAAAAATAATAAAAAAGCAGGGAAAGATGCTGGATTCGCTGTGCAGCATGACAAAAATAGAAACGCAAGGTTAAATGACAATGTGATGTTTAAATGAATTGATGCTTACTATGAATCTAATATTTTTTTGTGATTAACATATTTCTTGATTCACACAACAAAGAAAAGCAAAACACACACACACATATATATATATATATATATATATATATATATATATATATATATATATATATATATATATATATACAGAATCAACATTTAACTCCTACTACCATCCTCCCCAATCCCACCCTGACCCTCAACAAACACCCCTGTGGTCACACATGTGTACACACACACACAAAGATATATAATAAACACACACATCAACAACTACACCTCTCTCTCCACTGCCCCACCCCAAGAGCCCTCCAAGAATGTCAAATATTTGCCCCATTTCCCAACAAACAAATCCACCCAGCTGAAAAGCCATTACCAGGCAGTACGCTGTCTGAGCCAAAGCTTCAGATTTAGACCAATTAATTCTGTGGAGGCAAGGCATAGATCTAGTAGGGTCGGATACGATACTAATAATAAAATATAATCTGTGTAAAGAAAAAGCTTATGGGCCTCACCTCCCGTCACCACCCCTGGAAAATAATCCTCCTTTCTTATTGCAGCTGCTAATGGTTCCAGGGCAAGACAGAACAATATTAGGGAAAGAGGACAACCCTGCCAGGTAAAATAATCTGAATTAATCCATTTGTTTGTACAGCCACTACCGGGTGTATTTAAAGTAACTTAATCCAACCAATAAAAGTATTTCCGAACCCGTACATTTCCAAAATCTTAAAAAGATAATCCCATTCTACCATATCAAATGCATTTTCGGCATCAAGTGAGATGGCAGCGATCGGTTTCTGATCATTCGCCACTGACCACATGATATTAATGAAACTCCTAATGTTATCAGAAGAGCTGAGAATTACCCCACCTGATCTATATGTATTAGAGATGTCATAACTTAATCGATTAGCCCTTAAATATTGACAATATTTTAACGTTTAGCTGGACTAGAGACGCATTGGACAGTAACTCTTACATTCGCTTGGATCTTTGTCCTTTTTAGAAACAGACTGATCCGGGCTTAAGTCATGGTTGGCGGAAGCTTTACATTCTTTAATGATTCCATATAAACTTCTAGCAAGATTGGAGCCAGTTCTGTAGTATAAGATCTAAAAAAACTCAGCGGAAAAACCATCTGGCCCCTGAGCAGGCAAGGACTTAATTACCTCGCCAAGCTCCTCCAAGCTTATCTCAGAATCAAGAGAATTTTTTTGCTCGGCCATCAGTTTAGAAAGTTCTAATGGTTCCACACTGTTTCTAATATCCTCATCAGTAGACAAAAAGATAGAATTATTTAAAAGCATTATTGATATCAATAGCTGAGGTAAATATTTCACCACCAGCAGAAATCTGTAAAAAAAAAAAAAAAAAACAGAAATTTTCCTGTCTTGTTCCTCACTCAAAGTATGACTGTCTTGCCGGAATAGCCAATTCTCCACCTTCCACGACAAAATGGTATCTGTATTTCAATTGGGCCATCAGACGACATTCGGCACTTCAGCTCTATCTCGGCGCTTTTAATATTCCCTTCCAACTCCACGAGTTCTTGTGCTTAGAGTTTTTTGGTGAATGAGGCATACTGTATGATCCGGCCCCTAAGAACCACTTTAAGTGCCTCCCAAGCCACTCCCACAGAGGATACTGAGGACCAGTTGGTCTCCATATAAACATTTATTTCAGCCTTTAACATTTGTTGGAATTTATGAATTTGCAAAAGGGATACATTAAAGCACCAACTTTATGATTTCCTTTTCTCCATATGTGGCAACACCTCTAAAACTAGATCTGAGACTAAAATGTTTCCAATTGAGCAATCAAAAACAGATGAAATGAGGGACTATTCTATCTAATCTATTCTAGAATTAATCTTATGGTCTGAAGATAAAAATGTATAGTCCCTACCAGATGGGTTCAAAAGTCTCCAATTATCTGTAAGACCAAGTTTTTTGACACATCCTGTGAAGCATCAATGTTGCTCTAGGGGGCTTGCACACTTTTGCTTCACTATGATCAAGGACTGAGTCCATCAAAAGATTAAAGTCTCCTCCCAATATTATATCATGACGGGAGCCAGCGGTTTGCAAAAAGCCCTGATTGATCATCAACATTAGGTGCATAAATATTAGCCATAAAAATACTTTTTGAAAATTCTGAAATTCTGCTTAAACAATAATGACTTCCTAATTTATCTTTAATCGGAGGCATTTGAATTGTAGATGCTTATTTATCAGTGTAATGACTCCACTGCTCTTACTTGAGCCAGCACTAAAGAAAACATATCATCCCATATCTTCCCAAATTTTTCAGCTTCCTGCACGGAAAGATGCATATCCTGAAGAAACACTATATCATATTTCTTATGCTTAAGAAGAGAAATAACCATCCTTCTTTTTATGGGGTGCCCCAATCCATTCACATTCCACATGTAGAGAGACAATCCACTCATATTAACTTTTGACATTTTAACATATGAGAAAAAATAGATTGTGTGTCAAAAACAAAATTAGAAAGACCACATTCCAACATTAGTGCAACAAATGTTTCACCCTGAACTTCCCCCAGATCCAAATGAACAGAAAAAATAAAAAAGTGTGCATTAACCCTGTGCATGACAGCGCCAGCTCTGGTGTCCATCCCTCTAAACTCAAACCGTCCATGTATGCCTATGAGAGCCCCTGCGACAACTTTGGCGTCGGATTGCTCAAGTCCGGTGTTTCTATACAAATTTTGTGAGACGAAGTTACACAACAACATATAATTTATAAAACAAACTCCAGCCAATAGGAGGCCTTAAGAACAACGAACGTGCAGATTCATCCACTCAACAGGCCCAAAGGAGTGTTACTACACAAAACAAACTCCAACCACTAGGCGAAACCAGCACAAAAAGAAACAAAAAAGGCACTCAAGTGAATGTTCAGTGAGTCGGTCCATTCAGCTACAACGGGAGTACCACAAAATAACTTACTCCATTGACTTCATGAAGGACATCATATGCATCTATTCTCAATTTCGCCGGGAACATCAGTGTAAAAGTGACCTTCCGTTTATGTAAGATTTTCTTGCATTCCTTGAATCGATCACGTTTCTCTCTTGTCAAATTAGCAAAGACTGGAACAAGAAAATGCTGTGGTTCTTCCAAAAAAGCCTTCCTTTATTCCTTGCCTTGCGCAACACGAGATCTTTATCGGATGATCTCAGAAATTTGGCCAGAATTGATCGCGGCCTGTCTCCCTCAGCGGATCAATGAGCTGGAACCCTGTGAGCTTGCTCGGATTTCCAGCAGTATGGCCTTTTATGTCAAGCAGATTCTGAAAAAGACCTTCCAGGATTTTCACCATGTCCTGACCCTCTTCAGCTTCAGGAATTCCGATGATTCGGACATTATTCCGCCGGTTACTGTTCTCCAAGTCCTACAATTCTCCCAGACATGCTCCAAATCCACCTTGGTCGCTAGCGGATTAGCAGCTAGTTCCCTCTCCGATGACTCCAGATAACCGATCCGTTTCTCGACATGCCCCACTCTTGTGACCTTTCAGTGAATTTCGTCTCCATGGCAGTAATGAATCAACATATCACAGCAAGATCCTCCAAGTCAGCACCGACCTTCATCAGCATTGCTGACATGTTCAACAATTCTCGCCAAATTTCCTTCACTTCTCCAGCCAAATCGCTTGGGCCTCAGGGGCATCAGCTTGAGCATATAAGTGTCTTTTAATGTTTTAGAGCCTGAGGATTTTGAATTATTTAACATATTGCCTTCCTAGAACAGTTATGGATCAGGGTGTATCGAATCTCACCAGTTTATGACATAAAAGTATTAAAACTAGCAAAGTGTGCAGAGCTCACCGTTCATTAGTCCGAAACTCGCATGGCATCACATGACTCACTATTAATCTAATATTAAAGTTATTAATGTTGTTAATGGTAAATACAAGTAATCTATATGGTTTATGTTGTTGAGACTATAAAACTTAGTCAAGAAATCTAATTCCAATATCATTAATTAGCTACCTGCACGTAGCCAATTATGTTTAGGTAAAATGTTTGTGATGGTGGGGTGAGGAGGGGGTCCTTGAGAATGGTTAGAAATATGATGGGGGTGCAGAGCTTTAAAAAAATTGAGAACCACTGTTATAGATAACCTTAGTAAATTCAAATTTGCATCCCAAATCAAAATCAATGATTTACTGTTGAATATATATATATATATATTTCAGTTGGACAAAAGATGCAATATTATTTGTAATTTCACTTTGTAACAATAATAATATCACTTTTATTATTTATTTCTGTGTTCACATTTTTCGTTATATAGGCCACAGACCCCCACCGGTGCTACCAAATCAGGTGCTGGTGCCACCAACAGTAGAATCTTAGTCTGGAGCCCTGCTATTATATTCTATTATTTTAATGACTGCACAAAATATATATTTTTGTGCAGCTTGTTGTAACAGCCTTGGATTGGTCTCGAAGAGATAGAAGTAAACGGTGAGTTATGAGCCTAAATAGCACAATACATAGATCTTAAATCTTGCCAAGGAGACTGCTCATGTCAACATTTATAATGAAAGGAATTATATTTTTAACTTTTTTAATTTGTATCCTTTCATGAGACTACTGTATCGTATTGTATTGAGACATTTGTGTATCGTTACATTCCTAGTTTTAACCCCCCTTTGGCCCGCATTGTACCTTCCTCAAAACAAAAATACACAGTTAAAGTATGCCTGACTATGGTCTGGAATATAGTATACATATTATAAAAATGCAGAATTTGCATACATCCTTTTGGTCGATACAGAGCCACTGTTATGCTAATATTATGGATTCAAATCGAGAAATAATAGTCAGGATTGTCACTAAATAGTTTTAGGCTTACCTAAAGTTGTACTCCGTAATTGTTTCCTCATTAAAAAGTATTAAATCCAAAGAAGTGAACTGTGCTTCTGAAAAATCAGTTTAAAATCATGTACACGCGCATGAGATGGATACTCAGTCCCAGGCCCACAGATAAGGGGGGAGAACTGGACCTTTTGGCCCTGACTTGAGGGGGTCTGGACTGCAGGGGTCCTTTCCACAGAAAGACTATTCCTCCTTGTAGAGTGTATTAAAATGAGTTCAGCGGGAGACGCGGTTATAAACACTGGTAGCACACGTTGATGGAATAACTGTCCGCACTACCCATACACCCCCAACCCCTCCCCCGGTCAGACAACGGACTGAAGTGGGGCCTGTGAAAAAATTTTGTACCGGGCCCAAGAATTACTAACTGCTGACCTGCTTTTTTATTAAAAATACCTGTTTGTTCTCATGACAGTGGGATTAATTACCTTAACAGTTTTTAGCCTATATCTGTGATAAATTTGCAGCACATGAGCCAATCTATGTCTCTATGTGAAACTGCAATTGTCACAAACACATGAAGACACATCGACCCAATATCATGTTCTATTGCTTTTGCAATATGCTACATCCACACCGCTAGGGCAGACTGGGACTAAAATGTGGCCATGGACTTTTTGGCCAGAGTGGCCCACCAAACCTGGCCTGCAACTCACCACACCATAACACATCGGCACATTGATGTAATTTTTACGGCTTAATATCAGATTTTTGTGTTGGGGGGATTCTATTGACTGCTAGACATGACGATGGGCCCCACCAGTGCAAACATTTTCATAACTTTCAAACATATAAAACCATTGTAAATGTGATGAGTGGATTTTTTTTTTGAGAAAGCACTAAAAATAAGCACTTTATAGTTTTTACGTTTTTCCCAACATACAGATGTTAGGTTAAAATGTACATGAAAGTATAAGGGAAAGTGTGTATTTTAGGTGCTGTGACAAGTCTTCAAAGTTTTTAAAGATCTTAATCACCTTTCAACTTTTTCCAGAAGTGCAAATAAATTATTGCCTTAGTTAATATGAGACTGTGGAAACAACAACTGTAATAATAATATATTAGATATGTATATATAGCTATACAAGATCATAGAATGTTGTTTAAAATAGTTAGATGAAGAAAGTTTCAAACAGGTTTGAACACCCTGATAATGCTTAAAATTTCATGTCAATTACCCACATAACTTGTGCATGTTAATGTTTATTTAAAAAACATCAATGAAAACAAAGTTGGCCAGAATATGTACGTATATAAATAAACAAATATAAATATATGTAAAAGTAATAATATACATACCTCTTAAAGTGTAGATCTTTGCAGGTATTTTGCAGATTAATTACTCATATTTTCACTCTATGCAATTTGCTGCTTCTCTATATCTGCAGTGTTTTAATTCCTTCCCCAGATTATTCTTGAGAAAAAGTGAAAAGCCCTATGCTTTGACGAGCACTGTTTCTGCTATCCTTTAAACAAAGTAAGCCTCAAAGACTCTGTACTGCTCATAGTTTTACTGCTTGATGATTTTACTTATGCTGCTGTTATTGTATTTTTTTGTAACTAAGTTATTTGTCATTTTGTGATTATTCTGAGCTCATCTTGTACTTTAATATGTTGTTTTTGGTTGTCATCAGTATTGTGAATTGTATGTCAAATAATGAAGTCCATGTGAGTTACGGAGTAAATACGTGCATACGGAAATCGTGCCACTGTGTAATCGATTTCAAAATAAAATTCATTTCATGATTTCACAATAAAAGTAATTGTATTATGACTTGAAGTATATTGAATTCTCGCTCTGTTATGGGTTCTGCGCAGCCATGTTGGAGCCCAGGGCGGCCACCTATATCGCCTGTAGGACGGGCTGGTACTTGTGCAGCCGTGGGCCGGCCAAATTACCCCGTGAAAACGCCCGGTGCTCCTGATGGCCAGCCCGCCCCTGGTGTCAGTGTAACAAAAACAAAAAAAGTGCTATAGTACATGAATGTGGTAAGATTAAATTAAATAAACCATTCAATATAATACCATAGTATGTGTCAAAGAAACATTTAAAGTGCAATTAGTATTAACTTCTGATACCATCACTGTATAATGGTACCACCACGGTTATTTTTTGTAAGAAATTTAGCTCTTGTCTTTTGTTAATAAACATATAACAAAGTCACCGTTGGACTTTAACAAAAACAAAACGTATTAATTACAGTAGTTAGTAATTAGTTACTGTAATCTAATTAAAAAATGTAGTGTAATAATGCATTATATTTTAAATTCTTGTAATCACATTATAGTTACTGACTTTTATTTAATTTTAAGTACATTATTGGGTTATGCTTGTTTATATTATTTATATAGAATACATGAATTATGGCCCCCGTAACGAGTCATTGTGAAGGAGAAATGTGAGGTGCCGAGTTTATGACTTGTGTGTAACAATGAAAAAGGAAAACATTTTTTGAGCAGAAAACATTTTTAGAAAGTAACTTAAAAGTAATGTAATTAGTAAATGATACTGATTACATTCTAGATAAATAATTAGTCATTTGTAGTGGATTAATATTTTTATGTAACTTCATCAACACTGCTGCCAATTAAGATTCAGTCCATTGGCAGTGTCTCTTTCAAATGAGCCAGAAAGTGAAAAGGAGTGTGATGGGATCAGGGTTTCGTGAGTAAGTTTGACATGATAGTCATCAAACTAGTGAACCCTTGACATTAGAGATTTCCTGCCTCCTGCTGTCTCCACCTGTTCCACATTTCACTTCCTTACTTCCTTTCCCCCCCCCCCTCATTGTCCTCTACATTTTCGTCAGTAAGTGTCAATATCTGGCCGTGGTTTAATTAGGTGAGTTGTGCTTACGCCTGCAACTGTTTGGGTTTTGTGCTAATACCCACTAGATTAGCCAGCAACAAACGTGACTGAAGATTTGCAGGTTGGCTCCTTTCACCCCCACCTCAACTATTTTTTCATCTTGATGGCAGCACGTATCTTCACACTTCACAGTAAATATGTTATGCAGTGTTGGCATACTGATCTGTGTTTTTTTTTTTTTTTTTTTAGGTTTTGTTAAATTCAGTGACACTTATACTGCCCTACAAAACAAAAAGGCAGTAACTGCATTTTTGGTCAAAAATGAGTTATTATCATTTTCATGACATTCAAGGCATCCTTTGTTATGTGATAAAATATTTTATCTCAAATGTGTGTCGTTTTGGAGAAAAATGGTAGTCGTTTGTACAGTAACTGCAAAAAGCCCTGACAGGATAACTTTAAAGTCATTTTTCTCAGTTCTGCACTCTGTGTAGTTACTGCCTTTTTGCTTTGTAGGGCAGTATATGTGAACAGTTATATAATCCTAAACAGATTCCCAACAAATTGTAAAAATGTGAATGTGTGGCTATTTACATGCTTAACAAATTGCTGATAACTATCCAAATTAAAATAATTCTAAGTACCCGACAACACCAGAATTGTATTGATATAAAGATAAAAAAAGGTTTTTACACAACCTTACATTTTGTCAGGTTGCTGCACGTAAACTGTTTAAGATCAATCGCAATTATGACATCCTCAATAGGAATGGACATATATTGCCAGATACCAATGGGTTAAACTAACATACTGTTATTCTACAGACTTGGTTATGAGGTTTTTACAAAATCTCTTAACCAGAACTACAATTGTCAATTGAAACTTCTCCTAAGCTTTCTAGCTAAACGCATCAAATTCGGCACAGAACTTCAGACTGTTCTGTGAAATCCCATAGACTTTGCAGCTAGGTGTCTGCAAGTTGCAGTCTTTGAGCATGTAAAATTATTCCAGACGGCACAATGGACAGGATATGATGTCATGCTCAAGAGCTATTGGTTTTAATAAATAGATCACAAATAGCATAATTATACTAAAAATGTTAAAATATACAATTTACTCACTTTCCTGTACCAATTGAAACACGCAGTTTTTAAATACTTGTATTCTTTGTATAGAGCCAAGAGGTCAGTGAGTGACGTTTTGCTCTTCTACACATCTCATCATGCGCATTCTTAAGTCAGAGTTCGGCAAACTTGAACTTTCGTGTGCAGAGGAATGTGACATTTATTTTCACATGAGCTGTGTTTCAGGTCTACTTTGTTCAGATGCGTCTGAATGTCAATGACAACTATGACAGCATAAATGGGGATGCACCTGCATTGACATGTTTGCAGATTCCGATGGGCAATAATTATGTTGACTTGACAGTTTACACACTGTAATGCGTGGAAAAGCTTTTAAAACTATTTAAATTTTCTGACAAGGCTTTGTCAAGCCAACATTAATGTATGTCTTGACAATCTTTAAATATCTAGTTAAATGAAATGATGGCCAATTATAGGAAATTAACATTATTTTGAGTTTATACTAAAGCTCTTATCTAAAATTGTACAAGCTAAATATTATTTAAAAACTCTATAATGTGCAGTAGAAAATATTAATAAAACAGTTTAGTTTTTTATATTTTTAGAATTGAAAAAGTCCTGGTATTGTCTGCTTCCAACATTGGCCTAAGCAAACCGATATCAAAAATGTATGTCATATATCAAAAATGTCTAATATTGGCTAGTCTCCATATGGTTACCACTGATATATAGTGCATCTTAATCATAAAGCTTTTATCCTTGTTTAATGATCACTTTGTAGAATCCTGTAAAATATTGATCACTGAATGATCACTTCCTGCTTTCAAACATTTGGTTCTATACCAGGGTTAGTCTGGTGATACACCAATGGTCTGATGTTTATACATTGTGTTTATGCATTTGTGTCTGTGTCGTTATAGTCACTGGTTGTGCATGTCCATATATGACCAAAACGTTTCAACTCGTGCAGGACGAACACATGGTATAGATAAGTGTGTGTGTGAGAGCTAACTTGCCCTGTGTGCTGGTGTGATGGTGACGTTGAGAGGTAATCCCTATTGCTGTGACGTGGATCACCTCTTTTCCTAGCTGCTTGTCAACAGATGGAAATTGTAGGATTAGCACTATAAGAGAGACAGCGTACAGAGAGAGGCAAGACGACCGCATTCAACAAGAGAACAACACAGAGACAAGAAATATTTGCCAGATGAAAATACATTGATTCCATGCTTTCTTGAGGGAAAAAACGAATAATTTCAGAATAACCAAAACTTTTGCTAAAAATTTTTTTTGAAGCTTGTCGGAATATTACAAACATGACAGTTATCAAGGTCAAACAGTGAGTATATTTGAACATGTTTTTCTAGATGTTTTTTCTGTTTATTAATTCGTAAAAGTATTGTTCTCAAACTGTTTTTATCAAATATCCCTAAATGAATATGGTGTAAACAAAATGTTTTTTTTTTTTTTACAGAAAACATTTGAGCCTATTGTGAAATTTACTGGAAACGACTAATTAAATATAATGTTGTGTGATTTATAATGGCTAATGTCATTTGATTTGGGTTTAAGGTTGGAAAATCTTGCATTAGCTGTTGAGCACTTTTGTTAAACAATAGATTTTAAATGTTCTAAATATCACTATTGGTTAAAGGTTCGTATTTATACTAGTTATGCACTGGTGGCCAAAAGTTTGGAATAATGTACAGATTTTGCTTTTTTGGAAAGATATTGGTACTTTTATTCACCAAAGTGGCATTCAACTGATCACAATGTATAGTCAGGACATTAATAACGTGAAAATGTACTATTACAATTTGACATTTTTACTATAGAGAGTTCCCATTAAAAAAAAAAATCCTTCACATCTCACACAATTTACAGTCTAGCTGATCCCATAAAAGCTCAATGGGGTTAAGATCCATAACACACTTTTCCAATTATCTGTTTTCCAATGTCTGTGTTTCTTTGCCCACTCTAACCTTTTCATTTGTTTTTCTGTTTCAAAAGTTACATTTCTTTGCAATTCTTCCCATAAGCCCTTCTCTTTGCTTTGTACTTGAAACTGGTGTTCAATGAAGCTGTCAGCTTAGGACATGTGAGGCATCTATTTTTCAAAGTAGAGACTCTGATGTACTTATCCTCTTGTTTAGTTTGTAAGGGGGAAGGGGGATAAGGTAAAGGAGGGATAGGGAAGCCACCCAACTGGCCCAAGGACAGTATCCAATGGCATGGCTGAAGGTCTCCTGCGTGTTCTGTCTTATCATGCGCATTAATTTTATTTATTTATTTTCTGTTAAATAACTATATTATACATTTTATGATCCTCGTTTATTTTATCTGACTCTAGTTACAAAAGTTTTTAAGGATATATTAATGTTCTAATCTTAGTTATTATTAGTAAATTTGATTTAACATTTAATCATCGTATTTAATTCTATTTTATATTGTACTCATTCATTCGGATTCCTGTCACTTAGAGAGTCTCGCGCCGGCCGTGTGTGCGGATCTCACTGTCACAAATATGCCAGTATTGGTCATTAAAACAGTAATTGACTGAATACTTATTAGATGGCTGCTCACACTTGCCCTTTTATCTAAAAGTATAGTTTTTTAAAGTATAGACTAAGTTTAGTCCCCTTAGATAATAAACACTTAATTAGAGTAACATTATTTCTACCCAGAGGTCGCAACCACTAAATTTATAAAGATAGACCAACAATACCGAAGTTAAAATAGCTTTATATAAAAATGCCATAGTTTCCTACGTACACTTAGCTAGAAAATATTACAATAACCAGAGGTTTAGACTTCACCCTATTTAGGCTTGGTCGACAACTTCATGTTGTCCTAAATGGAAATTCCCTAAAAAAGTACACTAGAAATAATGCCAATTTGTTAATCTGAGCTCTAAAGTCTCAGTCGGTGTGCATCATGCTCCACTTAGAACTGCGCTTTAGTCTGCTACTAACCTGGTCATAGATTTGCGGAAACATGGACTTAAAGTAATCTACTAAAGACAATAGTTTCAGAGTAAATCAGAATAAACTCAAATGTAACAATTTATCTACCAGGTAAAATAATAAATTCATAAATTCCAATTAGACAAAAATATGTCAAATTTAGACATTTTATCAAAACATAAGAAATTAAAGTTGCAATTACCTGATATAAATTACATACAGTAAACTGTGTGGGATCATCTGACTACAGAGAACCATGAACAATGTGTCACATTTCCTTAAAAAAAAAAAAAAAAACCATAAACAAAGGGAATTTTGGGAGTGGTTATGTTTGGAAGTCCTGGGGACATACCTCATTAACATACATGCAAGGATGGGGACAGACCTCTAGAATTATACAGCATTTTGCATTTGTTACCATTAGTTTTATCAACATGAGAAAGGGACCAATATACCAGTTGCACAGAGACATTTCAAATGATACCAAACATGCCTAGTCATATTATTTGTATACATCAGACATTATATTTTGTTACATGCAGATCTTTAGTGAGTTTGAAGTGGTTCTGAGCTCAAGGGGAAGGAGGAATAGAAGGGGGGCAGATGTTTGTGAGTTCTATGAGAGTAGGCCTAAATTGGGCTCAGGTGAGATAGAGGTCAGATGTGAGATTTGTGTTTTATTGTCCTTGCTCAGTAGGATGTGTCGACTCAGGTAAAAATGTTCTTCTGTGTGAGCGGTTTTATGACTTGGTTCTCGCAGAGTTCTTTGAGTTTTACGACATCTTGATGTCAGTCTTACAAGTTGTATATGGGTCTTGCACATCTCTTTCTGTCCTTGTTAGAGAGCCAGTTGTCTTTTGTCTTTGAAGACTGTAGTGTACACCTTTGTATAAAATCTTCAGTTTTTTGGCATTGTATAGCCTATATTCCTTAAAACAATGATTGACTTACGAGTTTTTAGAGAAAGCTGTTTTTTTTGTTTTTTTTTGCCATTTTTGGCCTAATATTGACCTTAAGACATGCCAGTCTTCGCATACTGTGGCAACTCAAAAACAAACACAAAGACAAGCTTAATTTAATGAACCAAATAGCTTTCAGCTGTGTTTTAATATAATGGCAAGTGATTTTCTAGTACCAAATTAGCAATTTAGCATGATTACTCAAGGACAAGGTATTGGAGTTATGGCTGCTGGAAATGGGGCCTATCTAGATTTTATAAAAATAACTTTTTTCAAATAGTGATGGTACAAATTTTTTACATCAGTAATGTCCTGACTATACTATGTGATCAGTTGAATGCCACTTTGGTGAATTAAAGTACCAATTTCCTTCCAAAACAGCAAAATCTGTACATTATTCCAAACTTTGGGCCGCCAGTGTATGTTCGCTCATGCTGAGGTGGGATTGACCTGGAATAGTTTGAACAAGTACAGAGAGCTGCAAACTAAATATCCAACAAATGGGCAACAGGTTGTGTGGTCATGTGAGGTTTTGAGATGCGTTATATACTGTTGTTGTCTGCTGACCCAGTGCCAGTTGGAGGTTTTGTTAGTGGCAACAGCAGGTTTGACAGAAGGTGTGACCTGGTTTACATACTGCAGCGTGACTCAGTGTGTCATCGAGCCAGGATGGGGGAGTGATGTGTAAGCAGGTGTAGCCGTGACAACAACATGGTTATTTAATTAGGATCCAGATTATGATTATAGATAATACCATTGAGGTGTGCGAGTGTGTTTCATTGCTCTCATTTGATTGGTGAATGATTGCTTTGGTCTTGGTAGAATATGTTTCATTTTATCTCTTTTTGGGGTGTTTATGTTTTAGTGTCCCAACTGTCCCAGTGAAGAACTTGAATGGATCCAGTCCTGTCCACCCGGCTTTGGCAGGTGAGAATAAACGTACAAACAAGTTATAAATAATGACTGTGAATATTAAATATAGAAATGTATTTGGAATAATTTTTTCAACCATGAAAATTTTACTTAAAATTAGATGGGGAAAAAAACTGTCCCATTGTCTATATTATGTTTAAATGTAATAATTTTATATGTTTAAATATCTCTTCTCATTTGTCAGGTATCACTGGTATTCTAATGAGCGCCGCTGGACTCCCGGTCTGCTTGACCCGCCCGCCCAAACTTGTGCTCCACCCTCCACCTGTCAGCAAGAGTGACATCAAACCTGTGCCCGGCCTCGGCCACTGCTGTCGCAAGACCACAAAGAAGCAAGCTCGCAAAGGTCAGCAGCATACACATTTTTACGGTTTTATATATTAAATATTTACTCTGTGTATATACTGATATTTCAAGTTTTTCAAGTTGGACACAATGTACATTAAAAATATTAACACGATGGGTCAGCAGCTCCTTTTGTTGATGCCACAAGTGCACAGCATGACGCCATCCCAATGACAACAGCGCTTCGCTGCCATGGATTTTTAAACTTTCCTGAAGCTTGCAAATATACTAATCCACGACTCCAGTGGGTTGTATCCCGCACACTGGCAAAAGCACCCTGCGTTATTCCCGTCTTGTATGCCTGCAGTGAGAAGCTTCTCACTTCAGAATCACATTAAAACAGCCTTGCGTTGCCATCTTCTGGAGGAGTAGGACACCAGGCCAATGTGAATCTTAAGTCGTAGAGAAACATTGGACAAATTTTTCTTCACTCCGGCAGTAAAACTTTTTTGTGCTTTGAAAACATTGGAGGAAAATAGTAAAAAATAAAGAGCCATGGAAATTTTTTGAAAGGTGAGAATTTATGTGAAATAACCTAATGATTTGTTATTTTCATATTTCTTTCAAAAAGAGAAGATATGTGGAAAATTGTAGTTTAGTTTTTATTATTTTCCCCATTTTTAATGTTTTTTGTATTATTATTATTATTATTATTATTATTATTATTAGGCACTATAATGATGCACCTATAATTTCTCATTAATTTGACTTGATTGTGTCATTATTAGGTCGCAATATTATGCATAGTCCATACAACACTGAAAAAAGATTTTTTCCAATTTGTCCAACAAACTTTATAATTCCCAGATATGTTGGCCAGCACCAAAGTTCTTAACGGAATCTCTGACACACTGATGAGCCAAACATTATGACCAATATGCTTAATATGCTGTTGGTCCTCCATGTGCCACCAAAACAGCACCGACCTGCTGAGGCAAGGACTCTACAAGACCTCTGAATGTGTCCTGTGGAGTCTGGCACTAAGATATTAGCAGCAGACACTTCAATTCCTGTAAGCTGTGAGTGGTGCCACCGTGGATCGGATTTATTGGTCCAGCACATCCCACGGATGCACAATCAGATTGAGATTTGGGGAATTTGGAGGCCAGGGAAACATCTTGAACTCTTCATCATGTTCCTCAAACCATTCCCGTGCAATGTGCACTGTGTGGTAGGGTGCATTATTGTGCTGAATGTGGCCACTGCCATCAGGGTATAAACATTATGGTCCAGTGATGCCATGAAGTGTACCTGGTCTGCAATGATGTTTGTGTAGGTTGCACGTGTCAAATTGACATCCACATGAATAGCAGCAGAACATTGCCCAGAGCATCACACTCCCTCCACTGGCTTGTCATCTTTCCACAGTGTATCCTGGTGCCATCTCTTCCCTAGGTAAATGGCACACACATACACAGCCATCCACATGGTTTAAAAGAAAATGGGACTCATCGGACCAAGCAACCTTCTTCCACAGCTCCATGGTCCAGTTCCAACGTTCGCGTGCCCGTTGTAAGTGCTTTCGATGGTTGACAGGGGCTATCGTGGGCACTCTGACTGGTCTGCAGCTTTGCAGCCCCATACGCAGCAGGGTGCGATGCACTATGTCTTGTGACACATTCCTCCAGTAACCATCATTAAAATATTCTGTGACTTGTGCCACAGTAGACCTTATTTAGTTTCAGACCAGACGGGATAGCCTTCGTTGCCTTTGCGCATTGATGACCTTGGGCGCCCAACACCCTGTCATCGGTTTGTGGTATATCCCTCCTCGGACCACTATCAGTAGGTGCTCACCACTGCTGACTGGGAGTACCCCACAAGTGCTTGCCATTTCAGAGATGCTCTGACCCTGTCGTCTGGCCATAAAAATGTGGCCCTTGTCAAAGTCACTCAGGTCTTTACTCCTACTCATTTCTCCTTTATTCAACATGTTGACTACGAGAACTGATTGTTCGCTTACCATCTAATCTACACAGACCTTGACATGTGACCTTGTTAGGAGATTCTATTCGTCAGCATTATTCACTTCACCTGTTAGAGGTCATAATGTTTTGGCTCATCTGTGTGTGTGTGTGTGTGTGTGTGTGTGTGTGTGTATATATATATATATATATATATATATATATATATATATATATTTATTTATTTATTAACATTCTCACTCACAACCTTGTGGTGAATGCCTTATTTCTCAAATCAATCTTCCATTTAATTAATTTAGTCTTTTTTGAGCAGGTAGAACTTCAGAGGAAGTGGTTAGAAGATATCTTCAGAAGGTCCGCAACCCACCTGAGGAGGTAAATATCCATATTATTTTAATTGCATTTATTTGATAAAATTGCATTTTTAGGCATGTTAGAATAATATTCAGCATCTCTAATTCCATAATTTAAGGATAACCTGCATGCGATGTGGAGGGATCTTGTATTTTTTTTTTTGCATTATCCCGCTTATTACACAGCTATTAGCCAAATAAATAATAAAAGGTACTTGAAATATTGGGTTAAACTGATTTTATTACATGAGAAGTAACTGTGGAGTAATACTAGACACAAGAAACTACAGCTATGTTGCCTAAGGAATCGTTCACACAGAACACTTTTTCCATTTTTTTTACATAAACATATGCTAGAAGGAAGTCTTTGACCATTGCACGCGTTCCGCCATTTTTGCAGCATCTTACACATGATTGGCACGTATTTTTAAACTGCACCTCAAGACACCTGCATTCTGTTCTCTCTATTCAAGAGAGCTGTGTAATAAATTGCAATAATGGCCAAATTATTATTTTATTGCTCAATTATAATTTTTCCTTTCGTAGGATTGTACTATCTGTATGGAGTCTCTCTGTGGCCCCTCTGGCTATAAAGGCCCGGGTGTTGGTGGAATTTCTCGGGCAGAGTCAGTTGGTCGTCTGTCTCAGTGTGGACATCAGTACCACCTGCAATGCCTGGTGGCCATGTACAACAATGGCAACAAGGATGGCAGCCTGCAGTGCCCAACCTGCAAGACAATCTATGGTGTTAAAACAGGAAACCAGCCACCTGGCAAGATGGAGTACCACGTCATTCCTCACTCGCTTCCTGGACACCCCGACTGCAAAACCATCCGGCTTATCTACAACATCCCCCCTGGCATTCAGGTAAACCTTAACTTACTATAGACATGCATATAGAACAGTGTTTATAAACACTGCATTGCCCAGATCATGCATTTACAGGGTATATTTTCCTTCATGACACCTACATCATATATGGCATTGCTGCAGTGTTATATAACTGCATGCATGCATTATATAACCACATTGTTGGTCTTATCAGCTCTCTCTGTATTTGTTTTAGGGTCCTGAGCATCCCAACCCCGGAAAGCCCTTTACAGCACGTGGATTCCCGAGACACTGCTACCTCCCTGACAGTGAGAAAGGCCGCCTAGTGAGTATTCCTACGTTCTCAAACACAATTATCATTTCATCCTCTTACTCCCTTTAAAATGTTATAACTTCTCTCTTAATGTTGCACTCAGTAATTTTCTTCATTGTATGCTGTCGTCTTGGACTTATACTGACATCTAGCTGTGTGGATGCAGCATAACACAAGAAGCAAACATTTGAAATGACCAATGCCATTGTCAAAAATACCCTTTTTACTTTCAAACACAGGTCATGTAAAACCTGGAATTTAATTAAAAATATATATTTTTTTATGATTTCCAGGCCTGGAAAATTCATGGAAAGTTATATTGTGAATGTACTTTTGTTTTTTTTTAATTATCCTCAGGTCTAAAATATTTTAGCGGCTTTTATATTGCTCTTTTTTTAGTGATTTTTTTTTTTAAATATCTGTAACCAATATCCATCTTGAATGATTGGAAAATGGATGAAAAAGTCACAGAAATTAATTGGTCAAAAGGTTTGGGAACCCTGCATGTAAAATAACACTTATGATGCTACTGATATGACTGATATCTCGTGTGGGTGTACACAATTTCTTTGTGTAAAACTTGTTTTATAAAGAAAAAGTTACTGAGTGTATCTCTAAGTTTTATTCACTGAAAAAGTCAACATTTTAAATATTTTCAATATACGAGAATTCTACTTTCTGCTTGAAATTTCTAGCTCTAGTAGGTTTTTCAGCTTTTATTCAAAACAATTCTCTCTTTATCCTGCTTTAATAGGTGCTGAAGCTCTTGCTGGTTGCATGGGACCGCCGGCTGATCTTCTCTGTGGGTACGTCCAGCACTACAGGTGAGACGGATACAGTCATATGGAACGAGGTGCATCACAAGACTGAATTCGGCTCTAACCTGACCGGCCACGGTTACCCCGACTCTGGTCACCTCGACAATGTCTTGGAGGAGTTGAGGGCGCAAGGCATCACAGAGGAAGAGTGTATGAGGGACTGAGGGAGGTGTCCATCCGCAACGACTGAATGTTTTGTGTTAGTGTTGCCAAATCTGAATTCAATTCCCAGCTATTGTTTCTCAGAATCCTGAGTCACTTGCAAAATTAAACACTTTGATGTTTAAGGACTACGAAAGGTTGCATTGCTCATTCTTTTTAGTGATTTCTGCCCTCTTGCTGCTGAAGACAACTGTCAGAAGTAGGACGGTAAGCTGCAAGTGCTGTAATAAACAGAAATATTGCACTGTGTGGAGGTCAGCACCCTTCCCACAAAAAACAGATTTGGTGCAATTTTGTGGACTGCAGACATAGATGAAATCTGAATGGCTCAGTGTCTGTTCAACCATTTAATGTATTTTCGTTTTGTGAAGGATACGCAAAACAAAGGTACTTCTGTGCATGTAGTTGTATCATTTGGGCGCAGAGAGTTTTATGTCCTTGGTGTAACCAAGGTCGCCACTTGTCACTAACATTGAAGCTCTAATTGCAGTATTAGATGATGGAAACGTGAATGTTTACTGCCCCATAGTGGCACTTGTTAACATATACATTCCAGTAATAACCATGGAATTTATTTGATGACATAGTTTTCAAAAATGTCTACAGTATTTACATTAACCACTTATATTTGTACTTATTTTATCGAAACTTGCGTTATTTTATATCGCTGAAACGAGAATCCTATATTGTCATTAATTTTGGGATAGAAACAAATCTTTGTCTCTGTTCAGGACTGATGATAATCCAGTTAAGAGACTTTCGACTCCAACTGCTTAGTTCATTAATCAGTATTACAGAAATGTTGAGCCAAAGTGAGACTGTCTGCCAACGGATAAACACACACAAATGATTCCTTTCCATTTTTAGCCTCTCATAGACTTATGTTCTCAAAATGCGAACATATTAACACATTTTATTTGTGATTAGATGTGCTGTCAGAGACAGAACCATTATGACATATGGCATCATCAGTTTAGGACAAAAGGAGAATATAAGGTTTAGTATCTCTATAGTTGAAGGTGTCAGCCTTTTAAATGGTTAATAAGAGTGACTAACTTACCCTGCTGGGTTTAAAATCTATCTGTTAGAGTGGATAAACTATCTCTGGTTGCCTTTCTGGTCAGTCCTGTGTAGGTCTATAATGGACCTGTTTACAAAGCTATTGACGAGAATACTGCATGTGTGTACATGCAAATGTGTAAGCTTACATTTATAGTTGATGTGCTGTATGTATGTGTTTATGTACACAATTATTTTTGTTTTCCCTGCATCCAAAAGCATGTTGTGGAAGTAAATGAGTTTTTTTTTTCTTCCTTGTATCATTTTTATAATATTATTTTAATTGATTTAACTTTTTTCTTATAAGCTATTAGTTTAGTTTTTTTTTTTTTTTTCCACTGTGAAATTTTACTCCCATTTATTGCACTTGTACGGTTTGATTTATTGTCCAGCCAGGTTCCTTACGATGGTTGCTATGGAAACAACAGTGAAAATGGCATTTCTGCCAAGAAGAAAACTGAAGACAGATAGGGAATGAAGCTAGGAGTACTGATGTTGCTGTATAATATAAAATGTACAAAACAACTCTTGCATATTAAATAGCTACTGAAATACTGAATAAAATTAAAAGTACAGAAAAAGAAATGCTGATTTGATTTCTACAGTTCTTTCTCGCATCAAAACACCCATATCCAAAATATTGCCCCTTTTTGCTAATTTTATCTATATCGGTTGGCAATTAAATATTTGACACAGTAGGGGGCGTTGTTCAGCTGAAATGAGACCTTGTAATAAAGGCGCTTAACTTGTATTAAAACTGGTTTATGCAACAGATGCTTTCGATTACCATTTGAAAATTATTATTACAACAGTTTTTACAATGCTAGACGATTATGTGATTTCAATGGAGGTCTATGGGGTAAGCACACAACAATCGTATCGTTTCATTCGATGATCATGCGAACACACATGAACCATATTTACTGCGTAATAATACTACTCATTATTCCTGAATGTATCGACTGTAAAGACGGATAGAATCCATTAAGGGGCGATACAATATGGACTGCTCTCTTTCTCTATGATTAAATTAAAATGTCCATGACACAATTAATAGACCATCTGGCCCTCTCTTTAGATAAGGGTATTTCCTCTACAGGCCATCCGGCTAATTAATACTCTCTGAGCTCGACATAATACATAACACTGGATCTGAATCTTTTAAAGTGAGAAAATCAAGCAGTATAATCTTACTGAATATCATTCATGTAAATGCTCTGAATTAGATTATTATAAAGCCAAACTGGCCTAGTCGGTTATGCACATGAATCATTGACAAATAAGTTTGCCCAAGCTAAAAATAAGAAAAAAAATTTAAACCCAGTTTTAAAAAAACATGTCAAGTTTTTAAAAATGTAATATTTGTGACTATTTTGTTTTCAGAAATGAGTCAGTTGGAAGAGAGAGAGAGAAAGAAACAGTCAGGGGTATGTGTAAATTAGTAATTCAACTGCACCAGTGCATTGTTAGCAAACCAGCTCACAGTATAGTCTAAGTGATTACTTTCCCCCAAAATGTCATAAATCCTTAATTGAGCGAGTTTGGATATGAAGGTGAGGGTGGTAACAACTTGGCTGTGGTACATCTTTAGACAGATGGGCCAAAGGACATAATGAGGTTAACACTGAGTTAGCCATAAAGACACATCCACCATGTGTCATCTCAGCTGGTAATCCGTCAAAAGGTGCATAAGATAACCCTGCCCCCAAAGCACTACCCCCAATGCCAGGGCCAGGACCCCAATCGTTGGTGAATAAAGATGTAATCTAAAACACTTGGGTGGGGTTGGAGATGAGGTCTATGAGGGCAAATGTATTGTTGTAAAAAGCAGTCAGGGCCAAAGGGGCTTGGGCAATTAAGTAAACCAAATCAAGTCCCATTCAGCAACAAGCACAAAAAACGGATGCACAATTTAAAAAAAAAAAAAACGTTTTTTTTTTTTTTTTTTTTACAAGATTACATGATTGCTTGCTTTTTATTATTATTATTATTTACAAATTAAGGAATCCAAAAGCAGGAGCTATACTCAAGGAGGCCATAACATGCAAAGTGTCACAATACAAAGTTGAGAATTTAGAAACTGTTAATAATTGTGATTCTAGTGCTCACAGTTTGTGAAGAGATGTTTAGATGTTTCTTGAAAAGACAATCATTTGTGTTCACATTTTGAATTAACTTTTTATTTTAGATTTAAGGCCTTAAATTATTTCAAAAGCAAATGGAAAGGTACTTTGTCTGCAACATCAGTCCAGTCCATTGCTATTAAAAGCTTTTAAACCCATAAATGGACTGGCTCGGAGTGAAACCCGTTGCCTAGACAACAGTGCACTTAGCCGCTTTTAGCCCCAGCGTTGTTGTATTTCACATGTAGATTTTTCGCTTGCCCGACCCACTTTGTTGGTTTTCAGCTAAAAGCTTTTTGCTGCAGACTGACAGAGACAAAAGAGTAGAGGAGAAGGGAAAGGGGTTTGGTTTGAAGAGGAGGGCCTTAGCAGGCAGTTGCCAGGGTAACTTGACATCATGGTGACGAACTTCCATCTTTAAAAGCTTTTAAAGCGATTGCTCCAGCCCTCCTGGATCCATTTTGAGGCCTCTTAACTAAGCATTGGGGGAAGGGTAGCAGAGGCCTCTCTCTTACACACAAGCACATGCTTGAGAAAGCAAAGTAAGCACTAGAAAACAGACTGCACTGAGCAAGAAACAAGCTTAAATCATAAATCTGCAAGAAAGAAACAGTTTGTTTCTAAAATGGCTTCTGAAGACTTTTATAGTTACACAGTGACAGGCTCAAATGAGAAGCACAGGAGGGCTCGTAACTGGACGGATTCGGAGATGAAAGCTCTTGTGTATATTTGGGAAGAGTATGTGACAGAGCTAAAGAAGGCAAAACGCAATGCTAAAATCTACGAGACAATGGCTAAGCAACTTTACGACTTAACTGGGGAGCATCGACACAGAGAGGAGATCAAGATGAAAATTACTAACATGACTTTCCAATTCAGGCAAGTATTTATAATAATTGTACACTGCAGAGGTGCATCTGTCTGTCTGTGTAAAAGCTACTCTCAAAGACTTTGTAATCATACTTTTCAATGATCTGGTTTTCAGTACTATGGTGCCTACTTTTAAAACTGTGCAAATAGCAGGCCTGTTAAATGGCTATGACGTGCTTAAACAAGAAACAATATCAGCAATGGTAAAGCATTTGGAGGACTGGTGCAATTGTGGACTACTGAACTGGAGGAACATACAGTACAGTTTTACATTGAAACCCTAACCCTACTTGGAAAAAGAAACAAAACGGTGTGCCAGTGATCAACTCTATGTTAACTCTTCAAAGTCTACACATTGAATTAAAATAGCAACAAAGAATGCAAATATGCAACCAAGCACTCCTTTGGATTAAAAAAAGACTTGAAAAAGCTGGTAAATCAAATCAAATAACTTTCTGGTTACATAACCATAAACACAATTGTAATGGTGGGTGAAAGACTTGCACCGCGACAATGCTGTAGTGAAGTGACATATTTTACTACAATATGCAATGTACACATACATAGTACACAATGTATTCACAGTGCACAATATACTATAAAATATACAATTCTCAAGTACAACTGACTTCAGGATTGTATACTTTTGCTGTTGTTTGTGTTCTTAAACACATAGCCATTCAAGTGATGCATTTTTAGTATTGACTACACCTACACCATGAGTGGTCCTGCAGATGTTAGATCAGGTGGAATTCTCTAAACAGTTGCATAATTTTTGTGCTTGGTATTTCAGCGTAAACCTGTCTTATTCACAAACCCTTTAAAACCTAGTTTAAGCAGGCGCAATCAGTGCTGAAATAGTGCCACATCTTGAGTATGTAAATTAAGTCATTGTCATTCTTTTCTGCACAATCAAGCCTCATTTTCACTTAAATTAGACTCACTGTAGATAACCCACAAAATACATGTTGTTTGTCCAGCTATTGACATCATGCTATTGCCATCCAAAGAAAGCAGGTGAAAAATTCACTTAAATTAGACTCACTGTAGATAACCCACAAACTACATGTTGTTTGTCCAGCTATTGACATCATGCTATTGCCATCCAAAGAAAGCAGGTGAAAAAAAAATGTGTACATTGTTTATGGCAGCAATTTGTGCCAAGCAAATTGTATTCAGCAAAGATTTTGTGGCTGCATTTGTGCTGTTGCCTGATCTATATAATTACTCAAGTCAATCAGGTGCTAAATCAGAGCAGACAGAACAAAGTAACAGCATTTTTCTGCGCACAATTACTTCTTAGTGAATTTTAGTATGCTAAATAATTAATGGAAAATTTCACACCGTGTGCTAACTAGATGGGACAAGATGCGACACCACAGCATGCAATAAATAAAAAGTATTTTGTAAGGACATTCTGTCGATTTCTTGGTTTCTGTTTCTGCGGCACCGCATAATGTAGCCCCATCCACTGTAAACTCTCATTGGTCCAAAATCCTTGATTTTGAGGGTGTAGCACCTACCGATTCTTGTGCTGAAAACTCCCTCTCTTCAGTTGAAAGTCTATCTTACACACACCGACAATCTCTACAATTCCCAGTTGGGTCTTCCCACCAATTTGCTCAGCTGTGTTGCGTCCTGTGTAGAAAGAAAGGCTGCTTGTCGCTGGAATCTTATCTTGTCTGGATAGGATACAGTGTCACACCTGTAAGATTTGGTTATAAAGGTTAACATCTATGCTAGGCAAACAGCCAAACGAGCAATACAATTAGTGCAGCACTGACTGACTCCTAATATTTATAGACTGTTTTTGTAAGGTGTTAATACACCTTTCAGAGAAAATTAAATATGTACTCAATATCACAAACATAATCTTCATGAAGTGTATATGTACATGAAGTAAATATGTACTCAATACCACAAATCTTCATGACGTTTATAGACTGTTCTTGTAAGGTGTAAATACACCTTTCAGAGAAAATTAAATAAGTACTCAATACCACAAATCTTTTAACAACACTTTTTGTAACAGGAAGCTGAAGTACACAGCAAATGGTGGGAATGGTGTACCTGACTGGCCATACTACAAGTCTATTGAGAGGATCTTGTCAAAGATACCAGAGCATACCCAAATGAGTCCACCGAATCTCCCAACGTCTGGCCCCTCAACCTCCCAACTCGAATCTTCTGCACCCCAATCAGCTCCACCAAGTGGATTTCTACCCGAGTATACTGGTTCCTCAGAAGATAGAGACATCAACGATGAGGACGAAGGTCTAACTGAGAACTCTGAAAGTTCTTTTGAGACCAGGTAACATTTGCTCAAGTTCAAATTACATAGACATTTCAGAATCATAGATCTTGATCATCTTCAGAATCACAGTAACTGCATGGTTTCACTTCTACAGGTCACAGCCACGCAAGAAGCGACGACTGTCACATGTTTCACTGCGACGAAAGAAACTGCGTGTCCTTGATGCTATGCTGCAGGAACAACGCAGGATAAGCCATGCCGTAGAAGAGGCATGTCATGAAGTTCGCCGTGTTATGCATCAGCAGAACTTCCTGCAGGTGCAGAGCCTCCAGCTTCAGGAGCGAATGATGAACCTTCTGGAGAAGATGATCCCAGCTGTTCCTCAGCCTGCCCATTCTTGGCCCAATCCTCCAGCCTCAAAGGGTTTAGGAACACCTACAGATGAGTGATGGGACCACAGATAAGGACTTTTCTTCATAGAGGAAGTGTGGCTATGCTATCCAAGTGTCAAAGCTCTCAAGTTATTACATGATCTACTAGTTATACAATAGCTGTACATTTTTAGATCTGTTTGGCCCTGTTAGCAGTATATTAATAAAAAAAATACTGCAAATGTTGACTATAGTAAACTACATAAGCAAATATCTAGCATGTGATTTTTTTTGTGCACCAAAGTTGCACAGAGATGATATTTCTATTATGTGACTACTGTAAGTTCGCATAATGTTTTGTTTATAAAGAACTATCTGATTCATTACATTTCTAAATTAGTGTTAGTTACCTAGAGTCCGGGGAAAATGTTAAAGTTGAAATCTCAATTCAAGGGACATTCATGCTCACAGCGATTTGCAGTAAAAAAGCAGCTAGACCTGTTCGCTCCGGCAGCAACAAAGCAGCCTGAACTAATTCCTTTTCAGTAAAGAGTTGGTGAATATCTGCAAATATTAAAAAAATTATACATGGAAAAGCATATTTGAGATTGTATGTTGCCTTTATGACAATGGATTGTGTGTGTGTGTGGACCCACACCCAGCCAAGCGTTTGCGCTCTCTGCACAAATAGATAGCCATTATAGCAAAAAGCATGCATTGATTGACATTCATCTTTGATATAATGCGTTTATTTTTAACGGCATAAAAACTTAAACAGAGGTCAATATGGAATGACATGGGCAACAACGTCATCATAGTGGATCAGAAGATGATGAAAACTACTGAAGAACAAAGAAGTTGAACTTTGAAAGGAGCAGCGAGCCCTGTACAATTTGTCATGCAATGTCTACCATGACAGGGTTGTCAGAGACAATATTTTACAGAGCTTAAGAGTTCAGGCCATTATAGCTAGCTGTGGTTTTTAATTAATTCACACACAGCCTTGCTAGGTAGAATTTAAATTTGCTGTTTATTTTCTGGTAATTGCTTATACAGTTGATGATAGAAACAGTAGATTATGTCATAACTAGAAGAGCACAAAAATGCATCGTAAGCCTAAGTACAGTAGATCGAAGAAACCAATTGCGCCAATGGTCTCTGCAATCAACTTTTTTGCGATTGCTTTTGGGAAACAGCCCAGGTTGTGTCACCTACTACTGCATCTTTATGATTATGACAACTCTATGATGATTTAAATTAATATACACTGGTGAAAAGTGTATAAAGTTTGGAATAATGCACAGATTTTGCTCTTATGGAAATAAATTGGTACTTGTATTCACCAAAGTAGACTGATCACAATATATAGTCAGGACATTAATAACATGAAAAATTGGGTGCCAGGGTAGCTCAGCGAGTAAAGACGCGGACTACCACCTGCGTCTACCTTGGCAGATTCCTCTCTGCCACGGTCGCTGCGTTTGTAGAGCTCCTCCGCTTTCTGTTGAGAGAAATACTTCGAGAGAAAAGGCCGTGGCTGGCCCGGCCTAAACCCCCCCCCCCCCCCCCCCCCAAGTTGGGAATTACACTACGTTTTGGGGTGTCTGGGGAGGCTACGTGCAGTCCGAGTGCATCTTTTTCTATGCTCACAGTAGCTTGCCTACACCTGCATCGGCAGTTCAAGAAATATAGTTCAGCTACTGTGGCATTTCGTATGATCGACATATCTTCAAGTGAGTGACAGAAGGGGAAAGTCTTGTTTACTGTCGTAACCTCTGTTCCCTGATGGAGGGAACAAGACGTTGTGTCCCTCTTGCCACAGGCTGAAAAACACGCTGTAATGGCCGGGACCTTGTCTCGGCTCCTCAGTGCAAAAACCTGAATGGTAAATGGTCTGCACTTATATAATGACTTTTTTAACCTTATAGGTTACCAAAGCGCTTTACACTGTGTCCCATTCACCCATTAACACACACATTCACACTCATACACTAGCCTGCCGTTAGGAGTGGCTTGCAAATTCTACTAACCAATTCTCATTGGCATTTTCTCAAAGATGAAAGTGTCTCGGGCTCTCGAGATCAACCCGTAGTGTCACTACATCGACACAGCGTCTCATTCCCTCCATCAGGGAATGGAGGTTAAGATAGTAACCGAGACGTTTTTTTGGCACTTTCAAGCATTTTATAGCCTTCATTCCTCAAAGCAATGATTGACTGACGAGTTTTAAGAGAAAGCTGTTTTTTTTTGTTTTTTTTACCATTTTGACCTAATATTGACCTTAAGACATGGCAGTTTATTGCATACTGTGGCAACTCAAAAACAAACACAAAGACAATGTTAAGCTTCATTTAATGAACCAAATAGCTTTCAACTGTGTTTGATAAAATAGCAAGTGATTTTCTAGGACCAAATTAGCAATTTAGCATGATTACTCATGGATAAGGTGTTGGAGTGATGGCTGCTAGAAATGGGGCCTATCTAGATTTGATAAAAAAGGAATTTTTCCAAATAGTGGTGGTGCTGTTTTTTTATATCAGTAATATCCTGACTATACTTTGTGATCAGTTGAATGCCACTTTGATGAATTAAAGTACCAATTTCCTCACAAACAGCAAAATATGTACATTATTGCAAACTTTTGGCCAGCGTATGCAGTAGATAATGTGTAATTTGTCATGTTAACATTCTTCATTTATGGCACTAATGTGCCATCAACCTACACTCACCTAAAGGATTATTAGGAACACCTGTTCAATTTCTCATTAATGCAATTATCTAATCAACCAATCACATGGCAGTTGCTTCAATGCATTTAGGGGTGTGGTCCTGGTCAAGACAATCTCCTGAACTCCAAACTGAATGTCAGAATGGGAAAGAAAGGTGATTTAAGCAATTTTGAGCGTGGCATGGTTGTTGGTGCCAGACGGGCCGGTCTGAGTATTTCACAATCTGCTCAGTTACTGGGATTTTCACACAACAACCATTTCTAGGGTTTACAAAGAATGATGTGAAAAGGGAAAAACATCCAGTATGCGGAAGTCCTGTGGGCGAAAATGCCTTGTTGATGCTAGAGGTCAGAGGAGAATGGGCCGACTGATTCAAGCTGATAGAAGAGCAACTTTGACTGAAATAACCACTCGTTACAACCGAGGTATGCAGCAAAGCATTTGTGAAGCCACAACATGCACAACCTTGAGGCGGATGGGCTACAACAGCAGAAGACCCCACCAGGTACCACTCATCTCCACTACAAATAGGAAAAAGAGGCTACAATTTGCAAGAGCTCACCAAAATTGGACAGTTGAAGACTGGAAAAATGTTGCCTGGTCTGATGAGTCTCGATTTCTGTTGAGACATTCAGATGGTAGAGTCAGAATTTGGCATAAACAGAATGAGAACATGGATCCATCATGCCTTGTTACCACTGTGCAGGCTGGTGGTGGTGGTGTAATGGTGTGGGGGATGTTTTCTTGGCACACTTTAGGCCCCTTAGTGCCAATTGGGCATCGTTTAAATGCCACGGCCTACCTGAGCATTGTTTCTGACCATGTCCATCCCTTTATGGCCACCATGTACCCATCCTCTGATGGCTACTTCCAGCAGGATAATGCACCATGTCACAAAGCTCAAATCATTTCAAATTGGTTTCTTGAACATGACAATGAGTTCACTGTACTAAAATGGCCCCCACAGTCACCAGATCTCAACCCAATAGAGCATCTTTGAGATGTGGTGGAACGGGAGCTTCGTGCCCTGGATGTGCATCCCACAAATCTCCATCAACTGCAAGATGCTATCCTATCAGTATGGGCCAACATTTCTAAAGAATGCTTTCAGCACCTTGTTGAATCAATGCCATGTAGAATTAAGGCAGTTCTGAAGGCGAAAGGGGGTCAAACGCAGTATTAGTATGGTGTTCCTAATAATCCTTTAGGTGAGTGTATATGCACCCATAATATGCACCGGTTAAACTCAATTATTGTAATTTTTAATGACATTGATACTACTGCAAATAGGGGTGTATAAAAGAGTGTTAATGACCAGAATACAGACAAAAGAATGATGATAAGAAAGAGAGGCATATCTTACTTTGGACAGATGTGTCCAGGCTTTTGGCTGAGTAAAGCAGTTACATCAATCAACATAGTGAATGGGCACTTATGTAGATTGGTTCCTTTTGTAGACTAATTAAACAAAAAAAAAAATCATATGACATGTTCTTGGAAAATGTTTTGATTGGAAAGATGTAGCTACGTTTGCAATAGCTTGGTAATAACTCTGCACGCTGGTGAGTTCATGTTGATTGAACTGAACTTAACGGAACAATGTAATCGGAAATTTCCGTTGCCTTCAAAGTAGGTGTAGCTCCAGGACTAATGGCAGTAAGAACATGTTTAGCAGCCGGTACAAAGTTTTCCTGAAAATTCGCCCAGGAAGCTGTTCCGAACATCCAAAACGAACTTAAAAACAACATTGCTTTGATCAGATTTTGGTATATTATGACGTCACACACATGAAGTTTACCTGGGCCTTAAGACAGCCATTCACTGCCTGATACAATAAGATAAAGTAAGTTGCAATGCCTACAGGCAACCAACAGCAAGGCTGTGTACAAATTTGCCTTCGTCAAAGTATGCACTGCATTTGATGAAAAATGTACTTCTGTGCTGTTAATAAATTAAATTTTTTAGGTATGTATGCGAGTAGTATCACTACAGGAACTTTGGTATTGGTATTTACATAGACTATTTAGTGCTGCTCAGATGTGGCATTAATGCATCTACACATTAAATAACATAAATGTAAATAATGTTATGAGATTAATGATTTAAATATAAAATTCTGAATATAGAATAAAAATCTGAAATTTGACTTTATTTTTATTATGAAAAATATTGCTCCATCAAAGTTTAAGGCTGCTCTGATGCTACATTTCATTAACACAGAACAAGAGAAACATCAGAACTGCTTTTGATACTAGAGGTGGGTCAGAGCAGGCATAATTTAGTCTGGATTTTAATACGGCATTGGATCTTTACACAGGATTTTGAGCAGGCACAGAGCAGCCTTAACTTGACTGTGTAACTGCCTTATGACATAGTAACAACAACCACGAAAATAATTGACTCTGATTTTGCTTAAATAGTACAAATTACACACTATGTATAACTTTCTTGGTATATATATATATAGCACTTAAAGTTGAAAAAAGCCGCCGTCTGACAATTTTTTAAAAGCCAAACTTTCTCATCTTAAAAATACTTTCTCCTTAATATGCAGAGACAACTCTAAGTAAGCCATACGTAGGTTAATTTTCTCGAAAAGCATAAACGCTTTCTCTCTGTGGCACTATTGACCTGTTTCAGTGAAGCCACATTTTCACCGCAGCCACCATATTTGTGACCATCAGCGGGAGGAAACAATGGGGGTGAATGGAAAAACACCCATAAAACGATATCTCGAAAAAAATCAAAAATGCTTTTGATCCATGCTAAGTCCCAGGAAAGGTGTATACAGGTCTGATGTCAGCACAAATATTGCCAAATTTGACTTTCGCAGACATTTAAATATATTTTAACCACGATTTACCCTTACGGATGTGAGACTGATGTGTGACCGGTGAGTTTAAAAATGAAGCCTGTTTTTGCATCCCACAGTGCTGCACATTGAAGGTAATATGGAATTTTGTTCATGGCAGTGCGGTCATAAAATGATGTCACAAAAATTATCTATTTTGTCTGTCTACCCCAACAAAACAGTAATGACAGTGGCATGAGTCGGGGGCGAGACAACCTGTTTGTTCAATAAACAGCAGACTGGGGCCATATTCTAAAAGTTATTTAAAAACTTTAGTTATTTATTTTATGTTTTATGTTATTTAACTGTTTATTTTTTGTGTCACCGAATGAAAATTGATGAAGTGTGAAATTATACACTCCAGCTTTGTGTTTTGAACCTGACATTGCTCCCGTGGCTTTATTGCACGATAGTTTAAATGTTTATTTCTTAATCTAGGTGGATGCGGTAGTTCACCCGGTTATTTTTCACCTTCTGCTATATAAACACTGAGGAGTTGGATATCCTTCTTATTTGACATACTACTGCTTTTGGCATACAAAACAATTATGGAAGTTGGCATATACGTGGAGGCAGAAGTCTGCAACTTCCACTGATTTAATTGCTGTCTGGATGGCCCTGCAGACTCCAGGTTAATAAGGCAATAGTTAAAAATTATACCATGTAATGTTGGTCAAAGCCAACAGACATCTGAGGGATTTCAGTATAAGGAATCTCTATGCCTTTTTGAGACATGCTTTAAGAAGACAGAGTTGAAGAAAACACCAGAAGGGCAGGTCAACTGAGGGAGACAGATGTAGCTGGTGATAATAAGCCACATGGCACAATGCCAGAAACCAGATTAAGCTTATAAGGATTCAGAATGGAATGGGTGAGAGGGAAATGTTACCGTTTAGCTACTACAATTACAGTTGTTGTACAATGTTAGTTTAATTCTGTAATGTGTAACAATATAACATGTTACTAAATGTCACTGAATGCATAATTGTTTTGGGGGCAGTTAATATGCTTATACACTCCCAAAAGTGGCCAGAGATTGAACCTGACTGGCACCCAAACAGTATTTGAATGCACCACATGCTCTCTAATTCTTCTTAATGTGCAGACAATATAGTTAATCATTTTTGCATGGCTGGAAATTGTGCATGTGGTCATAAACAACATCAAAAAAGTAAAAATAAAAATGGAGTTCAACACCTCCTTAATCTTCTTTGATGAACGGACCTGTAAAACTTTCATGACAAGTCCCCTGTGATATGAGGGAAGGCGTTAGTGCTCAATGACTTGGTGGGGTGTCGCGCTTTTTTCATGAATACAGACATTTTTGAAAAATACACTGCAACTGTAAACTGGTATCTTACGCGAAACGGTTATTTATCTATCAAATTAATGATTTTTGAAAACGACTACATCGCCTGACATCAACTTTGACTACACCGTTTGTAATCCTGTCATAGTTTTGCAGTAATTTGATACTTATTTAGTTTAGTGCTATAAGAATGCATTTATTGTAAACAAATAATCCATCATTTAATTCAAAAAGGGGTTCCTGTCAGAATAGTCGTCAGTCGTATTGGAAAACTGTTGCATTGTATTCCATAGGGTTTCTCCAACAGCCAATGAGAGCGCCGTATTTATTTAAAAATATAAAACATGATTGACACGTTGGTTGGCCAATCAGAGAGTTGATATAAGTTTGCATACGTTACGGTGCCATAGTGACAGGAGAATGACGCTGTTGTATTCGCAACAGTAGTGAATGGCAGTGGTTTAAGTCCGTCGCGCGAATGGAATTACAAAATAAAGAAAGAGAAACTTTGGAATTATTAAAAGTTGCAGGTAAGCGGCTGTACGTACATTTGACGTTATTAAATAAACACTTGTTAAATGAAGCGGTGCTTTTGGATTGCAACTTTGTTTACATTTGCCATACATTTAAAAACACCGTTGCTTGGCAGAGTTTGAGGACTTAAAACAGAATGAAACTAAATATAAAACATTTCTGAGAGCTCTTTTAGATACTAAACAGTATGTTTCTTAATTTTTTTGAAGCGTCCTCACTTTTAATATAATAATATTGTCTGAAATGTAAAGCATGCACGTGATTAAAACAATTTAAAAGGTACATGACGAAATGTCAAACCGACAAATCGCGCATATTATAAATTTAAGAATAAAATAATGCATATATATATATATAAGCATTATAAAAAGCATACAGTGTATATGGGTAGTTAACTTTAATTACAACACGACCTTTTTCCCCAATAAAATGTACAAATATATTTAAGGGAATATGTGTGTGTGTGTGTAGTTAACATGGTATGACTGAATGATATATAGTTTTACCATCAGCACTGTGTAAAGATTAACTCTATACAGCCCACCTTCGAGTTTGCACAGTAAATAATAGACAAACAAGGAAACAGGTGTTTTAAAGTAATAATCTCCCTGTAAGCCACCTCTTTATTGCCTGCTGTTGTTTTATTGTGTGCCCTTGTTTGTCGCTGTATTTCAAACATCATCATGTGAAAGAGTATTTTAAATGTATTTGCATTCTTAATATAAACATTTTAACAAATGAGAAGTTTCTAATGTATTCTAACTCAAGTCACCTTAATCCACTCAGGTCTGCTCCTTAGCAGTGAAGTAAAATGATTGTTCATGGTTGGTGTTGGGTCTCAGGACTACTACTACTACTACTACACCTGTTCCCTATCCAGTAAGTTCCAGTAACAAAATGAGAGTTCTGAAACCAGCTGCAATGAAGCATCTGGACCGCCCCCCTAGCCTGGCAGTCTACAGAGTGGAGATGGAACGCAGCAGAGCTGGCTATGGATTCACCATAGCTGGCCAAGCACCTTGTGTCCTGCATGGGATAATAAAAGGCAGTCCAGCATACAGTGTTGGACTACGGCCTGGGGACAACATCCTGCGTGTAAATGGTACAGATGTCTCCAAGGCCTCGCATGAGTTGGTGGCGAAGCTGATTGGTATGTCATCACACTCACTATGTTTGCTGGTCACGTCAGGTGACGGGCCACCCATAAACTTCACCTCCAGTGATGAGGAGCTGTGTTGTCAGAGTAAGGGTGAATTGCCATGGCTCAATCCAGGAAAGAAGGACCTTCATTCAGTTGGAAGTTTTGATACTATCTTTGAGATCTCAGACCAGAGTAGCATAAGCACATCACAAGAGATGCTGAAAAAACAGAGGCCTTTGTCAGAACCAGATATGTCCTATTGGGTCCAGCAGGTCAGATCCAAAAGCCACCCTGATAGTCTCACACAGAATGACTCATCTCGAGTTGTAAGTAAGGACTCTGTGTTCTCGGACCTTCAGAGTCAGAAAGATTTTGCATTGGAATCCAACATCCTGAATATAACAATGATTGTGGGATACATCAACTCAATGGAAGTGGAGCTCATGACATTTCACTCTGAAGAGGAGGCATTGCAAGCCATCCGTGAGTGTGTCAGCCACATTGGAATTGAGCAGAAGACCCATTCGCTGGTCATGATGAGGATTAAATGCAACTGTGTTCAGCTTTGTGATGACCGAGATGTCGTTTTGGCATCTTACCCTGTGGAGAGCCTGGCGCTTTGCGTAATTTGCACAGATGACAGCAGGTTCTTTGGTCTTGTCTCAGTTGATTTAACCAAAAGTATTGATGCAGGAGCACAAACAGGCACCACACTGAAGACAGTATGTCATGTCTTTTTCATAGATCCAGAGCTTTATGACCACAAGGAGCATCAAAGTATCATGGGACACTTTGGTATTCCATGTACTCCAGATCCAGACACTCAAAGCTGTTTGGAGTTTCCTCAGACTCCGCACTCGATTTTGAACTTTGTGTCTGTCCTCTATACTGACATGGGAGACTATATTGAAAAACTAAGACTAAAACTGGACAGCGAAAATCTTGACGAAGGACAGCAAAATACCCAGAACAGCGGAAGTGACAGTGGGATTGGAAATGCATCGCCAGAGGATCGAGACAGCCTCATTGGCCAGTTGAGCTTCACATCTCCAAACACTCCCAAACCACCACCAAATTATTCCCAGCATAGAAACAGTGCATTCCTCAAACCAGATCACAGATGCCTTCTGTCAGAGCCACTATCAAGGGCTGTTCAACCTGTGACTCCAGCATCTGTCTCTGCTGGGGCAGATGGTTCAGCTTTTACTCTTCAATCTCTGAGTGTCCAATCTATCTTGCCATCTAAACACAGAAGCAGTCAACGGCGACATTCTATTGGCTTAAAAACTCGCTGGCAGAAATCTAGCCCCAGCAGCATTGAGTGCTTGGTGGAAAGGGATGATGAAGGGCACAGAAATAAAAGTGACACCCTTCCACCTGCTATGGAACAAATCCCAACTCTTAGATACAAACCACTGGAAGATTTCAAACACCATCAGAGAATGAACTTCACCCCACAGCTCAAAATGACATGTAGATTCTTCAGCAGGGCATCCAAGCACAAGGATGGAGAAAACAAGGTCAGACAGGAAATCTCTGATATCTTTATCTATGGGTTTTATCTGTTCTCATATTACACTACACTTAACAATAAACTTGCATTGTAGTTGCCTTCACTTATTCTCTAAAGTCACCTTGAATGTTAATATGCATATGCTACCTAAAATAGTTGAGAAAACACTATTATTTACTATAAGTTTTCATGCAGTAAACTAATTAAAAAAGATAAGCTGTTAACACCTTGAGTAACATTACCCAGTTAACTAAATAATAAAATACACTCTACGATTAAATCACTCTAAATCTTTTGAAAGGATGCTGAGAAAAAACCTCTAAAGGCAGTGTTTAAGAAATACATAATTTGGTATTCATGGGGAAAGCATGGGTACGTGTAATTGGATGTTGAAGTCACCATTATGGTGATTAGTGTTTCCAGTGGTTGGGAAATTGGACCTCATTTAATTTGAACATTTCCTCAGAGCCAGTGCAATAGTTTTACAAGACAACACATTTGCTGGCACTATGACAAAGAAAGACAATTAAGTAAGTCTAATGACTGACCCTAAATCAGTTCTTAATTATCAATACACAATAAGTGTTTATATGCACAATATTACACTGATTATACTTAATATGCAGACAATATGTGAGGTCATGTAAACGCCTTAAATGACAGTCCTTTATTAGGGTAAGGCCATATAGAGTTTAAACAAAAATAGATTTTTGGCCATTACCCCAATTTTGCTTTGCATGTAAACACTTTTACCAGCATTCTTCAGTTTAATTTAAATGTTGTGCGTATGCCTGATTATGTTTTGACCTTAAAAAGCAGGGAATAATCTGATTATTTCTAATTTATGTAAACACTGTTTTCTCACAATGTAAATTTTCTTGAATAGGGTCTTTTTTTATCAATGTATAGTGCAAGTATACACACTTAATATTGAAAAACTGATGACACGATTTTACTACTAATCCCTGACTGTTCACAAATGGACCCTTTATATACTTTGCACATAAATTACTAAATGTGTAGTACTTCGGACATTACAAATATTAAAAGTAAAAGGTGGTGTTAACTTAATAAAGTATGTTATCTCAATTTCTCAAAACAAAATACTGCTTTGACTGCATGGGTAACCAAAAAAGTTTAGTAACAAATTACTTTTTAGAGTTTATTGTAACGCTTGGTTTATATCTAACTTGCTTAAACATTAATTCAACAATACAGTGATAATCACTATTATTTTTTACTTTCATGTTTATCTTCTGGAGTTAAGGTCTCATCTGTATAAGCTGAATCAAACTAGGAAATCTTTGCTTTGTCTTTGCTGTCTCCCCAGCATTCAGTCATGTCAAGCTAAAAGGCTTAATACAATGAGAGCATGGAACAGATGGTGCAACAAGTAACAGGCAGATGGAGCTATTGGGTTGATTAGCACAGTTCAAAATGATTACACCGGATGGATCAGCCTAAGGTCTATTTACAATGTAGAGGGTCACCAAGCAACAATTTGTCTGCCATGTGACAGAACAGAGAAATATAATTTCCTAAGTTTCACTGATAACATTTATTGCTGGATCATCCATCTCTCTCTGACATGTTTAGCTCCTCAGATTTAATTTGAATTGCAAAATGTAATTATGTAGATTATTGGACAGTAATTATATATGTATATATTTTTTTTTTATATGGACAACAGAGTATTTATTATTAACAATATGTTAATACAAATTTACATCCTTTAAATGCAGCTCATGTACTAAAGTATGTTTTATGATTTATGAAACATTAATCATGACAAAACTTTATTTTTTTTGGTCATTTGTGAATGACGCAGTGCAAACGGCAGCACTGATAAAGCCTAATGCATACGTTTGACTCCATTAGTTAAGGCAAATTACAGGGCTATGAGTCATGTAAGAGTGATATCTTGCTCATTCTCTGCCGATCATCCCATTCATTTGTATATTCAGCACAAATTTGCCCTTGATTTAGTTGCTTGAAAGTTTAAAGACAATGAAGGAATTGAGGCCCTTTAATTTTATTAAATTAGGCCATTTTATGATTTTAGTTTCTTTTGGATTAGCACTATTCAACTTACATTATTAAATGTTATTTCCTTTTTTTAATGTAGCAAACAGTGTTGTGAAAATAAGATTGTATATCAACTTTAGGAAGATTTGTTAATGTCTGTCTTCTCAGGAATCCATATTTTGGGCACATAAAAGAGGACGCTCCTCTGTTCGAAGGCCTCCGAGTCCGGCTAAACGACTCAGTCTGGCTCATTCACTTAATGACCTTGAGGTAAGTAGAACCAGTTTCTGCTTTGCCTCTGCAAAAAAACTGTCATTGACTGTTAAATCATAGTTTCTATAAGTCATACATTTGCCTCAGTGTAAATAAATCATGTGACCAATAAAAACAGCAAAATGGGTAATGTCCCCCTTAATCTTAATGGAATAGTTCATTCAAAATTTACCCATCCTGTTGCCATCCCAGATGTGTATGACTTTTGTTTGTCTGCTGAATACAAACAATGATTTGTAGAAGAATGTCTTAGATTGTAGGTCCATACAATGCCAGTAAATGGGGTCCAACACTTTCAAGCTCCAATGAAAAACATAAAATACATAAAAGAACAACATAAAATGTAAAAAATGCAGAGGGTTAGGTTTAAGGGTAGGGTTAGGGGATATAATCTATTGTTCATTCAGCGAAAAAAATCATTATGTCTATGGAGAGTCCTCATAAGGATGCCGCACCAACATATGTGCACGTGGTAAGAACACTCACGGTAGTGTAGATACATGTGACTGTGTGCAAGCCTGATAGACCTGCTCATCTTTGTCATTAATTAAACAATAATAAAAAGAATTTGAGACTGATTATGGCTCTTGGCTGGATAACTTTAGTAGCTTTAAAAATATTAATGTATTATAATCATGCAGTAAAATCTGTGATCTATTGAGCTTAATGCTAAATTAGATTTTTTTTTTTACATTTTACATTTAGTATTATTGATACTACTGTTAGAAAATGTAAGCACTGTTTTCTTAATTTGTTTCCTTGTCCTGAAAAATCACTTACAACAGAACTTACAACAATGATTTTACTGGTATACAGGTACAGACCACTGAAATTTTGGTGTTGTGACAACACTGCCCTCAATGCATGGTAGATCTTACCCATGGGAGTATGAAAATATGGATGTCATGCCATAGAATTGTGAGCACCACTGCCATATGACCTTCTTTCTTTAATGGACCACAAAAGAAGTAATCTAGCAAAATGTCTAAGCTGCTGTTTTTCATATGAAATTAATGAAATCAATGAAATTAAACGGTGACCACGGCTGGTCCTGGTTTGGAATGACATGGAAATGACGACAGCATTTTCATGTTGAGTGAACTATTCCTTTAAGTTCTGGTTTTGTTGCCTTCTAAAAAACAAAACGGTGTGGATAAAAATAAACTAGGTTGAATACTACTGAGTACATTTCATACCTTTAAATATCATTCTGTGCATTCTTTAATGGAGGACTGTGGAGTTGAACCAGCAAGTTTCTTGAGTTTTAAAGCTGGAAAAGATTTGTCACCTCTCCAAGTGTGGAATCTGAGAGGAGTGGGATTTCCCTTTGGCTTTTCCTGGAACTTAAGGCAGCCTTTTTCACAGCACTAATGCCCCTCTGGTGGTCAGGCAGACTGGAAAGTGTGGTTATGAGAACATCAGTCACGCTGGTGCTCACCAGTAGAGAAAGGGGACGTGAAATGGAGAGGCTTGTTTGGTTGGAAAATGCATGGTCTAAGCATGTTCTTTGTTGCCAGATAGCATCTAAATGAGAGGCCATTCAGTTCATTTCAGTAATGGCACTTTTCCACTGCACGTTATGGTTCGACTTGCCTCAACTCTACTCGCTTTACATTTCTGAGCTTGCATTTCCACTGCAGTTTAGTGCCCCTCAACGTGGGTGGGATTATAGGATGATCGTCATAGTTGCGCCACCTCTACTGCCGTGACATCATCTTAAACACGACACAAACTGACCAAAACAATAACACAACCGCTAGCTGTTAGCTACTAGCTCATTGTGCTGCATAAATCAGTTGTTGCATGGTGATTTTACATAAACTGGCTTGGTTGTTTTAGAAGCAAGCTTCCAGTAGCTGGTCAACTAAATAAAGTGAAGCTTTCAAGCATATTATAGAGTTAACGTAACAAAATGTACCATCCTCCATCGTGGCTGAGTCCAGGACACTCTCCCTCCCATTGATCGCCAGTTTAGATAGCGTCCATTTGTTCGAACCACTTCCACTTTTCCTTGATGGTTCTGTAGTCACTTAAAAAATTTTTTTTTACTTTTCCCTACGCTGGAAAGGTTTGCTCATCGCTAACGAGTGGACCGTCTGCACCTTGTTTATTGACCATGGCTTGCGCACAGCCATTTTTTTTTTTTTCACAATTCGAAAGTCGCCTGAACAAATTATACTGTTATCGCTGTTGCTAACTTCAAAACTAGCAGGTTGATGTAACTTGTCGGAAATCCAGTGACGCTGGTAGTGACGATTCTCCCTGACCAATCAGTGATCTGCAGGTTTTTGATTCACATTTAGTATCGGCTCAGCTCGCTTGGAACCTCGACTGAGGTGATACTAAAAAAAAGTACCTGGTACTATCCACAGTGGAAAACCCCAAAAAACTGAGCAGAGTCGATTTGAGTCGAGTTGTACCGTGCAGTGGAAAAGCCCCATTTGATCATTGGCGGACACAATTTTTTTCGTGAGCCAATCTCCTGAGCGATAAATGCCATGTGAGTAATTACTCTGGAGTCACAGGAAGATGACATCCTGATAGTGCTGATTGGTGAACCACAGAAAGTGCTTGGTCTCAAGCCATTCACTAGTAACTATGCCCGGTCAGTGGCACACTAAACCACCTGCAATCTCCTTCATTGCCTTGATAGCATTTAGTTTGAGGTGGTTAAGTTGACCCCACTCAATAAAGTTGCTAAGCATGTCCCTGTTATCCTAATTTAGGACAACAATTACAGACTAATTTGAAAACTTCTGCAAATTAAGTAAAATGTGTAGAAGGTGGAATTGAGTAAGGACAGTCCCATCCAACACAGTTCTGCATTGAGATAATGGGTTGCTTGTCAGCTAGTCAGTAATCCATGAAAATAAATGATTGCCAAACTGTGCTGACCTCATGTTATTCAGCAGCAGAAGCTTTCTGTTGATAAGGGTGGGAAATTACCACCCAAGCCAAATGTGGGTATTTTTCTGAGGGGTGGATAATATTGCCTTATGAGCCACTGTGCTGGGCAACCTGTAAGATGTCTTACATTGGCCTAAGACAGGGGTCAACAACCTTTCTGCCATTGTGCCATTTTTGTTTTTCCTTGTTAATCACTGAGCTGCGTTTCGTGAAGCACAAATGGTTTGCACATGCTGTACTTGTCTGTTGTTGACTAGTGCAGTTTCATCACACTTTTGTATTGTTTAGGTTTCCTTTCAGTTAATAACTAAAAAACACATTGCGCAACCATGGCGAATGATTACAACAAGTGGTAGACATGCTACATGCAGGTGCGATGGATTTCTTATGCCATGCCATTATGTTTGCGTGCCAGTGATTAACCCTACCTAGGTGCCCTAGGTTGTGGACCCCTGGCCTAAGACAATAAATTCTGTTGCTTAGTAGCAATGATGTGTGCTTGTGTAAAATATTTTGATTAGATCTCAAAAGGAGCTTTCCACTGCACCGTACAACTCGACTCAACTGGACTCTGCTCGCCTTTTTAGGGTTTTCCACTGTGGATAGTACCTGGTACCTGATGCTTTTTTTTAGTACCACCTTGGTCGAGGTTCCAAGCGACCTGAGACAATACTAAATGGGGCAGATCACTGATTGGTCAGGGAGAATCGTCACTACCATCATCACAGGTTTTCCGACACGCGACAATAACCCGCTAGTTTTAAAGTTGGCAACAGCGATAACAGTATCTTTTTATTTCTATAAAAAGAAATGGCTGTGCGCAAAACCACGCAGTGGTCAATAAACGAGGTGCAGACGTCCACACGTTAGTGACTAGCAAAACGAAAAAGTCTCTCAGGAAGTGTCTCAGCTGTTGGCCGCCGATTTTGTGTAAAATCACCATGCAACAACTGTTTTATGCAGCACAATGAGCTAGTAGCTAACAGCTAGCGGTTGTGTTATTGTTTTGGCCAGTTTGTGTCGTGTTTAAGATGATGTCACGGCAGTAGAGGTGGCGCAACTATGACGATCATCCTATATTCCCGCCCACATCGAGGGGCACTAAACTGCAGTGGAAATGCAAGCTCATAAACGTTAAGCGAGTAGAGTTGAGCCAAGTCGAATAGAAAAGTGCCAATAGAACAAGTAACATTTGCAAGGCATTTGTTTGAAACTTCAGTATAAAACATTTGATGTGCATGCAGACTTGGCTTGTTTCAGCAGTGCAGAACAGTTTGCAACAGATTTGGCCTTTTATATGAACACTTGAAACGTATGCTTTCATCAGGATGTGTGATTAGATTATATTAGAAGAGGATGCAAATATGAAAACACCCTGAGATAACAGCTGTCAGGATTTAGTGCTTTGCATATGCAGCCACTGTGGCTGGTGTGCAAGTTAATTTCCCACCCTGGTGTTGAAGGTACTGTAGGGGACAATTTACCCAGTTTCAATGTTATTATAAAACAAAAACAAAAAGTATCTAAAAATAGGCTAAATACTCAAGACACTTGTTCATTGTTAGCGTTGATAGTTTTATAGTACATTGTAGATTTATTACAAAAGGATTCACGTGTTGTGAACTGGTTAACTGCTTTCAGCTATTTCTCAAGTTAATGAAAATTGAGAAAGTATTTGAAAACAATTCTCAGTTTAAAACTCTTTTGTCTATTATTGATGATGTTTATTTCTGCGTCTTTCTGATTGTAAAAAAGCAGACCATTTTTTAATTGTAAACAGATAAATCTCACAACATCTAGCATCCTCCACCCATATGTGTCTGCAGTGGATTCAAAGTTAAAATTACCAGGTTTTTAAAGTGGGATATGATCATCTTGACAGGGTCTACATCATGTGAGGTGCCAGCATGCAGTCGACCAAGGCTATAGGTACACAATTCTGCTTCTGGGAATCTACTTTCCTGCAGCATTTAGCTGCAATCTTGAGCTATACCACAGCTGAATATGGCCCAAATCAGATTTTTTTCGCGCATATGTGACACAGATCTTTTAATTGAATGACCATGTGAACAGCCACAAGCGGATTGAATCTGACATTTTCAAATCCTATCTGGGCCACTTTCATATGTAATCGGAAGTAAATCAGATAAGTATGCTTTTTCCAGTGTGCCTTCAGTGTGAACAGCCAAGTCAGATTCAATGTGATTTTAATGTCAATCTAACATACTTGATTTCCGGCATACTATATATAGACTGTTATTGTTTAAAATGTTTAATTGTGAGTCATAATGTTTTTAGTTTACGCATTCAGTTCTTTTTACGAAAGAAAATAAAATGATAGGCTCAACAGTTGGGTTCAGCAATTTGTTTAGACTACAAGTAGTAAAATATGCGCATGAAAAGATACAGAGTTAGATTTACATAACAGCGCTCTTTGCTCGTGTCACTCGCACAGAAAATACAGTTTCTATGTTTCTTAAACTGTATCAAAATGTGAATGCAAGCAAGTAAATGGAAATCTGAAATAATTATAGATAGAAGTCTTCTTACCTTTCAAGTACTCATAAGTACTCATAAGTAATACTACACTCTTGAGCTTCGACAGTAATTAAACTGCACCATACAAAGGCAACTACTTTATTTAAAAATACTTTATCCTCAGGACAGTCTTTTTCCATCACATGCTGAAATATTAGATATTATGTCCTATACGCTTAAAAAAAGAGCTAATTGCATTTATAAATGCAATTTAATTCATTATTCATATTATGTTGATGAACATGCCAGAGTTTGTTAAATGCATGCTCAGGGTGGGTTGTTTAAATGGCTCAATTATTTAGAAGCATCTGCTATTCAGACCAGTATCGGTAAGTTTAAAATGTATTGTGAACAACCTTACATAAAAAAGTCTGATTGGATCTGTAAATCTGATTTGGATCACATTCAGCTGCTGTGTGAAGGTAGCCAATGTCGCCATGACTGGCTGGTCTCAATGTTCATATAAACAAAGAAATTTTTGATAGTGCCCGCAATGTTTACACTTTTCAGGGATATCAATCTACGAATGTTTTACTTACATTTTCTCTGCATATTAAATTGGAATAGGAGAAAGTATTTTAACATTATAATAATTACATCAGCTTTAATTTAATTGTATATTATTTTAAACTCGTAATTAGCCCATAAAGAAAAGGATGATGGGAATTCTAAATTACAGCCCAAAGTGTCAAGCTGTGAATTTTAGATCCTCTATTGGTCATATAATTTTCATAAGATGTATAATTAATATAAATTTTAATTTGAAGTTCAGAGTTCACCAGACTTCAACTTTAATATCAGTGAAAGACAAAAATGATTTGCATATGCATTGCTTACGCACCCAGCCTCCCATGCTTGCATACATAAATGGAAGTGAATGGAAGACAAAATCTGGTGTGACTGCTCTTGAGGTAGAGAGGCCAAATTAGTTTCCTGTCCTAATGTAATCACAAAACCATCAGAAAAATACTGATGGTTCATAAGAAGTTTGAGTTGACAGCATTGTTTTCTTTACAGCCAGCAAGTTTTCAAAAGCACATGTATTTTACATTGTTGTAAATTTTTCAGATACAAATAATAAAAAAAAAAAGCTGGCAAATAACTGATTAACATAATTATGCTGTGGCAACATTCTTCTTATTTTTATTTCAAACAAAAATCTTGAAGACATTAAGCCATTGGAAGTGAACATACCTCAATGATTAAACTTGCACAGTGTGGAGTTTCCTTCCAAATCAACATGACATCTCAGAAATGTTTGGAGTTGGTCTGAGTGAGTGAAGGTTTACTGCTAGTGGATTTAGTGGGAGAAGAAATGTGTCTGTAACAGAGAGTGAAAGGAGATGGGAGGAGGGAAAAGAGAGGGAGTGCAAGAGGGAGAGACAGACAGAGAACGTAGACAGGGACAGTGCAGGAACTCTTGTGCAAAGACAGACACATTCACTTCAGCTTCACCCTGTGAACTCACAGAGCGTGCGGCTGAGTGGACATGTTTATTTATGCTGGGTATCTAAATGAGCGCTGAGGACTAATAATTCTAACACACAAATGGAGCCAACTTTAACTCTTCAATCTTCTAAAGTAAGTTTCCTCCTGAAGTCACTACATCTGTTTTGGATAAAACTCTGTGCATGTGGGTACTTGTTCACATATGTGTGTAGATATATAATTGATCTTCATTGTAGCTCTCAAAAAACTGTTCTCCAGAATGTTTTAACTGTGCGTTGTGGAGAACATGTGTCGTCTCGCATTGGAATGTTTTGGTCTGTGTGGAGCAACTCCCCAAAATGTTTAGGTGAAATCTTTAAACTAACTCAACTACACGAAAACTGTAACTGAAGCTGATGACAACAATGAAGAATTCTCATATCCACCCAAAGTTTCCTCATGTTACGTTGTTAAATTTAGCCTGAAGCTGTCTGTAAACACTGTTCTCTAAGTGTATTCACTTTCACGTACCTTGTTTTTTTCAAACAGCATAATGCACATTTACTGATCAATTTGCCTAATTTGTTGTTCTGTTTTTGTTTTTTATTTAATTACATACCTGTGTTTAGATTGTTACAGTTATCTGTGAGGTCACCATTATGACTCAAATGTCTACAAATAAGTGATGTTTTTAGATGAAAAAATAAATAAAAGACGTGTACTGTTTTCAGCCACAAATCTGTACTTGGTCTTCATTCTTCTCTGACAGTTTTCTTTACAAATATTTGCCCATATTCCATGTTTTTTGGACAGTTACATTTCTGATACATTGAGCATAGGCCACCTGTTCTGCTAAAGGGCAATGTTTTTTTGACTAGATGCGTGGCCTGTCTTTCCTCCCAGGTCTGGTAACCAAAAACCACAAGATATATGAATATCCCCCTTTCTAACATTAGAGGAAATGCTCCCTATGACCTGAATTTGCTTAGGATTAATAATCATTTTGATAGACATTAAAACAAATGAGCCCCTATGAATTCTGCAGCTAGATACATTATGAATTGAGTGCTTAAACTTTAGATGTTGTTAGATGCTGTTAGATAATAACACTGGTGAACAAGTGTGTGTGTGTTTGTTTGCGTGCATGGAAACAATTAGTCTTGTCCTACATCAGAGCTATGTAAGCTTCAAGGACAACTCCCAACCAAGTCCCCACTTCTATCTACATTCACCATTTCCACCTGCCACACCACACCCTTCTCCCTCACCCAAGATCTGGTGCATCTCACAATAACACAACCAATAGTCCTTTTATGAAAGCTTTTGAGGAGTGCCTGACCATTGTGGCTCAGCAGTGATGGTTGTAGCAAATTGCTTCAAGACTCTTTCAGATGAAAGAACCCAAGCTAATGTAAAGTTAGAGGTCTGGTTTTGTTTGATGTGGGTTACATGCAGATTTATTTGTGTTTTGTTTGTTTTTATTTGTGAGAATAGTTTTGGTCACAGTCAGAGAGCTACTTTTCTCCCTTTAGTTTTGCTAAATTTTTGCTTGTTTGAGCTAACCTGCCTCAAGATAAATGGGAAGCCATTAGTAGTCATTTACAGCTGCTTATTACCCCTCATTATTAACCTCTTAAAATCGGCACTTTGTGCATCAGCGGCCTGAGAGCTGCCACTTCTGGCATGGACCATGGCCCAATTACGTTTATGTGCTTGGCAGATACTTTCTTGCAAAATAAAGTGCAGGTATTATGTTTGGTATGGTTACTTCAGCAGGTAACTGAGGAAACAAATTTAAGGTTAAACAATTTGTAATACAGAACAGTCTTAGAAATAGTAAGAGTAATAAAATGGATCAGTTGGAGGTTTCTTGTCTGGATTTGAGTGAGTACATACAAAATCCATGTTCAAAACCCTGTGCCTGCCTTACCTTGATTCACTACGGTATGATTACATTAATAATAATAATTTTTATTTTGATCTGTCGGGTCGGATTTGGCGCAAAATTACAGACTTAAATAATTTGTCCTTGCGTGTTTACATCGTCTCCATAAGCTCAGGAATGAATTACAGACTGTGTCTTGCGTGTGCCGGCCTGGAAAGCTATGGTGGTTCAGTCAGTCGCAGTACAGGATGGCAGTGGCAGGACATCAGTCTCTGGATGGATTTTTAACTGTCAACTGTTTGGCGGAGCTGTTTTCTTGCATGGAAATGCTTGGACATGTTTTGTGGTAGGGTTGTTAAGCTTATATTAATTGTCATTCTTTAATGAATCGAAGTTTACTCATATATATATATACTGATCGTGATGTGTTTAATAGGCTACGTTATCTAGTGGAGTTACTGTAACATGTTTACTAATATTCATGACTTCTAAGTATTTTATAACATTGCTGCAGTTTCGAGGTTCCCTAAATGTGTTTGTGTGTGCCGCTGTTTTCTTATTTCTTTTACACCAGTCACAGAAATGCACACGTTATATCACTTTCCATTGTCCTTTTAGCAGATTTAAAAGGACAATGGAATGACTTGGACTTAGCAGAGTCCTTTAAACAGAGTTGACAATTTTAAATTGCATCTAAAAGCCGCTTATGGTATGGTAGTTCTCCATGAAAGTATTTAAAAGTTATTTAAAATGTACCAACTTCATAGCACAGTATTGTCCATATAAGTTTGTTTAGCGTGTAACCATCTCTCTATAAAATTGTACTTCCAAAGAAACTATTTATTATAGTTTATTATTGTTATTATTATGTTTAATATTTCTGCGTATTATTTTCATGTTTAATAAAGTATATTTCATCCCCATCATTATTGAATCCCCTGTTTTGTGTTTTTATATTGCAGTCTTATTGTTTGCAGTGCATAGACCTACTATTGTAGGATTATGGTTCACTTGCATTGACCATTGAGGCTGTAAATTGTAACAAAAAAATACATGTGTTCCATTAAACTCATATCTGACATATCACAAGTTTCACCTCTTAAATTGATATGTGTATTACGATACAAAAATTAATGTGTAGTGGATGAATTATCATATTAAAATATGTAAATAAGAGTGTTGTTTATCTTCCTCAGTGCAAGTAATAGCTTGGTTATAAACGTTTAAACAAATAATGTAATATCACCATGAAAATAGCATGTTATGACTGAGTGTTAACAGGCAAAGCAGGCAACCGCAAACCATGAGATTCATCCGTGCAGAATATTAGTGCCGAAAGACTCGCATAAAATGTTCCTCCACAAGTTTCTTGCAATTTTAGGTTTCAACCACAGATGTCACTAGAGACCCCAAAGTTCCGTAGTGAACTTTAAAAAAAAATAATAAAAAACAATGCCTGCGCTTGCAAGGTAGCAAAAGAAGTGTTAAAGTTTTAGGTAAGCTCTCCTTTTCATCATAATGTTTTTGTGTGACATGAGGCTGACTAAATGATGAAATTATTTTCATTTTTGAATTCTTTTAGTACTTGCTGTTGTCATGATCCTCAGGACGCGTCAAGGCCAACCATTATTCAGTATACAAATAAATACAAACAATAAAAAAGAAAAATTACATTGTAGAATGTAATTATTACAGTGATGTCACTGCTGCGGTTAGATTTTGATTACTAAACATTCTAATAATTGAAGAATATTTGTATTTTTTTTTAAGCTTTAAAGGTGCACTCAGTTAGTTTTTACTAATTAAAGTTTACTCAAAGACATTAATAGCACTTTTTAGAAATGATATACACTTATGTTAGATGAAGACTTCAGTAATGTCAGTAGCCCAAGGAAATCTGCTTAATTTTTCATCCTTTAAATCCTCCTCATGGGTGCTGCCATGTTGGCATCACATGACAACCAGGGTTCTAAATTAACACCCGTCAACCCGCCAAATGCGGGTTGAAATTCATTTTGGCGGGTGTTACTAAAAACTTACTAGCCAGTTTGGCCGGTGATGCAAGGTCATTACATGCATCATGATACACACGGCTCTGTTCTCGGCTCGGCTATTCCCTGACAGTACTTCCTACATTTACCAAGAACACTGTGCTGTAATACTGCGTGATGACATTTCATACGCTCATTGGCTGCGCGCAGTTTGCGGTGAAACCAGCGCGAGAAACCATGGAAACGAATGGAGCCAAAGCAGGGAGCATAGATTGAATGAGGAAGGAGTTAAAGATTAAAAGATTAAACTAAATGCGGCGGTGGTTGGGACAGACTTCTGGGGGCGAGAAGAGGAAGGAGGAAAGGGATGATGAAATCGGGAGAGAAACAAAGAAAAGAAAATTTAATTCCAAATGGTTGACGGGTCGTGAATGGCTTGTGTTTGATCACAAAAATGTTGTCATGTTCTGTCAGGATTGCCGCATGTACGCCAAAGAAAAAAACAAAACGAACAATTTTGTGGTAGGAACGAATAATTTTAAAGTCGAGGCAGTAAAGGACCATGAGAGTGCTCGAAGTCATCAGGAGAGCCTGAGGATTAAAACGGCCAAGACAGGTCGTATTGAAGAGAGCCTTGCTGGGAGAAGCCTTAATTTAATGAAGACGTCTGAGTTGGAGAAGATGCAGCTACTTTTTCGAAATGCCCACGCCATCGGAAAAAAAGGCAGGCCTTTCACTTGAATTTTCAAAAATTGGCTTGTGGTAGTTCTGATTGGCTGGTAACTTTAGAAAGTCACCAGCCAAATTGGCTGGTGATCAAAAAAGTTAATTTAGAACCCTGATGACAACCTGTGTCATGCACTGGACAAAGTTACTACCAGTATTACACTTTTTTACAATCACTAACACACTAAAAGTGGTACTTGAGACACATTCATTGAAACCCTTAACTCATGTACCTAATCTTTAGAGCATGTCTGAAAAACTGCAAGCACATTTTCTGCTTTACACTCAGTTTTCAATTGTTAAACACACTTTTTTGCAAAACACTAAACACAGTTCTCTACAATAAAGCAGTGGTGAATTCTCATGGCCAGCAAAGCCTTCTCTGCTGGCCTAACATGCCAAATAAATACATATTTTTCATCCTTTCATTCTCAATCACCTTTTTGCCTATGTATTTTTAATCACTTTCCACTCTTAATTAATCTACAAACAAATAGAAAAAAAACAAAAGGCTTATACAGTCAGAATTTATTCTTTGATGTTTGCAAGCGAAGCGGGACAACTGTTTAAAAAATCACATGCTCAAAGCTGAACTTGTTATGCCTCCTACACACTACGCAACTTTCAAAGACTTTGGAACGTGGTACTATTCATATTACACAACTGTCTGTCTTGTCATATAAGTAATAGCGTTTTCAAATTACACGAGGAAACGGCGACAGGGGTGAACACACAAGACATTTCACTTTTTTTTTCTCGAGAAGTGATACGAGATATGAAAACAAATCATATGTTATGTATTTCAGAATATTATGTGTATGTTTTTAATCACCTAAAGGCATCATATATTTTACTGGTTACAATATGAAAAAGTACCTCCTACTGAAAAATCTATCTATTTGTTTACCTGACTGTCCAAGAGAATTGGCAATTTTGTGTTGTGGTACAGTTCAGATGAAATCATCAAATGCTCCTGCCAATGTTCCACTAATTTTTCCTCCATTGCTTCGGTCCAATGTGACTTTCTCGATACCGCAGCCTTGCTAGTTGATGTTGCAGGTACATCAGGACTCACACTGAAACTTCCCGTGCCCCCTTTCTTGCTCTCTCATTGGCTGTAGGTCAACGCTGCAGTTGCATTCAGTCAAAACCTATTTCACATTGCGCTTTTTGGAATTGCCGACTGGTCGAGATATTTAACATTCTAAATATCTCGCTGACATCGGCGACACGTCGGCAATTCTCTCAGATCACGTTTTTTAATAATTCATACATTGTGATCGTTGTTCATGGGAGTGAGCTCTGATTTGCCTACGATTTCTGGCTTTTGTCAGCGATCACCACAAAACTGTCGGCGAGTTAAAATCGGGCTTAAAATCGTGTAGTGTAAACACGGCATTAGCCGAAGCAGCACGTGAGATTGAGCTCCCCCCTGTCAGGCCTTCAGAATTTCTACAGAATCCCTCAACAGTGCAAATGAATGGGCCACTAAAGTCAGATTGTCAGGTTCATAAGCCAATCAGATTGATTTATTTGTTCTTGGTGGGTGTGATCTTTAGGATATATCCTGGTCGAGGCCTTCTAGCTGGCCTAGAGTGACGCAATCACGCTTTAAGTGATGTAATTTTAAAGTGAAGAGCGTGAGATCTTGCTAACGAGTCGACTGTCATTACTTCCGCGATCATCACTGAGAAAGAGATCCTTGTGGATTTAAAAACACAAGATGTTCTGCATGATCGTGTGATTGCTTAATTTATTAATCATGAATGGAGGACTGGTTTTCACTTCAAGTAAATTGGTTAGTGCTTTTTGCATTGTTGTAGCAACATCAGGAGTTTTCTAAGTGTAAATAAGGCTGCTGGAGCATTCAGTGGTGGATCAAGTTTTGAAAAGTAGTGCTGCTTTCCATTCAACTCGGAAAGTCAGATTTTACAACTTCCTACTAGGAAAAGTGCAATGGAATGCATTTTTAAGTCAGAATTACAACTTGTAGGCTTGTGCAGAAATTCTCAACTCTGATTTCGCCGAGATGCAGGGGCATGATATCGCACAAACATGGTGACACTCATGGAGATATACAAAGTAAGTGATAAACATTCACTTTATTAAGTAAAATCGATAAATAGTAGTTTCCACATTACATGATATTAAAGCATGTTAACAAATGCCTGCAGAAACCGGTGTATAAAACATTATAATCTCTTTTGATAATAGTACACCTGTTGAAAAAATGATATCGCTGCAGCATTGTTTATCAGTTGGGTTGCTAGGAGACATCTCTAATGAGAGTCAACGCCATCCTAAACTAACGGGAGCATTGCAGTTTCAAATATCGGGGAATGGAATGCATGTATGGTCAGAGATATCAAGTAGGAATATGGTTCAAAACATTGTTACTATGAATGAAACTTGTAATACAGTGAAAGACAATATTAGAATACCATAAATATATATAAATATACAACATTTCCAACATTCTTTTGAATGTCCGTGTACTAAAATAAAATTTTTGATACCATGAGTGTACCTTAATTTACTATTACTATTACTTTGAATGGCCATGGAAAATGAAGCAATGTGATTACGATTTTACCTGGTCACAAAAAGTAGTCCATTAATTTACCTGATGAACTTTCACCTTTTGCTGACTCTTTAAAGAGGACATTTCTGGGAAAAAGAGGATGTATGGTCACCCTAGATAAGCAGGAGTGTGATCCACCAGACATTCCAAACAGAATAAGTGCAAGTGGGAAGATAAAATGTCTAAACAAGAGGTCACTGTAGGTGTGATGAAACAAACCACTGCAACCTGCAACTCTCACATGGTGAAATGGCCTGACATCAAGTTTGAAGCACAAATGCACGATGGTCGATAGAATTGTAATATTGAATATAACTTTATACAGATAAAGTTAGTAAGCTATTTTATTACACTAAAATCATGTTATCATGAATAATGTTTATGTATTATGACTAAACTTTTGAATCAATATGTTGACAGACCCCATTTACTTCCATTGTAAGTGTCTTACCCCATTTACTTCAATAAATGGGGAATGAGACCAAATTATTTTAGGTGGTAATCAACATTATGCCACAAATGCTGATCTGAAGAACCTATAACAGAACTTAAAAATAACCAAATAATCAAATAGCACTATACAGTCCTCGGTACAGCAAAAAATCATTGATTTTGAGAAAAAAAAGAAAAGTTATTTTTAAGAGTAAAGATGCTCCTTCTGTTCCATATTGAGCCATTTTAATCCATCCCTAAACTTTCCTCAGCCATTTGACAGGTTGTCTTAAACATTCCACCATGTCTTTGAAATCAGTTAGTTGGGTTCACGCTTTTGGGCACAGGGAACTATTTTTGCCAGGAAAAAGATCTGCTCACTTATAATTATGAGTGTAAGGTTTCAGTTTGGTTCAGGTACAAAGAGAGGGAGGAAAGGGAGAACGTTTGAAAGTGTACTTGGGTGGGGTCTCGGGTTAAGCTTAGATGATGATGGACGCTTTTCCTCCAGGACAAACGAGTGCTGCCTGCTCTCCTCTCTTACTCTCACACAAAGGAGTTGCGAGATGTTTATCCTGATTTGCAGATGCTAATGTGGCACTGTTTAAATGCTTGCAAATATGTTTCTTGTGGGAATCTGTGTTTGAGCATTCGTTACATTACACATTTGCTAATGCTTAGTTTGAAATGTTGGCCCTTCTGAAACATTGATTTGTATTGCTTTGCAATAGTTTAAATAAAAATAAAAAATCCCTGTAGCCTTAAGAGCTATTCAGACTGAATGCGTTCATGCACTAAAAAGGCTAGATGCAGTGGAAACACAATGCATGTGTCATAAGACATGTTTTTAAAAGTTTTTTTTTTTTTTTTTTAAAGGGAAGCAAACTACTCACCTTTCAGATAAGTAACCTTTTCTGACGCTAATTTGCCCAAATTTTTCAGTAAAATTTTCTACATTGTCCTTATTAAAATAACTTGAAAGTGTTATGTAAGCTTAAACAATAAAAAAATAAAAAGCTTTAAATACAACCAAAAAGCTTTGAATACATCAAATTAACAGAAATTAGCTTATACATCTGGAACACCTGCTATGACTTTCTCACCTTTTTTACCACTCACGAGTTTGCATCCCTGTTTTTAAATTGTAACGTTGTTTAAAAAATGTGGCATGAGTCATGCCACAATGGTCAAAGACGTCTGTCTAACACAGGGGTCAGCAACCTTTTTGACATGGAGTGCCATTTGTTATTTTGGTCTGTGGCTGTGCCAACCCCCTAATTTAATAGTTTATTTTCATTTCAAATTATATTATCAGCATAACCCGATGATTATGATATAAACATGATCCTGTATGTGAATTTTCACAAAGCATCTTTTGAAAGTTCTTTAATGAAAGAAAACCTGTCCTTTTGTACAAAATGAGTTAACACAGTTAATGTCACATATTATTCTTATTTGATTACTGATCACGAAATTGTGTGGAATATTAAATATTTCTTATATTATGAATGGATATTTTTCAAAATCACACAGAGGGGCAATCATAGCACGCAAGCTATGAGCTAAGAGGTTAAAATAATGCTGAGATTCATTTTATGGTTTGGAAGAAAATACATGGCCTTGGCAAATTACATATTGTGGTTGCAAGTTTGCATCTGGTTTTGTTTTTGTCCCTGACTGTAATCATTTGGTTTCATTTAGAGGTTACCGTGTCTGATGGGATGAATCGAAACCATGTGGTGTTGTTTGTATTACAATTTTTCTGGGCTCAGAAATCAATAAATATTGGCAGCCTGCATCATGAACGGTAGATGTACAGTTGATATAGACACATTTTGTTGGAGTAAACCCTCTGTTCTCCTTAAAGGTTTCATGACATGCCTTTTTTTATTATTTTAATATGTTCCATGAGGTTCACTTATAATATCAGTGCAGTTTTTTCACAAAAAAAACAATCATATATTTGTAAACATGTTAATTGTCTACCCTCATTTGACCTTCTGTCAGAAACGCTCAATTTTGGTGCTACATATCTTACTGTAAGACTTGACAGTAAACGCCCACTGTTATGACTGCCTCTGCTCTTGACTGACCTGCTCAATCTACTTGCCATCTCACTGCTTGGCGATGCTGGGTGGGCTACGGAAGTGATAAGCTAAAGTAGGCATTGATGTGTTGTTGTGGAGAAGATCAGATGCAAATGTCTTCCACAGTGCGACATCACAATGTGGAGGAAGTAGAAAATGAGTTGTGCCGCATGGCTGGATTGATGACAGAATTTGCGTCACACAGGCAGTGTGTGAAAAAAGCTTGGAGGATCATCAGACTCCAGACACCTGAGCCATGGGCTGCATCGCAGCATCAGGACCCGCACCAGCCGACTTCATGACAGCTTCTTCCCTCAAGCAATCAGACTTCTGAACTCCTGATCACTCACAATACATATATCAGCACCGCACTTTATTAGCCTCAGAATGGACTCACATTTTATACTTCTCTTAATAACACACTGGCAACTAACTATCACCCGACAGCTGAATGTCAACACAGCACTTCATATTTATTTCCACTGATTACATGGGGGGAGGCGTACAGTGTATTTTTATTGTATACAGTCTTCTTATTTTGTGTATACTGTATATTGTATATTATTTTTATTGTATACAGTCTTCTTATTTTGTGTATACTGTATATTGTATATTATTTTTATTGTATACAGTCTTCTTATTTTGTGTATACTGTATATTGTATATTATTAGGTGTATATTGTGTTGTGTAGCAAGATGTGTAAATTATGTTTTGTAAATGAGATGTTTATTGTAATTGTCATACTGCTATGTTGCTTGGAACTACACCCAAGTCTTTCTCCCAGTGAAATGAGTGACAATAAAGGGATTTTATTTAATTTTTGACATACGTACTGCAACATGCACACCCGAAGTATACTTTGGCCTTTAGCAAATACTAGCATTGTGTATAATTTCTTTACATTTTATTTTATTTAGTTATTTTTTGCATTGTAGTGATATGATTTTATGATATTGACAAGTGTCATGAAAATGTCACAATGCCTAAAATCTTAAAATAGACTTCATATATATACACATATATATTTATTTATTTATTTTTATTCTGTGGTGTAATTTGACCATCTACCACTAAAATAATGGAGATTCTCTCTCTCTCTCTCTCTCTCTCTCTCTCTCTCTCTCTCTCTTTCCCTCTCTCACTCACTCTCCTTCTGTATTCCTTTATTTCCCCTTATTAGTCTTTGCCCTTCCTCCGTCGTCCTCAAAGGAAGTTTCCTCCGAGGTCTCTGATGTTATTTTCAAGCGGTTTGTTGTCTGCCAGAGATAAGAGGAACACATTTGTTGTGCCTCCTTGAAAATGACTTTGGAATCATATTTGCTCTACTTTAGCACTGGGATGCCATTTAAACTAATTCAAAAGAGAAGCTTTATTTTCTGAACCCAAGCACACTACATCCACCATGTATTACATACTCTACTTTTAAATGTCATCAGCATATGTAGAGTATTCTTCATTGAGTATATGAAGTCAATTCAACCCTGCTTGCCCAACAGAATGGACACTTCCCTAATCTGGTGCCATTCACGGATGATAAGCGGAAATTAATACTGTAAATCTACAGCCCACTTTATCACTCTCTTACACGTACACACCCAACCAACCTGCACACATTCATGAGCTCACAATCTTTTGTGACTCAGAAACATACACACAACCCTAGTCTAGGTAAGCCAGGCTAACTCTTTTTTTTTTTTCAACCTCAAAATCCCCAAATACTGTTGAGAGCTGGTTTAAAACCAAAATGAAAAAGAAAAACACTGTAATATAATCATACTTCCCTGGTAATTACAGTGTGGGAAAGGCCCACCCAGAATGCCCAGTGCTAAGACAAATGGATCTAAATTTATCCATAGACACATATCCAAGTAAATTCCAAACAGGGAGTTTATATATGATAAATTGACCATAAAGATGGAGGGGTCAAGGTTGGTTAGCATGGGCTGGCTGTAGCTTCTGCTGGTAGATGCTGTATCTACATCATTCTAGGTGTGGAATTTTTTGCCATTGACAGCCTTTTGAAAGTAGCGTATTCTGTTGAAATAAAAAAAAATGTTAGCAAGATTAAAATATTTAATTATAATTTTTTTTTTTTTTTTTTACAAGTGCCCGGTTTTTCTTTGGAGGGCTCTTTAAAGCATATTCTTCATGTATTCTTCAATCTCTGCTGCCTTTGATGTCATAGCTAAGGGTAGTCATTAGTGAAAGGCTTTGGACTCTGCATATTGTTGTGGTGTGATCAACCAATCAGCATTGTTTTAATGTAATTTCCTGGAGCTCCAGAGTAATGGAGTGCAACAGTCTGGTTCCATTAGTAAAAATCCCATTACTTTTTCCCATAGGGGAATTGATGATTAAAAATAACTTTCTAAACCTTTCTAGACGGACATACCATAAGCTCTGAGGTTGTTAATCGATAGTGTATGCGTTTGCTAAAGCCATCAGTATGCTTTATTTCAACATAAAACCATGTTTAAAAGCAGAATTTCTGGTGAAGAACTACACTACCCATGACATCATGGGAGAAAATACTCCAAATACAGATTTGCAGCCAACAAATTATGCAAAAAGAGTCCAGCAGTGACCACTCACTTCCATGACGTGGTGCGAATTACACCACTGAGTCAAAACATTATGACCACTCACAGGTGAAGGAAATAACATTGATCTTCTCCTAATAAGGCTACATATCAATATCTGGGTAGATTAGATGGTAAGCAAACAATCAGTTATCGTAGTCAACGTGTCATGCAGGTGAAAGGGGCAGGAGTAAAGACCTAAGTAACTTGATTAGGGCCATATTGTTATGGCCAGACGACTGGGTCAGAGCATCTCTGAAACGGCAATTCTTGTGGGATGCTGCCTGTCAGCAGTGGTGAGTACCTACTGACAGTGGTCCGAGGAGGGACAAACCACAAACCGGTGACAGGGTGTTGTGCGCCCAAGGCTTATCGATACGCAAGGGCAACAAAGGCTATTCCGTCTGGTCCGAACTAACAGAAGATCTACTGTAGCACAAGTCATAGAAAATTTTAGGTCAGAGTGCCCATGATAACCCTTGTCCAAAATCAGTATTGGACCTTGGAGCAGTGGAAGAAGATTGCAAGATCCGACGTGTCTCGTTTTCTTTTATATCACATGGATGGCTGTGTACATGTGAGCCGTTGACCTGGGGAAGTGATGGCACAAAGATACACTGTGGGAAGATGACAAGCTGGTGGAGGAAGTGTGATGCTCTGGGCAATGTTCTGCTGCGAAACTCTGGGTCCAGCCATTCATGAGAACATCAGTTTGCCACCTAAACATCGTTGCAGACCAGGTACACCTCTTCATGGCAATGGTATTCCCTGATGGCAGTTGTCTCTTTCAGCAAGTTAATGCACCCTGCCATACTGCACACATTGTTCAGGAATGGTTTGAGAAATATGATGAAGAGTTCACAGTGTTGCCCTGGCCCCCAAATTCCCCAGATCTCATTCTGACCGATCCACGACGGCTCCACCTCGCAACATACAGGACTTGAAGGATCTGCAGCTTATGTCTTGGTACCAGATTCCACAGGACACCTTCAGGGGTCTTGTAAAGTCCATGCCTTGGTGGGTCAGTGCTGTTTTGGCAGCACAAAGAGGATAAACAGCTTATTAAGCAGGTGGTCATAATATTTTGGCTCATCAGTGTACATCATCGAGTCTGTCTCTCTACACTCTCAAACTACTTGTATATTGTGGAATATTTTGCAAACTACTTTAAATACATTAATTCTATACTTATAATCAACAACTTTAATTAAATTGTTTGATATTGTGATTATATATGTTTGCTTAAAATTTGATATTTTTTGTTGGTAATGTTGTGATTCACCACAGAGCTGGTTGGTTTGCTTCATGTCATATAACTTTTATTAAGCACTTTATGAAATCCCTTTAGCTGAAAATTGTGGTGGGAACTGTTGCGTTCTATAAGTGATATGGCATTTGTGGCTCAGGTTATTTGCTAAAATAAAAAAACTGTATCTGAAACCCATAAGCAAAGATGGCAGCATGCAGGTCACATAATTCTGGAGGGTCATGTGCTAGCTGACCAGCTGCAATTCAGATCAGTTGGAATGCTAATGGGAAGCTTTTTCCAGGTATTATAGACCTCTTTGATAGATATGTCAGAAGTGGTTGAGGAAGATATGAAGCAGACATTATTTGTGTGTCACAGCTTAGCAATGACTACAGTACAAGAGAGTCAGTTAGTCTGCATTGTTATATGTTGGAGGCTGACTGAACATGTAGCGACAAGACTTTCTGTGTAACTATCTGATCCTGGGAAGCGAATCTTCAGGTATGCACACATTTACTCACAGTCACCCACTCATGCAGTTGCAGTAATGAACCGAAATTCAACGAAGAGAAGAAGCATCTTGACCATGAGTCTCATAAAGAGACTTTCCTTCAGGAAAAAGCAGCCCCTGAAAATGGTAAGTTTGCTCCACAAATTTCAGCCTTTTCTAATTTCTGTTTTTCTTTTCCCGGAAGCCAAATGATTGGGCTTGGTTAAATCCGCTGCTTTACTCATGGTGTTTTATCTCATTCTTGCACTCCCACACTGAGCATCTGCAGCAGGGAGACTCAGGCTCATCTGGACTGGAGTCATTGCCTTTTCACGTTGATGTTTCCACAGTTGTGTACGCGTGGATGTCTGTCCTCGCTGTGTTCTCACCTGTGGTTGTAGGTCCTTGTGATTCGTCTTTATCCTCTTGTGCAATTACTTAATTTTAAACATGTTATGACAAGCCAGGATATTTTGTTTAGACACAGTGCTTCTCTGTTGCAGCTGTGTTTTTAGCTGTAGCCAGGAGATAGTGGGCTATGGGTTTTGTCTTTCTATTATCAACAAATGTCATCAGAAGAGGGTATAATATGTTTGTTTGAATTTGCTGAACTTCCTTAATGAAAAGGAAAAAAAAGACCTACGTGATAAGAAAGAAGTAGTGTTAGTAGTTACAACTGAAAAAAAAAGAGAAGGCGACATATGTATCACAAATAAATCCATGTCAAAAACTGAGATAGTCCAGTTTAGTTCTTGAGTTTCCTTTGAGGTTAAAGGGGCAAAATGTAACCTCACATAGTTTAAAAGGTGGAAATATAAACAAAGCATGTCTCAGCAACATTTGCCACACATGTTGTGGTGAAGCTTGCTTGTGTAAAGTCAGTGGAGGTGTGAAGACTCACAAGAAGTGTGGCAGGTGTGCCTAGACATTGGAGGGAATTTTCAGATTTGAAATACAATATGTGGCCTGGAAATTCAGTGGGCTACCGTTTATACTTGATATAGTCCATGGTACTCACTAAACCTTGTAAAATGACCAAGTTGGAACAGCACTTATTTCCATGCTGATCCAAACAGTTTTTTTCTGGTTTTGTTCTGGTCTCCAGCCAAAAATGTTGGTCAACCAGCAAGGTTTTTCTGATAAAACTGGTAGACCAAGGAAGGCTTGCTGGTTCAGCTAGTTAAAAAGTAGCCTGGTGGGACCAGATAAAATTCCATAATGAGGACCACCATCCACAACACAACATTTGCTGGTGACCAGTAGTGCTGGTCTTTTCAATAGGGAAGGCAAGCATCACTATTGATTTTTTTTGTATTAACTCCATTACTATTGCTATACTTAAAGTCTAAATGAAATATAAGTTGCGACCAACTTCCATATTGTGATGTAGTGAAACGGCACATAACCAAGGAAGTTTCGGGTAAGAAACTGACTTTTGGGGGGAAAATACACCTTTTCACTAAGTCTACACAATCTAAAGGGGGTCCAATAGAATTTATGTAAAATCTTGAATCGCATAAGGTGCACAATTGCATCTCTAGATGCAGACTTGACGTTTTTTTAGAAACCTAGCCCACACTCTCTCCTCTAATACCAAGTTTAAATCTTTCTCCTATAATCTCTTGATAGAAGTTAAAGCACCATCCCAAACCAAATGTCTGAGACCAAATGCATAATAACAAAGATAAATCTTGGGTAGGCCTTGCCCACCTTTGTCAATCTGCCTGTGCAATTTACTGAAATGTAATCTGGGACATTTACCATTCCAAAGGAAGGACTTTGCTATTCTATCAAATTGCTTGAAATAAGATAGGGGGACATCTATAGGGAGAGACTGTAGCAGGTAGTTGAATTTTGGAATACAATTCATTTAAATAACATTAACCTTCCCAATCATAGATAAATGGAATGAAGCCCACCTGCCCACATCGCTTGAAAACCTTTTTATTAAAGGGTAAAAATTAACTAAATCACACAAATTTGCTGGGAATAATATACCCAAATACTTAATGCCCTGTTTGGGCCACTGGAAGGCGCCCGGCTGAAAAGCCATTACCGGACAGTGTGCTATTAGAGTCAAAGCTTCAGATTTAGACCAAATAACTCTGTATCCTGAGAACTTAATTAAGAAAAGTAATTAATAATTCAGAGACGAATAATAAAATTGAATCTGCATACAGCAAAAGCTTATGTGCCACACCTCCCGCCACCATCCCTGGAAAATCCTCCTCCTTTCTTGTTGCAGCTGATAATGGTTCCAGGGCAGAACAAAACAATAATGGGGAAAGAGGGCAACACTTCCAGGTGCCCCTATCCAGAGTAAAATAATCTGAAAGTAATATTATTCGTTTGTACCGCCGCTTCCGGATGTCTATAAAGTAACTTAATCCAACCAATAAAAGTATTCCCAAACCCGTACAATTCCAAAATCTTAAAATAATCCCATTCTACCATATCAAATGTCTTCTCTGTGTCAAGTGAGATGGCAGCGACATGAGACTGATCATTCACCACTGACCACATGATATTGATGAAACACCTAATGTTATCAGAATAGCTACAGCCCTGAATAAAACCCACCTGATCTATATGTATACAGATGTCATAACCTTACTTAATTGGTTAGCTAATTTTTTTTACAATAATTTTTCATCTAGCTGGATCAGGGAAATTGGATGGTAACTCTTACAGTCACATAGATCTTTGTCCTTTTTTTTAATTAGACTGATCTGGGCTTGCGTCTTGGTTGGCGGAAGCTTTCCATTCTTTAATGAGTCTATATAAACTTCTAGCAGAATTGGAGCCAATAAGGTCTAATGTAGCATAAGGTCTAAACAACTAAGTGGCAAACCCATCTGGCCCTGGAGACTTGCCTGTAGGCAAGGCCTTTATTACCTCGCCAAGCTCCTCCAAGCTTATGTCAGAATCAACAGAATTTTTTTGCTCAGCCGTCAGTTTAGAAAGTTCTAATAGTTCTACAAAGTTTCTAATATCCTCACCAGTAGACGAAGTGGAACTATAGAGATCAAGATAGAATTGGTGATTGCCTCCCAAGCCATGCCCACAGAGGATACTGAGGACCAGTTGGTCTCCATATAAACATTGATTTCAGCCTTTAACATTTGTTGGAATTCAGGATTTTGTAAAAGGAATACATTAAAGTGCCAACTATATGATTTCCTTTTCTCCATATGTGTGCATTAACCCCACATACGACAGCGCCAAATGGCATCCATCCCTCTCAACTCAAACAGTCCATGCATGCCTATGAGAGCCCCCGTGTCAACTTTGCCATCGGATTTCTCAAGTCCAGTGTTTCTATACAAATTTTGTGAGACAGAGTTACACAACAACAGATAATCTATAAAACAAACTCCAGCCAATAGGCGGAAATAAACACAAAGAATGTGTACATTCATCCACATGACCGTCCCGAAGGTGTGTTATTCCACAAAATAATCTCCAGCCGCTAGGCATAACCAGCACACACACAAAAAAAGCAAAAGGGGCACTCAGTTTCCTCAGACAAACAAAATTTCAGTGAGCTGGCCCATTTGGCTGCTACATGATTGCAACATATGACCTAATCACTCTAATGTCTTGCAAGAAATACTCCACATAACAAACTCCAACCAAAAGGAGGCATAAGCACAAAGAACGTGCAGATTTATCCACAACACTGTCCCAAAGGAGTGTTACTTCACATAGCAAACTCCAGCCACTAGGTGAACCAGCACAAAAAGTAACAAAAAGGTACTCAGTTCCGCGAACAGACAATTGAATGTTCATTGAGTTGGTTCACTTGGCTGCAATGTGAGGACCACAATAACTTACTTTATGAAGGACAGCGCTTGCTGGGGACATGTAAATGTTTCGCGATCATCCTTAGCATCTGTTCTCAATTTGGCCAGGAACATCAGTGCATAAGCGACCTTCCGTTGATGTAAGAGTTTCTTGCATTCCTTGAATCAATCATGTTTCTCTCTTGTCGAATTTGCAAAGTCTGGGAACAAGAAAATACTGTGGTTCTTCCAAAAAAGCCTTCCTTTACTCCTCACATCGCGCAACACTAGATCTTTATCGGAGGATCTCAAAAATTTGTCTAGAATTGATCTGGGCCTGTCTACCTCAGCGGATCGCTGAGCTGGAACCCTGTTTCCAGCTTATGGCTTGTTATATCAAGCAGATTTGGAAAAAGCCCATCCAAGATTTTCACCATATCCTGACCCTCTTCGGCTTCAGGAATTCAGACGATTTGGACCTTATTCTGCCGGTTACGGTTTTACATGTCCTCCAATTTCTCACAGACACGTCCAAATCCACCTTGGTCGGCAACGGATTAGCAGATAATTCCATCTCTGATGACTCCAGATAATCGATCTGTTTCTCGACATCCCCCAGTCTTGTAACCACCTCATTGAATTTCGTCTCCATGGCAGTGATTGATCGGCGTATCACAGCAAGATCTTCTAAGTCAGCGACGACCTTCGTCAGAATTGCCAAATTTCATGCACTTCCCAGACCAAATTGAGTCCCGGGCATGTGGCCTGCTGCTCAGGGGTATCAGCTTTAGCATATAATTGTTTTTTAATGTCTCCAGAGCCCGAGGTTTTTTAATTCTTTGACTTTGAGTGGTGGTGGCGTAGTGGGCTAAATCACATATCTGTTAATCAGAAGGTCGCTGGTTCGATCCCCACAGCCACCACCATTGTGTCCTTGAGCAAGGCACTCAACTCCAGGTTGCTCCGGGGGATTGTCCCTGTAATAAGTGCACTGTAAGTAGCTTTGGATAAAAGCGTCTGCCAAATGCATAAATGTTAATGTAAATGTAAATATGGAACAGAGTGTATCGAATTAGGTGTTAAAATTGTGCACAGAGCTCACCGTTCACGCATCCAAACCTCCCATGGTGTCACGTGACTTCCCAAAATATACTCTTTTGACCCCAAGCCAAAACATTTTTTTAATCAGTATTTTTGTCTGGTTTTACAGTAAAAAAGTACCTAAATATTCTTAAAACTTAACAAGCAAAATGGCATAAGATATTAAGTCTTGTTTTTAGAGAAATCTGACAAAACAAGAAACAATTATCTTAAATAAGATTTTTTAATCTTAAAAAAATTATTTCCTTTCCCTTTGAAATAAGTTATCTTAACCCATTGACAAATAGTTTTTTTCTTCTTTTAAGCATAAACATCACTACATTTATTAAGATTGCTCTGAAAACAAGACAAAAAATATATATATTTTGCGATTTTCCCTGTCAAGTAAATGTATCTTGTTTTAAGAATGTTTAGATATTTTTACTGGAAAACAAGACAAAAATACTAATTAAGAAAATGAGAACATTTGCAGTGTCAAAACTTTTTGGGGAGCAGCCCAAGTCAAAAGAGCTCACCTATCCATAAGTAGCCACCAAGCAACATATCAAAACTCTCTAGTAACCACATAGCAATGTCCTGGCAACCACTTAGAACCACCCAGAACACCCTAGCATTGTGGAAGTGAGTTTTTGAAGGAGGCATGACTAACGTTTTCTTCAGAAAATATAAAAATGTAGTTTACATTTTGCTACACAGTTGCAGAGGTGAGTATTTGGGCACAAATGCCTCTATAGAAAGAAAATGGAGTCTGCTGCTTTCATTATGGTTTAATGACAAGCTGCGAAATTTTCCTTGGGCTATTTTAATAAACAGGCTGAAACATGTTTTTTTCTAAAAACAGAAATTACCTCATAATTTCCTCTTAAACACCATAAATACACTTCTAAGGTTTTTCTTCTCACAAGTTTCAAGCAATTTGATTGTTCAGAGACATGTCACTCAATCACGCAGCAGGGTCACAACATCCAGATGTCTGTAGACACCCCTAAATCCTGCCACACTGAACACCTACCAGATCCTGCTGCTGTAAATCCCCCATGTAATAACACGTTGCTTATGGGACCACGTGATATATTTAGAATGCTCCCGCCTGAGATGCGTGTCATTGCTGGCCTCAATGTCTGTGGTCTAAAATGAATTGTTGCCATAGTATTCTGACCAAATATGCTAGGGTGGTGGCAGAAACCGTTTGGTAATCAGGCTTTACCATGTCATAGCTTCTCATTTTCTTCCCTTCTCTTTCTTTCCTCCCTCTGTTTCTCATTACTAAATCATCCCTCACTATAATTTTAACCATAGAAGGGCCGCTTCTTGTTTTAAAAGGACTTATAGGTTATGAGATCTGAGAAAGAGAGTGAATATCAGCTGTACCCTTCCTCAAACTAAACACTTGATAGTGTGAAACTCTTTTTTATATCTGTGGGTCTTGGTTTGAGATTGCTATGGTTATAGACTCAGACTCAGGAATCGTATTTTTGGAGTCTGGCTTGATTTGAGTTAATCTCAGGTAAGTTGTGGTCAGCCTTTAGCTCATGTCATCAGGGAAATATAAGACTGCCTTGTAACTCTACATTTTGTGGCACATTGGCACTTTGAAGTGACCTCATGGAGGTTTGTGGTTTTTGGAGGCCATCCCTCTTGTGTCTTTATGCTTTGCTGAGAGCATTCTTGGATTGGAGTACACTGAAAATTGGTCAGAGGAGGCTTTAGTAATCTTCAGTCTACAGAATGCTACTACAATATTGGTATGTTACTGGTGGTTGTGCTAAGGCAAGTTTTGCAAATTCGACTTACATTTTGTGGCAAAAGGTGTATTTATTTGCATATAAGAGAATTAAGGAACAAGCTTCTCGAGAGAGAATACACTGGTAAACTCAAGATCCTGTACATTAGACATCACATCGTGATGTCAATTTTGTCTTTATGGGATTTTCCTGGGATATGTGTAAATGCGAGCACAGATTATAGAAAAGTTTGGGCAGTGTGAATTATCAAAATCTCGCAGTTTCAGACCATTTGCTGGAATGACTTTTCCTGGAAGGGGCTGTTGATAATGGTGATAATGGTGATAATTGATAAGGGTTACATACTTGGATTGGAATGTAGCTTGTTGCTTGTTGTCATTACAGACACAAATTCTCATGTTGCTATTTTTGTGACTTTAACATAATTTAAAGTCGACACACTGACAAAAAATTCAAAAAACAGTGCACAAATGTCTTAAAATTAGAGTTCAACTGAAAATTATTTCGTCACTTTCTCATCCTCATTTAATTTTAAACCTGTACAGGGCTCCCATGGTCATGGAAAACCTGGAAAAAATGGGAATTTTCAAATTATGTTTTCCAGGCCTGGGAAAATCACGTATTTCATGGCAAGGGAAGTATTGACAAAGTTAAGGAAATTTCTAGAATATATACCTATATATGTTTTTCTAGAGATGTTCATATTTCATCTGTCATATATTATTTTTGTGTAGAGAAAAACTTGCAGTGCAAGCCAGAGTGACATCTGATTTGTGAGTGAATCGTTCTTTGGTGTCGGTTCTTTATAATGAATCAGTCAGACCAGTTCAGCTGAATTAATCAGAATGTGAATCATTTTTATCAGTAATCACAAATGACTGGAAAGGTCATGGCAAAGTAATGGTATTTAATTTAAAACAATCATCAAAGAATCCCGCCCGTATGATTTTCTTTTATCTGTTGACCACAAAAAGAGAATTTTTGAAGATTGTTCACACAGCCCTTTCGCATACAATGAAAGCTTACAGTAACCAAAAAGGACAGAAAAAAGGCACCATTAAGGTACTGTGGCAGCGGGGGCGTGGTCAAGCGTCTGTCCGGAGAGACAGAAAGCGGTAAGGGCGCTTGCAACTTAGCTAAATTATGTTTAACACCTGTTTATAACGGGAAGAGCGATATATAAGCAGCCACACCACCAGCAGCGAGAGAGAGACTGGGTCAAGAGCCTTACTGTGAAGCTGAGATGTTAATGTAAAACTAATGTGTTTTAGTGACTACGTTCCCTGTAAACCAGGGAAGTGGTATATTAAAAGTTATCTACCTGTGTTGGAAGAAACCAGCTCGTTGTCCTTCTTTGTTACAGGTACCATTAAATTAGTTCATATATCTTGTGCACAGCAGCTTTGTTTTAGGAACAGACCAAAATTGAAGTTGTTATTCACTGAAAATCCTCAAAGAATTTTCAGTTTCAGCTTGTATTGTATGCAATAGAGTAGTGGCAACATTCTGCTGAACTTCTCCTTTTGTGGTCCACGGAAGAGTGAAATACAGGTTTGTAACAACACAAGGGTGAGTAAATTATTTTTCTAATTTATAATTTTATGTTGAACTATCCATTTAAGCATCGAGCATGTCATTAGTCACTCGAGAAGGAAATAGTTTGTATCTTTCATTTGGAAGTGTAAGTGCATAGGCTAAGTGTGGAAGGGATTCAGCAATGCCAACTATTAAAGTACTAACAATTGAAATTAAACACCACCCTATACAAATAGGTATATGGTATCACTTAGTAAACATCCTCCAGGGGTTCCGTGACTTAACATAATTCTATAATTTTATTATGTGGCTTTTATCTCCCGTTTTTCGATTCTTCACATTTGTATTCACCCCATGAAAATATCTGTTCCTTTGTGTGTCTGCTGTCTCAATAACTGCCTTTAATTAATTACATTTACTCCCTCTGAACAAACAGCATGTGTGTTTGTCCATGTGCTTTGCTCCCAGCCTACAAAACACACACACCTCTGCTGATCATGATGTAAATGAATGAGCTGTATCTGAGATCAAACAGGAGGTTACACGTTTTTATCATGGAGGTCAGCAAGTGGCGTAGGTTTCATCTGAACATTGGGATCATGTTTCAATCCCCTACTTCTTAGCCAACTTTGAACACCAAGTTATTTTGCAATATACCTTGCTGCATGAACTGACAAAGCAGCATTAGTGCCATGCTCATTTCTAGTTTAATTTATGTGATTATGGAGTTCTCCGGTTGTTTATATTACACGCTGAAAGAATGAAAAAGAAAGTTTGTTGTACCTTCAGGGTTCCCACTGTCATGGAAACCTAGTAAATATCTGAATATAAGGTTATTTGTTAAAGAAATATAGTCTAATGAGTGTCTGGACAGGCCTGGGACAGGTCAATGTCTTTGTGTGTGTTCATGCGGGGGGGCAGTAACCAGAGCAGTGGTGTGAACAGCTGTGTGGTACACACAGCTACATAAACGATTGTGAAAAGACCCTCCCCACTCAACAAACACATGTCACAAACATTCAGTTAAGATGAGACAGGCTGCTGAGATGTCTGCTGACACTGTCTCCAGCTCAGCTTTACCTCTGTCCTTTTTTCTCCCTCTTCATGCATCTTTTTCGCACCAAAGTCAGGATGGCAATTGCTCATTCATGTCTTTCTTTCTTCTCTTTCAGTCGGCCGCATCAGCTGGAGGTGAGTACACTTTTTAAACCTTTTCTAACAAATAAAAAGAATCACATCATTCAGAAATTTCTTCAATATGTAGATATTACTGTTAATTTAAATGCTTCAAATAAGAACCTATGTTGTGTTCCTTTGAATTTTATTAGTGAAGTCTTTATAGAGCTACATTTTAAATTCTCTATGAAGAGATACTTGAAAATAGTTATTAAAGAGGTACAATATCATTATTTAAACTTAGCATTGTATAGTTTTAGTTCTATATTGAGAATAAAGTAAACCTAGGTATTTACGTATGAAATACGGATTGGAATGTTTGATTGCTGTCATCTGTAGCAATTGCAAAGTTGAGTTACGTACTTGAGCATAGAATCTTAAATCTTTAAAAGCTCCTCAGTTAGTCTTACAACATGTCTTGAGCTGAAAGCTGCATTAGGTTAGAGATCCTTTTGGGCTTCTCAGAACCATAAAACAAACTGTCAACAGCACGATGAGAAAGTTCCCTTTGATTTGACAGAATGGGGTTGTGACAGTTTATTCAGAGAGAGTTTCGAGATTTGTCTGAACTTGCCTACTGAAAAGTAAGGAAAACAAATAATATGTATGATAAAGGCTGTAACTATGTATGACAAAATGTAAAACAACATGTTTTATTGTACTTTATTAACTTCTAATGGCATTGCCAATAGAAAATATCACATCTAATGTATAGGTATGTGGTACACTGTCATTAAAATGACACTCCCATTTTGGGAAAATATTCCATAGCATAAACAACCATCATCTATTATACATACAGTATTGACCGTGCTGTTGCTTACACTACCTTCAATAAACCCACCCTTTCTTACTACAATAAGCAAAACTTTAAATGTCATTAAATATTACTTCAATACACATTGAAGAAATATTTCACACAAAACTTACCTTCATGTTCTTCAAAACCTTATATGATCTTTCTTCCATGAAACACATAAAAGAGATTATTTTTTTCATGATGTCAAACGGCATTTTGATGTCATTTGAGTCACTATTTAATCTTATAGGTGCACTCAGTCATTTTTTCCTAATTAAAAAAGTTTAACTCCTAAAGACATGAAGAATAATTTTGCAATACATGCAAGAAATCATGACCACTCACATTAAAATGAAGACTACAGTCATATCAGTAACCTTATAAAAGTTGTTTTATTCTACATGGAGCGGGTCTGCACATGGGGGTTGCCATTTTAGAGTCACATGACCAGCTGAATGCTACTCGCTTAATCTCAGTAACCGTCCTGTTATTAGACACTTTCACTCATTGATTAAAGTAATCATGGCTGACTGTGAATTTAAAGGTGCAATATGTAACAATTTTCATGTAATAGTTGCCCTTTTTTTTCCCAATGAGTGAATGCTTGTAAAGCAACTTAAAAAATTAGCCCTTCCCGCACTTCCTAGGCTACCTATTAAAGCCTGTAGACTGAGTTTCATGCGAAGGGTGTGGGTCGCGTTTGCCGGAAAAATCCAAAGGACTTGACATTTGTGCTCGCTCCCGAGAGCCTTGCCTCAGACAGTAGCTTCTCCTCTGCTATTCAACAGTGACGATGAACTGCAACACTTGGTAACATTATCTTAGAGATGGAATCCAGCAAACGTCCGGCTCCCACCACAACACTGACTCCGATTAAGCAAAAAAAATTAAAGAAATAAATACATTTTTCTACTGAATCCCATCTGGCTAAGCGGGAACGTGATCGTGGTTGAGCGAAAGTTAGATTGAACATTGGCAGGGCATTTGATTCCTGGAGGGACCTTTGTTCGGTTTTTGGGATCAAAAAAAGAAAAACTACAATAACACATGAAATGAATGCTAGACAATGTACAAGATAATGCAAAAAGACCCATTCATTAGTGTAACGTAGCTTGGTTATACAGAGAATATATATATATAATTACAAAGATACAAAAAAAAAAAAATAAAAAAATATATATATATATATATATATATATATATATATATATATATATATATATATATATATATATATATATAATTACAAAAAATAAATAAATATATATATATATATATATATATATATATATATATATATATATATAATATTATTTTTTCCATAAGTATCCCTATTTGCCTTAGACATTTACAATACTGAAGTATGTCAACATATTTATAATGTACAGTCTATTTTATAAACAGCTAACAGCTATTGATAAAGCTGGATAGATAGCTAACGCCAACATAGGCTATCGTATAAATGCAGTTATACAAAGACATGTGATTACTTCAAACTACAGTCTCGCATAGTCAGACCTATATCCACACTTTGTTTTAGCCCTGTTCCAGCACTGGAGAGTCAAATATAATATACAGTCTCAAAGTTTGTAGTAAAACTGTGTAATTTTAATTATGCTACCTCATCTGTCAGCATGATACCAGTGAATCACCTTGTCTCTTTGCATGTTATATCATTGTTTTGGTCGATGCTCGTTGCTCGCGTCCTTGTAGAGTGTGTGCAAGAGCAAGCACGAGCAACAGGTAGCTGGTTGCAGTTCACTTAAAGGCCACTGGTATCATTAATAACAAGAGTTTCTGAATCTTAAATACTGCAACATTAAAGTATGCTGCATCCAAGCTGCTAGGTGTCAGTGAAAGTCCAATATGACACAAAGACAAAAGTTACTGAGTGCACGTTTAAAGTTTAAAAACCTTTCCAACTTTCTCCTCTTTATACACATGCTTGCTTATTAAAGAAACATATAGGTTCAGAATAGAGATTTAATTGTATTTTACTGACCAGGAATGCAAAGATCAGTTCAGAAATCTGAATTGAAATAATTTCGATATTAACTCTTTGCTCTTTTCAGAGTGCAGTGGTGTTGTGCGTCATGACTGTGGCAGTGTAAACAGTTTGGCGAGTAATGGCAGTCTGCTCGGCATTAACAACCATCATCGCCTTTCAGAGCGCTGTGTTGCCTTATGGGCTGTCAGCTTTGAGCGCTTGCTCCTGGACCCTGTTGGTATCCGCTATTTTTCCGTAAGTATTCCTATTTGCCTTAGACATTCACATTCTCACATGAAAATATTGTTCATGAATTACAATGATTATGGCAGTTGAACTGATGGTTAAATGTATTTATGTTTTGTTGATTTGCGCATTCCGATAAATTAATTTCTTTTCAACACCATTGTGTAGTAATGTCACAGGAGAGTAATCTACATATGTTTAGAAACAAATGTATTGTTCTATGTTCCTACAGGAGTTTCTAAAGAAAGAGTTTAGTGAGGAAAACATATTATTCTGGCAGGCCTGTGAATCCTTTAGCCAAGTTCCAGAACATGACAAAAAGCAGGTAATCTTCTGTAAAACATATTTGGTTCCCTCATTAGTACATGTTCAATCAATTTGTTCCTTTTGCTTCTTAAAGGGATTGTTCAACCAAAAAAAGAAAAGCCTGTCAATATATGCTGACTCTCATGTCATTCAAAACATGTATGATTTTGTATGATATCTTCCATGGAATACAAAAGGAGATGTTGGGAAGAGTGTCTTCAGACTGTTATAAAAGTAGTCCATGCAACACTATATTCTTACTCTTCTAAAGACATATGATAGCTTTGTGTGAGGAACAGACTGACATTTGAAGGTTAAGTGTGTAATTTCTGTGGTACTAGCATCATTAAACCTAAAATATCCTTGGCTATTCTTTTGGAAAAAATAACACAGGTTTGGAACAACATAAGTATATTCATTTTTGGGAAAGTCAAAAAGTCAAAATGTGTTTTGATGACCTAATCATAGTTTAGGTAAATGCTTGAATTGCTGCTGTTTTCAGCTATCCCAGAAGGCCAAAGAGATCTACAACTGCTTCCTCTCGAGTAAGGCTACTATGCCAGTGAACATTGACAGTCAGGCTCAACTTGCAGATGATGTCCTGACAGCTCCACAGCCAAACATGTTCAAACAGCCACAGCTACAGGTTAGCACACTCACACATACACACACTCAATGAGCACATACAGTATGCATTTAAATTCCTACATTCACATTGCTTGATTGAGCAAGCATAACCTTTCATTGAACCCCGACTCATGTTGCAAGTTGTCACTTACACATCTAAACAGAGTTAGTGAAATGTGTTTTGTGCATAGGTCCCAGACTGTGCAGTAAATATTTACAATAATGTTAAAAGCTGATTGAAAGTAGAATAAAGACAAATATTTAAAATAATGTAACTGAAAATTAGATAGGGCTGAAAAATAAATCAGGTTCTAAGCACTTAAAATAAACCTTGAATAGTATTAGAGGACATATGAGACAAGATGCTGTTGTTATGCACCATATATACAGTATGTGATATAATCTACTTTACATCTGATCGTTTGTGTGTGTGTGTGTGTGTGTGTATATATATATATATATATATATATATATATATATATATATATACATATATATATATATAGACTGTATATGTAATAGGGATATACGCTCACTGGCTACTTTATTAGATACACTTGTACATCTACTGATTATCTAATCAGCCAATTGCGTGGTAGCAGTGTAGTGTATAAAATCAGGCATCTGGGTCAGGAGCTTCAGTTAATGTCCACATCAACCATCAGAATGGGGAAAAATTTGATTTCTCAGTGATTTAGACCATGGCATGATTGTTCACAAACTGTAGGCCCATTGCAGCCTCAGTTTTCTGTTCTTGGCTGACAGAGGTGGTCTTCTGCTGTTATTGCCCATCCGCTTCAATGTTCAACATGTTGTGCATTCTGAGATGCTATTCAGCTTACTACAATTGGACAAAGGGTTTATCTGAGTCAGCTCGAACCAGTCTGGCCATTCTCCGTTGACTTCTCTCAACAACAAGGCGTTTTCATCCACAGAACTGCCACTCAATGGTTGTTTTTTTGTTTTTTTTGTTTTTTTTAATGTGTCTTGTCTTTTTTATGTACTTCTGTAAAGCTGCTTTGAAACAGTGTGTGTTGTTAAAGGAGCTATACAAATAAAAATGACTTGACTTGACTTGACTCTTCTCTGGAGCTCAACCAGAGTGACCATTGGGTTCTTGGTTACCTCTCATTCAAAGGCCCTTCTCCCCGATTGCTCAGTTTGACCAGACGGCCAGCTCTAGAAAGAGTCTTGGTTGTTCCAAACTTCCATTTAAGAATTATGGAGGCCACTGTCCACTTGGGAACCTTCAATGGAGCCAATTTGCAGTCAAAAAATTTGCAGCCTTCCCCAGATCTGTGCCTCGACATAATCCTGAGACACAATCTCTGAGTTCTGCAGGTTCCTTTAACCTCATGGCTTGGTTTTTGCTCTGATATGCATTTTCAGCTGAGAGCCCTTATATAGACATGTGTGTGTGCCTTTCCAAATCAAATCATTTTCAATCAATTGGATTTGCCACAGGTGGACTCCAATCAATGTGTAGATGATTCAGAGAAATTGGATGCACCTGAGCTAAATTTGAAGTGTTATAGCAAAGGGTCTTAATACTTCTGGTCTGTGATATTTCAGTTATTTATTTATTTCTATAAATTTGCAAAGTATTTAAATATCTGGTTTTTGCTTTGTCATTATGGGGTATGGAGTGTAGATTGATGTGGAAAAAGCATAATTTCCCATGTGGCCCAATCAGCGGGAGAGAGACAAGAGAAGGAGTCTCTGGAGAGAGATCTGCTTCCTCCTTTACCAGCAAATGAGAGGCTTGTCTGCCACACTCTCTCCCTCCAGCACTCCCTCCTCCTCCTCTTATCTCTCTCCTGCTGATTGGGCCGCTCAACATCAGGCGTGCACACTCACAGCCCGGCCACGCCCTGCTCCTCATCACAAAAGCATTTTAGCATAAGGCTGCAACATAAAAAAATTTGACAAAAATTAAGGGGTCTGAATACTTTCTGAATGCACTGTATATATACAGCTCTGGAAAAAAAAGAGACCACTGCAATATTATCAGTTTCTCTGGATTTACTATTTATAGGTATATGTTTGAGAAAAATTAAAAATCTTGTTTTACTCTATAAAGTTCTGACAACATTTCTCCCTAATTCCAAATAGAAATATTGTCATTTAGAGCATTTATGTGCAGATAATGACAACTGGTCAAAATGACAAAAAGGATGCAGTGTTTTCAGACCTTGAATAATGCAAAGAAAACAAGTTCATATACATTTTTAAACAACACTATACTAATGTTTTAACTTAAGAAGAGTTCAGGAATCAGTATATGGTGGAATAAACCTGATTGTCAATCACAGCTTTCATGCATCTTGGCATGCTCTCTACCAGTCTTTCACATTAAAGTCTTTCACTCCTAGTGAAAATAGAAGCAGCTCAGCTTTGTTTGATGGCTTGTGGCCATCCATCTTTCTCTTGATCACATTCCAGAGGTTTTCAATGGGGTTCAGTTCTGGAGATTGGTCTGGCCATGACAGTGTCTTGATCCAGTGGTCCTCCATCCACATCATGATTGACCTGGCTGTGTGTCATGGAGCATTGTCCTGCTAGAAGAAGTGGTCTTTTGAAACTTTTCATAGTTAAATAAGATTTAGTTCAGGTGATCACCTAATCAGTACCTCATTATGTAGAATGAGGTGTGCTTGTGTTTGAATTCAACAGACACTGGAATGGAATGGCTGCCATACATATTGAGATGCTGATTTAAAAATAAATTTTTCCTGAGCTCTCTCTCTATATATTTCTTTTTTTTTGCTTATTACTGGTCTCCCAACAAGGCTATATGTATATTATTAGCCGTATACATGTATGTACAAATAAAAATGTGTTATTATTCCCCCCTGCAGATCTTTAATCTGATGAAGATGGACAGTTATGCACGGTTTCTGAAGTCCACTCTCTATCAGGAGTGCATGCTGGCCAATGTAGAGGGTCGACCCCTCCCTGACCCCTGCCCAATTCCATGTAGCCCCGCCCTCTCCAAGCACAGCTTCACCTCTGACCTTTCCACACCTAAAAAGGTATAAATATTAAAAAGGTATAACAATTATTTCAGCAATTTAATAATCTTTTCTAACCAAATTGTATTTGGATACATTGATATGATATTTAATCGAGTGTGTTTTGCTGCTTCTAGCATCTATTGAGATGGATTCAGTATTTCTGATATTAGATATTGTTCCATGATAAATGTACGGAATCAAAATGGCTTTTTGTATATTGATATTTCTTTTAGGTGCAGTCTTATTGTTTCACTGGAATTCTGTCTTATCTCAAAATAATGTGTTACAGGAAAATAAGAAGCCCAAACCAGGCAGTTCAAGGGATGACCTCAGAGAGAAACCATCTGAGAAGAAAAATGGCTTCTTCTCCTGGTACAGATATCCAAGTATTGGGAAAGGACAAAAGAAAAGAGAAGCCTCAGATTTACCATACAGTTAGTCTCAAAACATTATCTCATCAGCAATAATTTTGCATGTTGAACATCTTATCAGTTTATTGCATATTTAGCAATATGACATTTGGTGTGTTGTTAATGTGATTGGATATACATATGTGTGGACAGACTGTAATGGGCGCAGAGAGTCTCAGGGTTCTCTGTCATCCGGTGCAAGTCAAGAGCTGAACACTTCTGGTGAAAAGAATGAGGTAAGAGGATCTGTTTGGAATTTCACAACTATTTTGAACACGGCTAGTCCAATAAAACTATCTGTTTTGAAAAAAAATTCTTCATAGTAAAAAAAAAAAAATTGTTGTACAAATGTTTTTTACAAATTATATAACATAAATAAATGTTATTGTTTCTATAATTGTGTTTGTGTAAAGCAGTGTGAGTTGAGGAATTCAGTTCTTGTTTTGGAGAAGGATAAAGAGCGATGCAGCAGGACGTGTACTGTAACTCTCCCCAACAGCTCTAGCTGCTGTGTCCCTCTACGACCGGGTGCCTCCATCAGACAGGTGCTGCTGGAACTGTGTCAAAAACAGCACATCAACCTGGCTGCTGTTGACCTCTTCCTCACAGGAGGAGAGAAGGTACAGAGATACTTCAGATCTTGAAATATTAAAATACTTTGCACCCTCTGTGAGTGCAATGCTGGAACTTTGCTGCCTGTTACTCCTTTTTCCTTGTTTAGCCTTTGGTGTTGGACCAAGATAGTATTACCCTCAGTTCCCGAGAAATTCGTCTTGAAAAACGCACTTTGTTCAGGTACATTATGTTCTCATTTCCCTTGATTATCATCTCTCTTTCACACAGAGTATCTGGAAATAATCTAGTGCGCACTGTAAGTAACAATCTCATAAAGTATTATGCCATTTATAATTAGCCTAACCCCTTAAACTCTATGGACCGTCAGGCAGGTCCAAAGGGTGGCTATATCTCATAATAAATTTACACTTAAAAAATTCCCAGATGCATAAATCTTTTCATAGAATACTATCCTTTTTGCACTTATGTTACATAAAATAACAGAATAAGAGCTCAAATAAACCGTGTCGCAATTAAGCGCCACCTCGAGGTATTGTGTAAAAATATTAATATGAATATAAAGGTCTTTCACATAGCACTTAAATAGGCAAGTCGTATATCAAAGGAAAGCTTTCTTTCTCAGGAATGTGACTGTATGTACAGTATCACTTATTTTGTTGCTCTAGTACCACAGTTTGAAAGATTTTCAAAACAACCATATATTTGTTTTATTTTCACTTTCATATTCAGTAGGAAATACTCTATCACTCTTCAATAATGGCATGCTTTTTTCAAGAGCACCATATATCTTAAATTGTAGCAAAGACTATCAAACAAAAGTGTGGCTTGCTTGGTGGTGGCATATAAATAGTTCCATACTACTTGCTATTTTCAGACTGGACCTGGTACCGATTAACAGATCGGTTGGGTTGAAAGCAAAGCCCACAAAACCTGTGACTGAGGTTCTACGTCCTGTGGTTGCGAAGTATGGACTGCATCTTGGTGACTTGGTGGCCAGAATAGTAAGTTACTGACTGTAACCTGTCACATATGGTTGACATATACTGTCCATTTGCATTGTTTACTGCATGCATGTCAGTACATATCTGAATTCAGTCTCGGTAGTCCAAACAATGGCTGGGTTGTTTCATCTAATCTATAATCTAAATTCCGCTTTTCAACCTAAATGTGTTGTTGTTGCAAAGGTAAAACAATAGAATTTTCTGATATTAAATCTACATGCAGATTGTTTAATGTTAGAGGGTGTGGATATATGTGGTGTGGTGTAGAAGGAATGCTGCTTCTCCGCTGCAGTTTATCCCCTCTTAAATGTCAAACAGTGGTCAAAGGCAGTCCTCTGAGCCAACGTTTAGAAGTTAATGGAAGACAGCACTAAGCAGAGTTTAGACATGACTGTAATTGTTTGAAACAAAGCCACCTCCCAGCTCTGCAAAGCATGACAGCTAGTTTATTTTTAGTCAGAACCATAGTAATAAGATCAATATGTGAACCTAGAGTTTGATGCATATCCAAAATGGAAAATAAATTGCTAATAAATTAAGCATTTTTTTTATATATTGTAATAAATAAAAGCAAATGCTAATATATTGCTACCTTTCAGACATATAGCAGTGTTTGACAAAATAAGGAATGTTTCAGGTTCAATAGAAGTTAAACTCTTTCTGTGGCATGCTGTTGATTATCACAGACATTAAATTTTATTCCCTCATTTTGTAAAAAAACTAAAGTTGTGTTTACAGTACTTACAATGGAAGTGGGCCAAGGCATTTCAGGGGGTTTAAAAGCATAAATGGCAGTTTGTTTTTATGTTTAAGTTCTTATACAAATTTTTCCATACAAAAATGTGTTTATTTGAGCCGTAAAGTTGTCTAAATCATCCTTGAGCTCCTTATAAAGAGTCCTTTGCAAATAATTATGTTATATCCCTTTCTGTTATGCTTATGCAAATCGTGTTAAAGTTATAGGATTTACTGGCTTTAAATGGTCATGACGGGAGTTGAAATATTGATAAAACTGCACAGACAAGGCTAGTTACTGATTTTAGCACTCAAGTCTCATGCTAACTCATATAGCCTGATGTTTAAGTCTTGTCACTATACTTGGAAACAGTGTGTATTAACATTTATCCAAATGTAATGCCTTGCCCCATAGAATTCCATTGTAAGTGGATGAATTAAAAGAAACAATCACCTTTTTGATAGAGACATTGCCGGCAAGTTTTCATTAAAAATGAGCATAAACATTAGCTGGACCAGCCTAAATAATAGCATTTTTATTTAGCATGATTTGAGATAAAGAAGAACAATTTATCTTACAATTGATGTCAGATTTTAGTGCAGAGACATAAAACGTGTAATTTGATCATAATCTCTTAACCAAACATTTTGAAGTATTTGGTCTTTCCCCATTAAAATAAATTGGAGCTGTACTCGCATGCTGCTTTTATCCAGTAAATAGACAGAAAACAGCTGCCCGGGAGCATTACGAGCATGGTGCTAAGTGACCTGATTTGCCTTAAAGGGATTTGGATTACTTCAATGGAGTCTAATGCTATTGTTAAATTATTATATTTTGATTTTGTTTAGAGTGGAGAAACAGAAGTTCTTGATCTTGGAGTGCCCATATCAAACCTTGACGGGCTTCGAGTTGTACTGGAGAAGGCTGATCCAGCCAAAGGTGCATACCCACACATGTCTTTGTGGACATTGTGTTCCCCTCTTTCTCTGATACTGTTGAACTATCAAGTAATTATATTCAAGGTTGTTTCAACATTCCTTTGTGTTATTGTTTTATTGTACTCCTTCTACAGACAAGTCAAAAACACCCAAATTTAAAACAGCAGCTGCCAAGAAAGCTCTGCCAAAAGAGGTGAGTGATTTCAGTCATTGTGGTTGTGTGAGCTTGTGTACCTCAAATTCCTCTAAATATCCATGTGTTGATTCATCCACAACACTCAAGCCCAACATGCATGTGTTTTCTGACTCATTTCTGCAGTTTAATCATGCTCTTTAAGTTTCTAACTCTTATCATAAGTGGCTTCCAGCTTGTGGTTACATCTATGACTTGCATGCATGCTGATTTTTTTTAGACGTCTTGGTGTGAAAAAAGGTGTGTTTATTGGTTTGTGTGTGAATACAGATTTGTACTTTTCATTGTGTTAATTTTTAATACATTATTACTCTATGGATTAGGCAAGCTCCTTCATCCACTGTTTAAACACAATTCCCATTTTATAAAGGTAATGGAACCTTAATACACATGTAATTCTGTGAAACATTCAGCCTATGATTCACTTATCCTATATCTTTGCTTCATTGCTAGAGAGACAACAGCTCGGCAGGGAAACCATTGAAAGGAAATGGTGAAGACAAGCAATCCCGGACAGCAGCGTCAGAAAGGAAAAAAGGGATAAAGAGTTATAAGGATGAAGCAGAGGGTAATTTTTTTTTCCAGTCTTTCAATTCTTTGTTCATATATGCAGAATGTTCATCCCTTAAAGCTGAAGTGTGCAACTTTTTCAATGTTAAATTACTTTTTCCTAATTTAGATAGTTAAATAAGTGATTTGTTGGTTGATTCCTTCAAAAACTGTAAACACTGTGGCTTTGTGGCACTATCAAAACTATTAAAACTCAACAAAATTGACTCAATGGTGTGAGTTTGGGAGGGGTTGTTGAAACTGTTTGTGGAGGAAGTATTCAGGAAAGCGGTTTTAAAACAATATTCTTTTTTCAGTTCCTTTTGCTGGAGCAGAAAGCTTAGTGCGCCCTCTCAAGTCTGTGACAAAAAAAGCTGCAGGTCGTAGTCAACTTGCAGCAAATGCCAGTCACTAATTCTTTTCTTGTGTGTGCACTTGTGAGACACACGTTCCAACTCTCAGATTGAGAACTTCCAGACGATAAATTTCAAACGTATTAATTATCTGGCTGACCAGTCGTCAGGTGTCTGACAAAAACAAACAAAAAGAGCACAGGAGGAGGGCAAAAAACAAACATCAAAGTGCCAGCAGGCTGCTACCCACGTCTTCCCAACCACTGTATCATCTATGTTTTTGGCTTTTTTTTACATCTGTGTTGTGCAGGTGAATACAAAAGAAAATTGCAAGCACTTCCTACATGTTGTTGCAATGTGCATAATTTTGTGTGAACAAAATTTTGGGAATGCACCTTTGAGTCCAAAGTATACTTCAATCAGCAAGCAGAACACGTGGTGCAAATTTCGTCATAGGCAGAGTGCTCAAGCACTGAACACGCACAGCCCGATTTTTCTAACCGCGTATCTTCGAACGCACAGAATGTGCATGTGCCTGAAAATATTTTCAGTAATTAGTGGCATTTGAGTCGTTGCTGTCACGAAGAAGTCCTAAAAGAAGATATAATTGCCACCAAATCACAAGCGATGAATGTGCCACAACATTGGATGAGCACATTAAGTGCATGTGTGTGAAGAGGTCAGGAGATACCTACATTTCTATAACTTCAGTGTGAAGGAATATAAAGACATCTTTTTATGTCAGATCGTTTCAATGTTGCTATCTGCTAAACTTTTAAGCAAAACAAAATTAACAGTATTTTTGAAAAATTATGTACACTCAAATGAAACTCGTTGTATCAGTCTTTGATAAAAATGACTTTATTCTAAATGGTCCTAGGCCCACATTCATGAGCACCACCATATTAGGATCATATGTTAAGCCAAGTATTACTCGCTTTATCTCAACAGAGCACAACAGTCAGGTTCCAGAAATAAAAAATACCATTTATTTTCTCCATAGTTGAATTGATCTGTTACAATAACTAATAAACCTTTAAAAACAGCTCTGAGGTTGTTAAACAATGCTATATGCCTCTGTTAAAGCAATCAGTCTGTGTTAATTCAACTTCATTGTTCATTTGTTTAGTGGAATTTCTGGTGAAGAACTACATTATCCAGTAAAGAAAGATCTTTGTTTAGTAAAGAAAGACCACCAATCAGAGAATCGTGACCAACAAAGTTCGCCAAACTAGGTCCCCTACACTCTCAAACTACATATACTGTATATTTGTATACAGTATATCTGAATATTTTGCAACATTCTTTAAATACATTGATTCTACACTTATAATCAACAACTTTAGGTCGCTAGTTTTAGATTGTTCCATTTAATTCGATTACATCAATCGCAATGCTTCATTGGATTGTAGTTCATTCATGAAAGAAGGTAAGAACACAATCTTATGCCTTTGTCTTTTTGTCTGATTTTCAAATACTTTTTAAAATCAAATCAAAAGTTTTTAATAACATGATCTAGGCTGAAAGCGTGGGCGGCCACTGTTGCAAACTATATTCCCTTGTAATTGGATGCTTTAATTTACAGAATTAATTAATCCTGGCTGGCTGTGATTCAAAGTGTTGTTTTTATGTTGTTTTTCATTGGAATGTGGTGTTATTGTGGTTTGGCTGGATTTATCTTGGCTACTTGTTATAATGTTGCAAAAGTTTTTGAAACCACTCTCCTTTCCTAGAATTTTTCGAATTGCTGAGTCGTGCTCAGAGCAGTCGTGTTGATGACCAGAGAGGCTTGCTGAGAAAAGAAGATCTGGTGCTCCCTGACTTTCTCCGTGTCAACCCTGATCCCGAACCCCAACCTCCTGCCTGCTCCACTCCCACCTCCCACAAACCTGTCCACACTACCACCACCAACCCCCATCCCCCCAAACCCAGGTTTTCCAATGGACACCCCCATGCACACAGCCCTGAATCTGCCCCTTTCACCGCCTCGCTCTCCCCCATTTTACGCTCCTCTGATCCCCAGGGTCAGGAGGAGGAAGGACTGGGTGATCTGACACTGATGGGGGAGGGGGACATCACCAGCCCAAACTCCACCCTGCTTCCACCTCCACTGAGTTCTCCGCCCTCTCATGAGGGCAGCCTACCTGAAGCCAACTTCACTCTTCCAATGTGTGTACACACCAACCCAGGTATTTCTCCCGCCTGACTAGCCGTGAGTGTTGCTGTGTGCATGTGTGTGTTGTGGGTGGCATGCTCAATGGATTAGTGTAAAATTAAAGTAATAAAGTGCCGAATGATATACGCTTGATAGTGCCAGTGATGATTAAAATGTAGTTTTGTATTTATATTTCTTTTTCTCTCTTGTACATAATTCAGTAAGGCTTTAGGGCTTTAGTCTTGATGTACAACAATTATAATATCCAAATGTAAATAACTGTAAAATATGTAATATGTATAGAAAGCTTTAAATAAAGCTTTAAAGGCATTACTTTGTTTTTCATCTTAGGACACATTATCATTATTAATACAACCTGTAGATCCATAAACCAAAAAGAATAAGAAATAATAACAACAAATTAATTATATTTTCCATAAAGCAATTAAGCCTATTTTAGGACTATTAAGATCATTTGCTGTTTTTTTTTTTTTATTAGCATGGGAGGGTGTTGATGTATGGAAGACACAGCCTGTCACAGAAGAAGAAAACTTTATTTCTTGTAATTGCAAGTTTATTTCTTGCAATTGCAAGATTTACACTTACAATTGTGACTTTACATATCACAATTCTGATATACACTCACTGAGCACTTTATTTGGAACATCTGTACACCTACTTATTCATGCGATTATCTAATCAGTCAATCACGTCAAAGCAGTGCAATGCATAAAATCATGCAGATATGGGTCAGCAGCTTCAGTTAATGTACACATCAACCATCACAATGGGGAACAAATGTGATATCAATGATTTTACCGTGGCATTATTGTTGTTGCCAGACGGGATGATTTTTGTAACTGTAGTGAGCAGAATAGCATCTCAGAATGCACAACACGTCGAACCTTGAGGCGAATGGGCTACAACAGCAAAAGACCACATCGGGCACTTTATTAGGACCATAGTGTAAACTATGGCAGTAGCAAAAATAGTCAAAATGGGGTCTGGGTAGCTCAGTGAATAAAGACGCTGACTACCACCCCTGGAGTCACGAGTTCAAATCCAGGGCGTGCTGAGTGACTCCAGCCAGGTCTCCTGCAAGCAAATTGGCCCAGTTGCTAGGGAGGGTAGAGTCACATGGGGCACCCTCCTCGTGGTCACTATAATGTGGTTCGCTTTTGGTGGGACGCATGGTGAGTTGTGCACGGATGCCGCAGAAAATAGCTTGAAGCCTCCACAAGCTCTACTTCTCTGCGGTAATGCGCTCAACAAGCCACGTGATAAGATGCGCAGATGGACAGTCTCGGACGCGGAGGCAACTGAGATTCGTCCTCTGCCACCTGATTGGGAAGTGCTTTATCATAATTTAAATGGAAAAAAATCCCAATGGTCCTAACAATAGTCTTAATTTCTTTCTTTTGGGGTGAAACATGACATGTTATTGACAGGTTTTGTGAGATTCATCCATGAAATACTATACAATGCTCTTTACTGTGGGTGTGAGGATTCTCAGTGTTCATAATCATTTGAAACAAAATCATACTTACATTTTTGTTTTATATTGTTTTACATTTTTTTACTTGTCTGACTCTACCCATCATTTAATCATTGTCTAAGATGCCATTCAACAATGCAGAAGACTTTAACTAAAGGTGGTTCTATTGGAAATACTTTTACAATATTTTACAATACAGTATTATAAATCATTTAGTTATGTGATGTATATGCTATACGCTAAATCTAAAACAATTGCGTTGTTGAATTGCTTGCCATTCTGTCTCCTTTGTAGATCATGTTGATTCTGTGTGAATCTGATTAGATCTAATAAATCCTTGTGAATCAGACTAGACTTGCCTGTGATCTTGTTAATTTCCCTGATAATTCTAACTTGATTTGATCATCTTTTCTTAAAGGAATAGATCACCCAAAAATAAAAATTCTCTCATCATGAACTCACTCTCATGCCATACAAGGTGTGTATGACTTTCTTTCCTCTCCAGAACACAAACAAAGAATGTCTCAGTTCTGTAGGTCCATAAAACACTGATTAGATCGCTTCAGAAGACATGGATAAAACCACAGGAGTCTTATGGATTACTTTTATGCTGCCTTTATGTGTTTTACAATTGGTCACAATTCATTTGCATTTAAAAAAATCTTAATTTGAGTTCTGCAGAAAAAAAATCATACACATCTGGTATGGAATGAGGGTGCATAAATAATGAGAACATTTTCACTTTTGGGTGAACTATTTCATTAAGCACCTTTCTTCCCCATTTCTGACCTTGTTTATTTAAGTCATGTTTGCTTCAGTTGCATTTCCATTACATTTGCATTTGTTGCATGTTGAAAAATACTCATAAAACCATATGTCTGCAGTGATTTTCAAGACTTCATCTGAAACCAAGTCTGATAAAACCTCAAAGCGTTATTGATAAGATCTGAGATTGCATCAATAAGACTAATAGAATCAGTATTTCAATATGGTAACCTGGTATGATGTACTGCATGTTATTGCACAACAATAATCATTTGAACCTGCTGAAACTGTCAAAATAAGATGACTGCATGTAAACTGTCTGTAACCTACTGTACTACTGTATACGAGCATGAACATGAGGAACTCTCCAAGCATTGCTTCTGTTTCCAGAAATCAATTGCTTCTCAACACACCTCTAATTCTGACTGATTTTCTTGTACAGATTTTTGTACTAAACTGGTTACAACAATAGGGATAAAAACTCAATGCTTCCTTTTTATATCTACAATAAACAAGCATGAGAACATTTTCTAGATAACGAATTTGAAGATGCCATCTAAAGTTATCATTGGGCTTATCGTAATTCAATACTGCCACCTTGTGCTTGGATGGTCACTGTTAAAACCAGATGACTGAGCAGCACTGCTTCGAAATATTTCATAAGAACAATAAAAATTTGTGGTGTATATAATTAATTAAATTCCTGGTCTCCACATGCTCTCATTTGTATTAGTAGTGTTACATACTGGCTGATATAATCAATCCAAAGTCCGTGTGTGAATCACAAAAGCATGTCAAGTGTAAACAAATTGAATGTACATGAAGTCTATTCAACATTCAAGAGCATTACCGTGTTATAAACTGAATCAAGAAGTGATAATGTCAATCAAAGGTCAAGGTGTCTGATGATTTCATATTCTCCTTTAGAATGTCACCTAAACTTATGTTTAATTAACCAAACAAGCTTGGATCAGTCTAATTCTTCCGGTTCCAAATTCCTAGGTTCTGTCTGTACTTTTCTTCACAAATGCTTGACTAACTTTTGTGCTAACTGCCTTCTCCAGGTACAGAGGGAGGAAAAATATGCACTTTATGTATCACCCACCAGAGGGAACAGTGTCTCTCCTCAGTATCCCAAATTAACTCAGCTGTGCTGGACAAGGGGATCAGTGTGGAGGGGGTAACTCTAGAGGACAGCTTTGAGAGCTACGCAGCTGAGATTCGGCAGTGCCAGAACAAAATGAGAAATGGCATTTACCCCTCCACAGACGCGTCCCGTCCCCTTAGCGGGGTGCTGGAAGTCAGCGAGAGCGAAACAGTGGAATATAAAGCCACGTTTGTCTGAGGGAAGCTGCTTTTAGAGGGTTTTCAAAGACTGATATGAAGTGTGAAAAGCAGATGTGTAAAATATTGTGTATGTTAATAATGTAAACTAAGATAGAAATGTTAAAGGGATAGTTCACCCAAAAATTGTAATTCTCTCATCATTTTACCCTCATGCCATCCCAGATCTGTATGACTTTCTTTCTTCTGCAGAACACAAATTAATATTTTTTAGAAGAAAACTTTCAAGCTCCAAAAGGCACATAAAGGCAACATAAAAGTAATCCATAAGACTCAAGTGGTTTAATCCATGTCTTCTGAAGTGATACAATTGGTTTTGTATGAGAACGCACCAATATGTAACTAATTTTTCACTATAAATCTTGACATCTACAGTCCTTGGCGATCATGATTACACTTTCTAGAGCCATCTAGTGCTCTGCAAAAGCGTTAAACACTAGGAAGTGTAATCAAGCTTGAAATCGTGTTCGAGCCTACAGACTGGATCTATATGGATCTACAGAGCTGAGATATTCTACTAAAAATCTTTGTTTGTGTTCAGCAGAAGAAAGCAAGTCATACACATCTGGGAAGTCATGAGGGTGAGTAAATGAGAGAATTTTTAGTTTTTAGGGTGAACTATTCCTTCAAATGAATTCTTTGTACCTTCAGACCATTCTTTATTTATGGATAATAAAAATATGTTCAATATTAGATTGGGGTTATAAAATAGAATACCATGTTAAATTGTTGGGAAATTCAGTGGAAGGTAAATGCAAATGGTATACATTTTTATAATGGAACGTATGGTGCACCAATTCAGTTTAATTCATTATAATGCATTTTTTTTACCCACGACTGTCTTGTACATGGAAACACCATCCAGATGTATGTCAGCACAGATTCATTCAAGAAAATAAATAATTATTAAAAATGTTTAAAACATTTTTTGTTTTAGAAAAAAACTATTTGTTTGTGTGATCACTGTGTTCTCATTGTAATGAGTTGTCAAATCGGATTAGTAACATGTGGGAAGAAGTTCATTGTTATGAGTGAGACAATTTGTTGACATTAAAACTGCACTTTGACCCAGATGAAGAGCAAATATGTCCAATGAGCACAAATGTGGCAGGTGTCTTTTGCTTTAGTAATAGAGACAGATGATTTAAAGGAAAACAAAACCAAATGCATTAATTTTAAACAAATAATTAACAGGCTATATATAAATTGTACAAATTCATATACACTAGACTTTAGATTTTATAAGCAATTTAATGTGAGGCTGTTTGACAGGCCAAGAGTTTTTGTCTAACCTGCTTAGCCTCATACAAATCATTTTAGTCTTTTAGTTCTGTCATTATCTTCTGATGTGCTGTGCAGCCAAGACAATTCTTAACAGCACAGTTAGTAAGATTTGTATATGTATACATCAGCTAATCACAACATGGAAACTCGCAGAAATACATTACAAAATTATTTTATAAAAGTAAATATAGCAGAAATGATTAAGTACTTACTACACTGAATAATTTAGTTTAAGCGTGAACTTGAAAATATAACTGTAAGACTGGCACCAAATTGTCTGCATCACCTCCAGGAAAGGCAAAGAACTCTGCGAGAACACAAAACTCTCACACAGAGGAACATCTCCACCCAAGATAACACTCCATACTTGCTATGGACCATAAAAAGCAAATCCCACTTTTGACCTCTATCACACCTAAGGGCTATTTAGAATGACTCATCCTTTTCTGTAATATAAGAGATTTTCTGTTCATACATGTTTGATATCATTCAAGAGGTCTCAGTGCAACTGGTAAAGTGGTCTCACTCCCTTTCAGAAAAACCAAATCTCCATTAAGATTTTATATCTTAGAAATATCCTACACTCTATTAGAGACATGTCCCTCCCAAATCTCCCACAGGGGCCACATACTGTATGCAGATTAGGTAGATTCTTTATTAACACCAAATGACCTAATCATCACAAGTTTCAAAGGTCTATATACAACTCCCTAAATTGTAAACCAAATACTGGATAACATGAAACCCAATCATCTAAAATAACAATAGAATTGTTTGGTACTTAAGGAGGGTTGGCAAGTAGCTCAGGGAGTCTGCATTCAGATCTCCCACAACATTGTTGTGTAGTCTCTCTACCAGGTATGCAAACCTTATTTCTTATGTCTTGATAAATTGTCTAAATTTGTCTTATTACTGTCTAATTGGATTGATGAATTTGTTATGTCACCTGGTAAATAAATTGTTACATTTGAATGTATTATGATTGATTCTTAAACTATTGTCTTTAGTAGGCTAGATTACGTTAAGTCCATGTTTCCGCAAATCTTTGACCAGGTTAGTAGCGGACTAAAGCCGGTTTTGAGTGGAGCATAGGGCACACCGACTGAGACTCTAGAGCTCCGACTAACTAATTGGCATTATTTCTAGTGTAGGCCTACTTAGTGTGTACAGGCTCGATAGGGAATTTCCGTTTAGTACCGACCAAGCCTAAATAGGGTGAAGTCTAAACCTCTGGTTATTGTAATATTTTCTAGCTAAGTGTACATAGGAAACTATATAAAGCTATTTTAACTTGGGTATTGTTGGTCTATCTTTGTAAATTTAGTGGTCATGACCTCTGGGTAGAAATGTTACTCTAATTAAGTGTTTACTATCTAAGGGGACTAAGCGATATACTTGTAGATAAAAGGGCAAGCAGGAGCAGCCATCTAATTAGTATTTAGTCAATTACTGTTTTAATGACCAATACTGGCATATTTGTGACCGTGAGATCCGCGTTCGCGGCCGGCGCGAGACTCTCTAAGCGACAGGAATCCGAATGAACGAGTACAATATAAAATAGAGTTAAATAGGCCTATGATGATTCAATGTTAAGTCAAATTGAATAATAATAATAAAGATTAGAACACTAATATATCCTTAGAAACTTTTATAATTGGAGTCAGATAAAATAAACGAGGATCTTAAAATGAATAATATAGTGATTTAATTAGAATGCAATCACTTAAACTGAACGCGCACGATAAGACAGAACACGCAGGAGACCTTCATCCACGCTGTTGGAAACCGCCATTGATTGGACCAATAGGTGGACCCCCTTTACATTACCAATAGCACAAGTGTTCTGTGTGCGCAGATCTAGACATTTTTTTTATCGCAGTTTAAGCAAGGTGATGTTGTATAAAAGCCTACATAGCACACATTAAGGTTCATGTCAAAAGCATCCATGTGTAATTTGGTACATGACTAAATACGATTAATAAAAAAAGCATTGAAATATTAGTATGCTTTAAAAGCATGGCTTGATTCAGTGATACATTGCTAAAGTAAAACGTACAAAGAGTGAGTAAAATTTACATGAAAAATTAGAGTATTATAGGTAAAATTTACTTGAGAATGTCTAATTAAAGCCACCAAGTGTGTAGCCTTCATTTGAAAATATGGTCTGTTTAAATTTAGCAGCAATTTTTGCATGGAAATTATTTCCTACGTTTTTTTTTTTTTTTTTTTTTTTTTTTTTTATAAATCCCAACGTTTCTTTTCACTGTATAGGATTAATTTTATTATTATTATTATTATTATTATTTACTACATTTATTATTATTATTATTATTTATTGGTCTGCTCTGATGTCCATTGTTACCCTAGGATTTAACAATAATTAATATTATAAATTTGAAATGAATTTATAAAATTACTAATTTAATATTTTACTCAATACATTAATTATTCAATGATTATTTAAATATATATTTGACATGTTTAACTCTATTAATTCTCCATTATGGCAAATATCATCCTATTTTCTCCATTATGTCATTCACCTTATGGAGTGCCATACATTTCGTGAATTTCTAATGACACTGAAAAATAAAAATAAAATAATTATTTTTAATTATTTTTTTTTATTTTTATTTTTTTCTAGCTGAAATGTGAACATTGCAACTAAAGGATGGCTCAGTAGAGGACGCTCTTTAATTCCTCTACTTCCGAAGTGGGAGGAAGTTAGCCTGGTTTTCAGTGGTGTCTGTGCAAACTCAGTGCCCAACACGATCAAAACACTGAGATATCGCAGCTGACTGCTTGCGCTTTATAACATGAACCGAAAAAGAAACCACTGCTATATAGAAACGGGACAGTCTTCGGAGTCCCAGAGCGCGTTTATCGACAACAAAGGGGCTTTCAACCGTGATGAGGAGGATTTCTCCGAGCTCGAACCCGAAGAGCAGCTGGTATGTTCGGTGACCGAGATCACGGAGCATCTGGGCAAGAACATCACGGTGGTGTTGGAGTCCGCGCTGTCCGAGATACGCAAACTGGTCAGCGTCCGTATCCGCGTCCTGAAGATGGAGCTCCGCGAGAAAAGCGACGAGATCGAGCTGCTCAAGGCCAAACTGGAGTCAACGGAGAAAGAAGGAGGAAGAGTTCCCAACTCCAGCATCCTGGAGTTCAGGAAATCAGACCACCAACCGGGCCAGAAACACGGCACCGACACGAAGAAAGCCAAACTCGGGACTCCCGTGGTGAAGAAGGAGAACATTAACGCTATCTGCGACTATCTTATGAAAGACAAGAACCAGCGCGGTGGTGCTGAAGTGGAGAGCGACCAGAGCGATCAGGCCTTTGGATCAGATCGGGACATACGGACCAAACCGCAACCGCACACGCATCTGAGCCTGTGGACGGACAGCGCTCCCGGAGACACGGACACAGACACGGACATCTTCAACATGCTGCCGTCCGCCAGTAAACGCATGTATGACTATGAGTGGATGGCTGGAGTGGAGCTCAACTCCGATTTTAAAGGTAATCTTCATCATAAAAACATGCATTAAGGTTGTATAGAATGCACGCAATGCAGTATGCATCTAGTTGCATACATTATGCATGTAGTGAGTTACATAAAGTATGCATGTATTGTCAGTAAGCATGCATTATGATTGCATAACATTCTTACATTGTAGTGTGCATGTAGTTGCGTATAGTTTGCATGTACCTTGAAATAAAAATTTTCTGGTAGTTACTTAAAGTATGCATGAATTTTACACATTATATGCATTATAATATGTTCTCAAATGTTGTTGTAGCAAGAGCTGTTGTTGCAATATTTTACTTGTAGCTGTGCCGTGCTTGACATTTACCACTAAGTCTATTCTTTCAACTTTTGCATTAACTGCATGGAAGATGTTGTAAAAAACAAACAAACAAAAAAAAAAAAAAACACATGTAAATGGATATGTTTAATGCAACATTTCAAAGCTTTAGGATAAAACTTTTCTGAATAAATCAACAAAAACTAAATAGTATTGTAATTATGCCTGCTTTCCTCTTTTCATTAGGTGATACAGAAACAAAGTGCGAGAATGTTCTCGGTGTGGATGAGGAGGATGAAAATGATGGCTCTGAAGGAGGAAGAGGAAGTTTAAGATCAGTGTCTGACCCAAATGCTGCCCATTTTCCTCTGGAATCTCAGGGCTCCCCGCTGGATGACAGGAGCAGCCCAGCGGAGGACAGTGTGGACAGAATGGAGACAGGTCAGTGTTTTAAATGAAAGATAATTTGGTAGTAGGCAAGTTTAAATCAATTATAAAACTGAGAGTAGCTGGAAATAATTTTTGTGCTGTGCACTTGTACTGTTTTACACTGTTAAAAGTTAAGACAAACACTTTGTTTGTCAAACTTAGATGAACGTGTCAATAATTGATGTGATCTTCAACTGAAGTTACTGTGCAAGGACACCCGTGTGAAACTAATGTAAACTACATCACTTATATCCACTAAAATGGCCTTTGAAACAGTTGGCTGAACATAATTGCAAAAATGACTCGGTGAGTGAAGTGACCACTGAGAAAAGTTTGTTTTCCCCTTGCAGAATCTGCAAGATGTTTATTATTTAAAAAAGAGGGTTCATAAAAATCATTTTGTCTTATTATTTAGCACTGCCCTAATGAACTTATTTGACATGAAGATTAATTACATATACTCCACAAGACAAAATAATAACTTAATTTTCTCAAATGATCCTGTTCAAAAGTTTACGTACCATTGGGCCTAACAGTTCTCATCGCAAAACCGTACTGTTCCGTGCCGATATTGGAGCGAGTGCGGCACGCTATGGAGTATGTTCACATATTCAAAGTTTTTAGGACTGCTTTTTCCCCCTGGTTTAACTTTGCTAACAAAGAGCAAAGACACGGACCATGTAGCAAAAAGGAGAAAGCAAAAAGTAAAGAGAAAAAGGAGAGAGGTTTACCTTCATTTGCTGAGGGCTTGTGTTTGCCACCAGACACGAACATGCAGAATGGTAAAATTTCCCAGACCAGCTAAAAAGGATATTTATTGACAAAATATTATATAAGTATTATATGAAAATAGTATATGAGAATATATTGATATATTGAGTTTAAATGAGCTTGTATTCTACTTCCCTGACTGAAAAGGTGTTTAGAAAAATAAATGTAGGCTACGATACTTGTCATAACATCATAATTAAACCATGATGATACACTAAATGAGTTGTCACAGACTAAAGCCATTCCACCAGCACAGTTGGGAATGGTTTAGGACGGTTGACTAACTGTGCCAAGAATTCCGGGCAGAGAGCAGTTTATAATCGTGCAGTGCTGAACCGTACTCAAGTGGAAATGCTATTGTAACCATTCCATGCCATGCTCAGAACCAATCTGCCCGATGGTGGAAAAGCATATAATGACTGTTTGTATCTTTTGTAATATTTGTGCATGAGTCCCAGCTTTGCCATGAGCAGTTAAGCAGCCCACTTTTCTTGAGAAAAGTCCTCCAGGTACTGCACGTTCTTTGGTTTCCCAGCATCTTCTGCACATTTGATTTCTTCCCAACAGTGGCTATATGCTGTCAACAGCCTGCTTTTGACACATTTGGACTATTGAGGGACTAAAAGGGGTGTGTAAAATTATGAGACAAAAGGGGGATGCAAACTTTTGCACTCAACTGTATATGCGATATATGTAATTGCAAGACATTGATTTATTGATGGAATTGAAACACAAAAAATAACATTTGTAAAATTAATATTTTCATAATGTTCTAAAAAAATTATGTTTATTTTTTAATTGAGAGCATATGAATCTAAATAAAATTGGGAAATCTGTATAAATATCCAGCCCTAGGCACTATTAAATATAATAACAAGCAGTAGCCCAACAGCAGATGACTTTCATCACCTTAAATATAAAATCAAAGTTTTAGACCTGTGGTTGACATTAAGTACTTTTGGTGTGATTTTCGTAACATTTATTGATTTACTGACAACCTCTTTTAGGTCAGCAGTTCTCAGCTCACACATTCATTTGCCCCTTCTGTGGAACTCTCTGCCCTGACTCTTCATTCCTGGAGGAACATGTAAAGCTCATGCACCATGACGAGAGTACCCAGGCTCTGCAGTCCCCTGCGGGTGCTTCCTCCTCTCACGCGGAGGGTGAATTGGGTGAAGTGGGGCGAGTTCTGGTAGGCCCAGAAGGACCTGCTGGGAGGGGGGCACGGGAGAAGAAAGTGGAGGGTGGCTATGAGTGTGGTGACTGTGGCCGTCATTTCAACTATTTGGGCAACCTACGGCAGCACCAGCGCATCCACACCGGTGAGAAGCCCTTCGTCTGCCCAGAATGTGGGGAACGTTTCCGGCACGCTGCACGTCTCAAGAGCCACCGGCTCAGCCACAGTGGAGCCCAGAGCCCCTTCCCCTGCCCACAGTGCGGTAAAGGCTTCCCAGTGTTGTCCGGACTAAAACGGCACCAGCGTGTACATACGGGAGAGAGCCCATATGCTTGTCCCCAGTGTGGTCGTAGATTTAAAGAGCTTGGTAATTTATATACACACATGCGCATTCACAGCGGTGCAACACCCTACTCTTGCTACCAGTGTGGGCGGAGCTTCAGGCATCTAGGCACATACAAGAGTCATCGCTGTATGCCTGCTGCACAGTTACCCAGTGGGCATAGTCCAGGATGGGCACAGGAGGACAAAGTGCAGACTGGGTAATAGCAAATGGATAATGTGTCAGATTTGTTCATAAAAGGGACAAGTTTCAACTCGCTAAGAGACAAGCTAAACTGAAAAGAGGTGTGAGTGGTTTCATAACTGGCCGAGTGGACAGACTCAGACAAGAAAAAGGAAGTATGAACGGTTTCAAAATGGTCACCTTCCTGACTGCGGTGCAGATATAAAATTTTGCATTGTCATGACAGTAAAAAAACAACAATTAACAATTGGTTAAATATTGAAGCTGTATGGATTACCACGTCTTTCTTGTTCATGTTGGTGTCATTTTCAACGGTAACTTGCTACTTGTCAAATGTTCCTTTTTGAAACATTTTGCAATAATATGTTCTCACTTTAAACTTCAAAGGCATTTAGATGTCCATACACAGTGTTTTAAGATTCCACTTAATAAAAAACATTCAATCATATTTTGGATCTTTTTTACATTTGGATTTTTGTAAAGGAGTCGTTCAGAACTTCTGACAGAGTTCGGAACGACATTGCATGTATCCACATGGTAGTTTAACAGAGCAAAATACATGTTACAAAAACTTGGAAGTTGAATAATGAGCCTGTCAGTTAGAATCACTTCCATCCCTTGCAAAAAGTACTATGGTACAGCAGTGGTATCAAATGGTAATACCATGGTATCTTTATATATGCCATGGTACTGAATAATTACCATATGCATAAACAGTGCTATTTACATGATAGGATGTACATGGTGTACATGGTGCTTTTAAGGAATACCATGGTACAATGTCAATAAACTTCGGAATCAAGCTTTTTCCTGAGTGCAGAAGTGTTCCATGATTCATAAAAGAAGCCTGTTTTCATTTTCTGGACTTCACTGTTTTAATTTGCATTGGCATATGTTTTTAGCCAGATGTGATGTTTAGGATATTACAAATTTTTTTTTAAAATGTGGCTCTCTAATGCTGGTTCTTAACAGTCACGATGACTCTCTTTTGACAGTGCCGTACCCATCAAAGTTGTGGGTTAAAGAGCGGGAAGATGACCTTAAGCGATGACCTGTAGTTAGTGTAATGTTGACATCATTAAAGTAATAGTTCACCCAAAAATTCAGTCCAGTGGTTTAATACATGTCTTCTACAGTGATCTAATCAGGTTTGAGTTAGAACAGCCCAAAATGTAACTCCTTTTTCAATGTACATCTTGCCATTGCAGTCTCTAGGCACAATCATGATTTCAAGCTCGATTACACTTCCTTGTGCTTGATACATGGGCAGAGAGCTAGATGGTGCTATGAAGTGTAATCAAGATTGAAATCATGATCATGCCAAGGAGACCGCTTATGTCAAGATTTATAGTAAAAAAATAAGTTCTATCTTGGTCTGTTCTCACCCAAAACTGATTGGGTCGCTTCAGAAGACATAGACTAAACCACTGGAGTCTTATGGATTGCTTTTATGCTGCCTTTATGTGCTTTTTGGAGCTTCAAAATATTGGTCTCATTAACTTGCTTTGTATGGACCTATAGAGCTGAAATATTCTGAAGTGTTCTGCAGAAGAAAAAGTCATGCATATCTGGGATGGCATGAGGGTGAGTAAATAAGAGAATTTTATTTTTTGTGTGAACTATTCCTTTAAAAACTTCGAGTGATTGTTCTCCATCTGGATCGCTTGTTTTGGTAGTTTTTACATAGCTACTTATGGACGAATCCCTGCGGAAATAGGCTATAAGCTAAAACAAGAAATCCTATTTTGATCTGTAAGTTTGCCTCAGCAGAAACATACTAATTGGTGTGTTGGGGATAGTCAACATCATATCATACCTCATGTTTGCATCATGCTTTGGAGCCATTGATCTATATATAGATCAGTGTTTGGAGCACATTTAAAAAGGGTGCCTGTGTGTGAAATGTTGAGTGCTGCCATCGTGTGGATGATTTTTGTTATTGCATCAAGGTCTTTGGACATCAATCCATCTTCTATAGCTACTTGTCCTATGTAGCGTCGCAGGTAGACGGCCTATCCCTGCCGTCTTGGGCCAAAGGCAGGGAAACACCCTGGACAGCTGGCCAGTCCATCACACTCTCACTCACTCCTATGGTAAATTTAGGGTCTCCAATTAACGTAACCTGCATTTCTTTTGGAGGAAACCCACGTGAACACGGGTAGAACATCCACATTGAAAGGTTGAGCCGGTACTCGAACCCAGAACCTTCTTGCTGTGAGGCGACAGTACCGTACCGCCTATATTTATTATATTAACGCCTTTTTTATTTTTTATTATTGAATTTGTTGGCATATGTCTTCTACCTGTATTTGAAAAATGTATTCATGATCAATTTTGAAAATATATTGCTGAAGGGAAACATATTGCTCAAATGGCTTTTCAAAAGGTCTTAAGACTGTTATAATTTGGGCATACATAACTATGAAGAGGGCGCAAGGAAGCATTCAAAGTGTTAATAATCCAAACAATACCTAATTCAGACATTACATATTTTTCTATGGAGCTTGTTCTCATAAAATATCAGAATATATGACTGTTAAAGAGTACAGAAGGCTATACTGTGTCAGTTCTCAGTAATAACAAATGGTCAAAAAAATACTTGTTTAAGAAATAGTTCTGGTTGTTTATGTATTTGTAAGAGGTTAATGACATGTGATGACAACAAAGCATATTAAAAACACTTATGTATAAATTGGAGTTATTGCTTTTTAACTTGACAGAAATGTCTGTTATGTACTCTCGCAGTGCATATTGATGAAATGCTTTTAACAGTATGAATGTTTTGATAGCCATTCCTCCAGTAAATGCCTTTCAGGTATGCATGAGAAAAAGATGTTGTGACAGAGTACATGAGTAAAAGGAAAACATATCTTCCTAGTTGACAAGAGCTGTTTTTCTTTATTAGAGGGTGACAAGTCCTCGTCAGTAAGCGCTTGCCCGCCTTAATGACACAGTACCAGTAGAACTTGTCATGTCATGACAGGGTGTTTGACATACCAACATTCACTGCTAGAGAAAGCAAGGATTATGAAATTGGATTTTAAGAATCAAAACCCTATAGTTAAACCTTATAGAGAACCAGCCTGTGAGAATGTGATACTTAAATATTGTCACGAAACCCTTCCATAACTTGTATTAATATAATAATTGTAATAGATTTCACAACTTTTGTGTTTTGTATTTGGTTTATATGGAACTGTAAGTGGTAGCCTACATACTAAAAAAAATACAAAAATAAAACTCAGCTGAAACTAGTAACTCTTTCTATGAAGCCCATATATATTATGAATTGTAAAGGTATTATAATGCATAGGTAACGTCTCATAATACACCTTATATAATATGATATAACTTCCATTAAATAATTGTAACCACAATAATACATTATAATACTTCAGGGACATGCCGTCCATATAAGGGAGGTAAGCAGTGCTTACCTAACAGAAGGCTGAACAGAAAAATTACACAATTAATAATTTTAATATAATTGTTATTATTAAATACTGTTTTCATTCATCATCTTACAACTAAGTTGAGCAGTAGCCAGTTACTCATTTATTAACTTTGGCGCCACCCTCAGGTATAAGCACTTTATGTTACGCTTTCTCTGATTCCATTGTTCACCGCCTTTTCATTCAACATTCATTCAAAGTCACGCCCGCTACTACAAATGACCAAGGTAAGCATGCTTACCAAAATGAGTAAGCCAAGTCACACTATCTGACAGGCTACATTTCGGTTTAGCGTCAACACGTTCAAGTTCACGTAACTAACGCGTGACACTTGGATATAGTGTAAGCATCGATGACCTACGCGGATTTGGCAAAGTTAATTTCAATAAAAAATCAAGAATTAGAGGCTATCAAAACTTCAACAAGCGGGCGACTTTTACAACAAAGTGACAGAGATGTTCATTTTCAAGGAGAGATGCATGAATTTTGTGTTCAAGTAAAGGTAAGTTAATATATTTATAAAAATCTGTGTTATTGATACAAGTTTATAGATACTAGGTCATTGTTTCTGGTTAGTCTGGGGCTATGAAGTGGTCCTTGTGTTATGCTATGTCTGTTTTATTGTTATAATGGTGTTATAATAGGGTGCAGTGTCTGTTTAAAAAAAAAACAAAAATTATATATATATATATATATATATATATATATATATATATATATATATATATATATATATATTATATAATATATATATTAAGGGGTGTAGAGTGCCGTTTTTACATTACATTTGCCTTGTGCAGGTTAAGAATGTTGTCTTTGGTGGTCAGATTAGCAGGGTTCCCGGAGATCCTTAAAATGTTTTAAATTCAGTTTTCAGGGTTCCCGCAGATCCTTAAAATGTCTTAACATGTTTTATGGTCTAAAGGCGCTCTGGAAACACGCACCTCATGTTTACTCACATGTGGGGAAAAGAGGATGCGGGTGCGGACCGGGACAGGGCATCAGTGAAGCGTGTTTCAGTGCTACAGAAAAATATTCAAGAATACAGCGCAGACAGATCAGATATGATGTAACCGGCGCTGTTGTTTTGTCGCGCTGCTCACTGGAGACGACGAGAGGGCGTAACCGTCGTCATGATGTCTTGCAGTCAAGATGGAATCAATCTGGGGTCCGGATCCAGAAAGCGGTGACCTGCGTAGCGGGGGCAAAAGTAACTTCATACAGTCTGAGGCTATGTTTTCAATGAAGCGGAAGAAATCAGCACCAAGCCACTCCCAACGCTAGGGAACCGCTTGCCCCGCGCTGCTGTCCAATTTTATAATTCACCTCGCAAGCTTGACGCTCGGATCAGGAAGCAGTTAAAAGCGCTCGCTCACATTCGCTCAGCACGCGCCAATGGAACCACACGACAAGAAAGCCAAACTGCTAGTGTTTTTAGCAACACGCATGTCTAGATGTAGGCTAAATATCGAAAATTACTCAAAAGCTTATCGTCGATATCGTGGAGATTTTTTATCGCGATAAATATTGATATCGTTTTATCGCCCAGCCCTAATTTAATGGACATAAACATGCTAGGCTCAATATATGACAAACTTTAATTTGTGTGATATGGGCAGTATTACTCTCCTGTATTTAAAACAATTTGGTCATGATGTTAACCACTGTGACAACTGTTTCCATTAACTGGTGGGTTCTAAGGCAACAATTTACATCTATAACATTACCGCGACATTGCACTCACCGGTAAAGTGTTTTGGGTTAAAAATCTCTGATGCTTTCCCAGTCACAAAGTCCACAGCACGTGCCTGTAAAACTTACCTATTCATAGTTATATCTTAGAGTATAATACATTATAACACAATCAACATCCAACTTTATCTGCAGAAGTTGTAATGTATTATATAAAGTATATTTCTAATATAGTATATAATAGATATGCTTTAAGTAAAGTGACAAAAGCATCCATAGCGTCCATAGCGTCTTATGAACATCCATACGATATTTTTAAGTGGTTATAAGACATTACAAGTCATGCTGAAAGTTATATACATTAAACATGCAAAAAATACCAAATTTATTATAACACACATTCCATGTAAATTTTGAGATAAATAATTGTAAAGCTACAAGATTAAAATATATAAGAAACTCTCTCTCTCTCTCTCTCTCTCTCTCTCTCTCTCTCTCTCTCTCTCTCTCTCTCTCTCTCTAAAGTACTGTATGTTGATCACACATGTTGCCAATCTTATCTCACCCAAGAATAAAAATATATAAAAAAAAATCAAACTGATTCTATATGATGGACTCATTTCAATAATCTTTCAGGTTTGTGTGTATTTTATGTTAATGTTATGGCTGTTTATAAGAAGATATTGCCTTTGTAACTTTAAGCAGGCAGACCACTTATAATATGATCACATTATAAAACTGTTTGACTGTTTACACTATACAGCATTTATACTTACTTTATTAGCTTCTGCTGTGTTAGAATTGGATGTTGCTTGAGTTATAATGCATTGTACTCCGTAAGTATAACTATAAATAGGGGAAGTCTTATAATGTATTAGAAATGTAGATGAAAGTATTTATGAGAAGTTATAACTTATTATAAGGTATATTGTGAGACATTAATTCAAGATTATGCATTTAATCACAGAAATTCTTTAAGGCACACATTATTTAAAAAACAGTCTGACGTGTGTTCTTAAAATCAGCATAATTATATAATCATACAAATACAGTATGAATATTATTTGTAATAATCTGATCAAATAGAACAATTTCTGGTTTCATGCATAATGAAACTGACAGTACATTTGAATATCTAAAATGAAGATGCCAATTGAGGATTTGTTATTACATTTAGCATTCTATAATAAAAAAAATATATTCCAGACACCTGGGCACTTCTTGTGGAATGGCATAATCATTATGGACACCTGATAAGAAGAGGGTCAAATTTTGGCCTTCCACATAGAAACATGTTTGATTGTTTGCTGCATTGAGAATGGGTGAGCAGCCACATTCATAAACTAATGGCAGTAATGCTAATTAAAACCTCACTTAAGTGCTGCAGGCTACCACAACACAATAACAATACAAATTAATAAAAAAAACATTGGTTAAGTACATCTGATAAGAATGACAAACAATATCCATAATATCCTAAATGTATATCAATTTCGATTGAAAAGCTTCCTTGGGCTGTCTCTCTCTCTCTCTCTCTTGTCTCATCCACCCACCCACCCACATGAACACACTACCTTGTTGCTCCACTGCGAAATGCAGTGCATCCTCCTTTTCTAGTTCTAAAGTGATGTTTTCGAACTAGCAATAAATGCTTGAGCTGTATCAAAGCTAGATACACTTGATCAATATAACAGTTTCTATGTTATCTGCAATATCTGTGGGAAACACCCTCACACTCCACCTCCCCATCTCCTAAACTCTCTCTCACACACACACACACACTTGGACACACACACACACACACACACATACATATATATATATATATATATATATATATATATATATATATATATATATATATATATATGCGCATTGTGCACAAACTAAAAACGCAAAAAAACTGATTTTTGTCTATAGCTTCTCTGGTGTAAACATAATCAACTGTTTTCAACCCTACTGATATGCAGGTGTGCGCTAACATAACAGCTCTGTTTTTTGCTGGCAAGTGTGAGTGTGTGTAATTTATGTGTGTCCACATGTGTGTGAGAGCTGAAGAGAGGGGGAGGGGGAGGGGGAGGGTGAAGGTGTTTCCCACAGATATTTTAGAAAATATTGAAACTGTTGTGTTGATCAAGTGTATCTAGCTTTGATAGAGCTGAAGCCTTCGTTGCTATTTCAAAAACTTCACTTTAGAACCAACAACAGAGGATTCGCTTCATTGGAGTAACAAAGTTGTGTGTGTGTGCATGCGAGAGAGATAGAGGGGGAGGATTAGTGCAGGTGCTTTCCACTATAGCTATGTGAGGCAGATTAGGGCAAATACATTGAAAAATCTGAAGTTTCACATATGAAAATTTATTTTGGATAATAGATTGTGGTTTGATAAAGTCGTGGGGGGAGGGTTCTGTTTGTTGGTCGCGACTCGACTCTCAATGTGTGTGTGTGTGTGTGTGTGGGGGTGAGATGAGAGCGAAGAGAGAAAGAGAGGGAGCACATTTCAATCGAAAATGAAATAAATATAGGATATTATAGACATTATGATGTACTTAACCAATGTCTTTTAATTGATTATTTTGTTGTGGTAACTTGTAGGGCTCTTTGAAATAACTGAAATAATTTGGCGAATTGCTGTTTCGAAGGAAAGGAGTACTTTAATTCACCAAAGTGGCATTCAGCAGATCACAAAGTATAGTCTGGACATTACTGATGTAAAAAACAGTCAAGTCAAGTCATTTTTATTTGTATAGTGCCTTTCACAACACATATCATTTCAAAGCAGCTTTACAGAAGATAAAACAGTAATGTGTATAATGTCTATGAGTCATCATTGTGTAATTAGATAAAACATGATTGTGAATTGTGTTTAAAAATAAGTAATTAAATAATAATTGTATTTATAACCCCGGTGAGCAAGCCGAAGGCAACTGTGGGAAGGAACATAAAACTCCATAATATGTTGGTTAATGGAGATATTTTTCCTTGGGAGAAACCAGTCTCACTGTGGGGGCTAGTTCCCCTCTGGCTAACATCATAAATATAATGCTAATATTACTTATGTATAGTGCAAGTCATGGTTTAAAACTATTAAACTAAGTAAGTGTTAATGGACAGTGTTTATACAAAGATTGTGTATGAATTGTAAGTTTAATTACTAATGTCTTTGAAGTCCATCCTGTATTAACTGCAAAAGTTCACATAGATGCAATTGTCCTTGTTAATTGACTGATGAAGGGATTTGTTGGCAATTAATTGATAGTCGATGTATTCTATTTCAAGAGTGTAGTCCATCAATAGACAAAGGTGATGCAGGCAGAGATCTGTGAGGTGCATCGCAGTTCAACCTGGCCAGTAATTTCGGTGAGGTCTATCCTTAGTCCAAGGTTCAGGCAATGGCATATGAAGTATCCCATGTCTTATGGTTGGAGTTTGTATCAGTTCATCCTCTGAAGTCCATCGTAATAGACTGAAGTGATGTTTGGCTGGCACCGGCTGCTATTAGTCATCATCACACAGCGACACGTAGCAGTGGAGTCCAACACGAAGCAGGAATGCAGCTGGATCCAGCCGGTTCTGGTGACCTCAGGATAAGAGACCTGAGGTTGATACAGGGAAACAAATAAAATAATATTTGCATAGATGCCATTCAATTTATCGCAGAGTTACAGATCATGATCACTTTTTCTGGTTCTGGCAGACCTAACTAAAGCAGCTTAATTGTAAGTTGAAGGATAAATTAGGTGTATGCCTGGCTAAATAGATGAGTCTTAGTCTAGACTTATACTTAGGGAGTGTGTCTGCATCTCGAACAGTGTTAGGGAGCACCATCACTATTTGTCATTTTTGATCAAATCTAGACAGGTCCATTTCCAGCAGCCATCACTCCAACAACTTATTCTTGAGTAATCATGCTAAATGATTTGCCATTATATCAAACATAGTTGAAAGCTATTTGGTTTGTTAAATAAAGCTTAACATTGTGCTTGTTTTTGAGTTGCCACAGTATGCAATGGACTGGCATGTCTTAAATTTAATATTAGGTCAAAAATGGCTAAAAATAAACAGATTTCTCTACAAACTTGCCAGTATAATTCTTTTGAGGCTATGCAATGCTTGAAATTTCCAAAAAATTTAAGATTTCATAAAAAGGTGTACACAACATTCTTCAAAGACATAGGACAACTGGCTCTTACAAGGACAGAGATTTGGAAGGCCAGATGTACAACTAAACAAGAGGATAAGTACATCACAGTCTCTGGTTTGAGAAATAGATGCCTCACATGTCTTCAGCTGACAGCTTCATTGAATTCTACCCACTCAACACCAGTTTCATGCACAACAGTAAAGAGAAGACTCAGGGGTGCAGGCCTTATGGGAAGAATTGCAAAGAAAAAGCCACTTTTGAAACAAAGACAAATAGAAAAGTTTAGAGTGGGCAAAGAAACACAGACACTGGACAACAGATAATTGGAAAAGAGTGTTATGGATCTTAAACCCATTTGAGCTTTTGTTGGATCAGCTAGACTGTAAAGTGCATGAGAAGTGCCCGACAATACAGCCACATGTGACAATAAAGTGATTTGATTTGATTTGATTTGACATCTATGGCAAGTGCTACAGGAAGTGTGAAATGTCACCTGAGTATCTGGACAAACACAGCTAGAATGCCAAGGATCTGCAAAGCTGTCATTTCTGCACGAGGAGGATTTGTTTTAAGTACTCATTGAAGTAGAATAAAAGGTCCTGAACATTCTTTTCAAATTGTAATAGTACATTTTCACATTATTAATGTTATAATAGTACATTTTCATATTATTAATGTCCTGACTATACATTGTGATCAGTTGAATCCCACTTTGGTGAATAAAAGTACCAATTTCTTAATAAGAGCAAAGTCTGTACATTACCAAACTTTTGGCCGCCAGTATATATATATATATAATAGAAAATTGCAATCGGTGCATCTCTAATATATATAGACGCGAGAAGTTCTATGGAGAACGGATGGTCATCCAGGGCCATGAATTCCATAATTTTCCTCGTAATTCCTTTGGTCTTTTCGCTTCTCATACCAAGGAAAGATAGGACAGGATGTTGACTTCTGGCTGGCACTGAGCTCTGGCTAGCTTTAGCCGCTTAACTTTTTTAGCTTCTTTTTAAAAGCGGTATTTTCAGCTGGGTGAGGGTGTTTTAAGTGTCTAATTAGGTTTGTTGTTCCAAACGTTATTGTGGTGGTTCCCCCACGGTTTACTTTAGCCTTACAAATATTACAAATAGCGAACTTTATGTATTTTTCACTCACAGTGAAGATCTTCCACGCCAATGTCATGTTTCCATGCGGCTGTGACGTTATTGCCTGCTCTGCTGGCAACAAAACAGACCGGCTCGGAATCGGAAAGACGTGAGACTGACCGGCCGGTTACCGGTCTGGTCCGAGCATGCGGAAAACTGGCTGATTCCGGTATATATATTAATTATACAGCTACTGATACAGTGTCAAAGTGACTGACTTGAAAGGTAACGTCTAGGTTACTGATGTAACCTTGGTTCCCTGAAAGGAGGGAACATGATGCTGCATCAGTAGCTGATGCTGTGGGAGCCATATACCCAGGATTGGGAGAATAACTTTTGAAAAGTATTCCACTACAGATTACAGAATACATGCTGTAAAATGTCATTTGTAACATATTCCGTTAGATTACTCAAGGTCAGTAACATATTCTAAATACTTTGGATTTTTTTTTACTTGTTTTGACTAAACTTAACTCTGCCAGTACAGTAAGACAGAATACATATGTTAAAAATACATTCTCTGAAAAAATCTAAATATCTTATGCAGTTTTGTTTCTTAAACAAGATAAATAAAATTGGTTTACTGTATTGCAATTTAATGTTCATTCAATATGCTGAATTAAATGAACCTACACATGAACAGTACACTGAACACTACACAACTGCAAGACCAAGATACTTTAAATTGTGAATGCACTACATATTGATGTAGGTAAGAATTATTGAACATTAGTGCACAAGTGGTTAACCTACATGGACAAAATCAGCTTAAAACACACATTCTCAAACACACTTCTGCTAAAAACCACAATCTGATGCACCTGACTGCAGTTATAATCCATTAGCTGACACAGGAGCCTCACTAGTCCATAAAAGATGTGCCACATCGCCAAAGTAACCATTCAAGGTTGCTTGCGAGACATAATAAACGTTGAATAAATCTTATAAAAATCCACTGAAATGGTGTGGTGTGAATACAGTATAAAATACAGTCCATAAATGTCAGGCCTGTCTGATTACACACACTGACAATAAAAGCCTTTTCTTTATGCAACTTTCTGTTTCATGTGGTCTTGTTTAATAAAAAAAAAAGTGGTATATATATATATATATATATATATATATATATATATATATATATATATATATATATATATATATATATGTCTTATTTTTGGTCTTAGCTTTAATTTAGATGATTTTATGATATATTAATACATTTTATCACACATTCAGTTCCATTTGAGCATAATCATAATGCTTCTTTTAATGTTATACAGTCCTATAAACAGATGCTATATAAATAAAACATTTACTCTACATATCATGTAATCTGTGGGTGGGCTGTGATTAAAGCAGTAGTTATTATCTGGGGAGCAAAACTTCTCTTTGAAGTTAAGATTGAGAGCCACAGAGGGCACTTGTCCAATAGCATAAATAAAATATCAATACTATACCTGACCCACAGTTTTTCAGAAAGAACAGTGTGTAAGAGAGGCAAAACTTCAATATTCTGTTATGATTGTCCAGGCTCTGTCGAATACTGAAGATAGACTATTTTGCGGCATCCAAATCCTCTCGATCTTTTACAGTTCAGCACTGCAGAGGTGTATGGATGATTCCGCAGGCACACAACAATTGGAAATGTCCTGCAATGAAGCAGCGAAGCACCAACCGATACGCATCTTAATACAAGGTGTATAAATGGGGTGAAAATCACATGGGAAGTCAACATGTTGCTACCAAATGTTCCAGAACCCTAACATCTACCCTATTCTGCTACTGACAAGTGCCATCTACTGTCACAAAATGGTTTTACCTTCTCCTCTGGCATTTATTGTCCCATTTTGAAACCAGAAGATAATCACGTTTGCATAATCAATGACATGCGTGATTCGGAAGTTAATTTTCCCTCTAAGAATACATTTTTACTCAACTGACCATTAGGTTTAGGGCTTAGGGTTGGGTTAGGGGGGAGATTTAATAAAATATTACTTCCATGTCACTGTATTACATAATTTACCAAAAAAAAACACAACAGATTTACCTTTGACGCCCTTCTGTGGACATTTCACCGCTAAGAGTTTGCATGTGTTGAATTGATTCAGATCAAAATATTGCCATAACCTGTATGAACAAGGAGAGCCATAAGCTGACACTTACATGTCGCAAAATCGTCTGTGACTCCAATAGGATTATTGAGTGTAAAACATGTTGAAGATTAGTGGACAGGTGGCCAATTCATTAAGTTATGCTGTGTTTCCTCACAAAATACTTTATTATTCTTGTCTCTTGTCTCCCGGCCAGTGAACCGCCATAAGAAGGTCTATGGGGGCGCTGCATTATGCTTGTTTTGCTAACTTTGCAGGCTCCCGTGGTAGAAGGGCTCTGGTTGCTACAAAGCAGGGTCAGGGGTTTCTAGGTTATGGGGGCTGCTCCACTATTACTGATAACCCTTTTCCACCGAAATTACTATGGTTCTCGTGCTGAGCATGTGCCCGCAGGTTTGTGCCAGTGCAATTTGGAGCTTATCGTAAACCGGCTGCACTTTTTCACTGACCTGAGAGCTGAATGTTGACGTAACGGGTTACTGTCTACGTGGTAGTTTCACTTGACTACCTCAAACATTAACAATATTTAAACATACATATTAATGCAATCCATCATTATTACATTGCTCAACGAGATTGCCAGAGACAACAAAACAATGCACAACATATGTGTAAGTGTAAGAAAAGATAAAAAATGTTGGCAACTTACTGAGACCAGCAGCAGAGGACACCGGCGATTCTGTGTTTATCTCGAGTGTGACTGGCTGAATTTATTGTTAGATAGCAGGCTGGTCGGTGTCCGAGTCCAAAAATTGTTGCTCCATCTACTGTCGCTTTTGCTTATGTCCTTCTTATGGTCCCTGTACTCCCTTAAGTGTTTTTCAATTTGTTTATGATTTGGTCAATAGTCCGATTGATGGCAGCGAGCATCATTTTGTGATGTATCTTCATTCTCATAGAGTATTTTTTTCCTTTGCGATCTCTCTAGATCATTTCGGATCTTTGTAAATACCAAATCACAAGTAGAGCACTACCTGAATGCTTTTGATGTCTGATAATTTTGTGGATTTTTTATTATTGTTATAGAGCAAGCAAGTACTCCTTGCTGCAGATGGTAGCCACTGTTGTTGTTTGGGAAAACTTTACCATAGTGATAAAACATTATCCCCCCCTCTGTCCCCTGACGTAAACGTTCCTGCGTACAGACCTGCAAGCTTTTGGGGCTGGCCCAGGAATCCGGCCCAGGAATCTGCACCCGAACCATATCGGTGGAAAAGGACCAAAATGAGAAATGCTCCAAAAGAACCAGTGCGTGAGACGTCTGTGTCACGGTGCTTGAGGAGAGACAGGATCCAAAAGCAGAGGTGAAACAGTTCAAAAGGATTTATTGATCAACAGAAACTGTTCTTGTTCAAACACAAAGTCACGCCCAGGCAACAGTCTCCCCAAATGCGGGCGGAGACGAGGAATCCTCCTCCACCGGAAAACTGGGCACCGAACTGGCGAGGGTGGCGGCCAATGAGCACAGACAGAATGAGCTCCACATCTGAGACTAACCACAGCCAGCTCCAACTGCACAAAGACCACAGTAACAGTTACACACAAAACCTTCATGATGACAAACACCACAATGATCCGGCATCTGACATGCCATACGCGGGGGGTTTAAATAAGAGGAACAAACAATGGGCTGGTGTCGCTGGAAGCTGAAGGTTGTAATGATCAGCGTTTCCATGTAAACAATAAGGGTTCCCATGGAAACGCTGATTCAGCATGCCAGTGACACCTGAAACACATAAGGACAAAATGTAAACACACTTTGATAAAACAGACAAGGGATGATGATGCCAAGGTCCTCCACAGGCAAACACAACACCTGGCAAGATGCCATGACTGTGACATTATGACATTTTGTTGGTCATGGTCATGCCATGAGTCCTGTTCATTATGAACTGGCACTGGTCCAAAATCATTCTCATATCATTATATTGAGTCCAGCATCTCACATGCCGGTTAAAACTACTTGATTTTGGCCAAGAATGTTACACATATACTGACTGTTTTTGCGGATGTCTCTTCAGGTGGAGGTCGTTCCCGCTCCATCCACCATTCTGTCTGGTTCTGGAAATATTTTTCGACTATAAAATCTTTAGACATGTATTGTAAGTTTTGTTCTCTGGTTTGTGTGCAGTCATGTTGCATTTTCTGTTGTTAATATCACTGGTGGTCCTTTTGCATTTTTTCACAATTTATCCCTTTGTGTTAAGAAAAAAAGAAAAGAAAGTCAAATGGGGTTATAACAACACAGGGTTGAATAAACAGTGGCTGAATTTTAATTTTTTGGTGAACTATCCCTTCAAATTGACAATTGTAAATTATTTTAAAACATTTCTCTCAAAGCACATTTCATTTAAACACAAAACAATAAGTGTAAAAGTGTCAAAACTGTAAATGTACTATAGACAAAGAAAGGTGAAAGCATGCAAGAAAAATATGCTTTAGAAGTGTTGAAAAGATCCCTTCTTGCAAAAACTTACACAATGTAAAGTGAGCAAGTCACTTTAGTGTAAAGAACAAACAAAAAAATAGAATACATAAAAAATATTTCACTCTATATTGAAAAGGTTGAAACGTTTGAAATCTGAAGGCTCTGATAGTAGACAGAAGTGCACGTGAGTATAATCTCTCATAAATCTTAGCCTTGAAGTTATAAATTAATCAAAATTCTCATAAATATTTGATGAAAATTAGATTGGGAATCAATTTGTTTTTAAAGAAATAGTTTACCTAGAAATTTGAATTCTATCTTGTCTCGCCCTAATATTGTTCTAAACCCATGTGAACCATATTTCTCCCATGGAAGAAAACAAAAGGAGATCTCAGAAAGAATGTCCAATTTGCCCATTTCCATAAAAAAATCAAATGAATGCTGTCTTATAAAGAACCATACAAGTAGTCCATATGACTCAAACTCTATATTCTTTGTATTCTGAAGCCATATGACAGTTTTATACGATGATTCACTAAATCACTAAAAATCTTTCCGTTCTCAGTATTTCCTGAATTTAATTTGCTCTTTCGCATATTCAAACTTGCTGTGATACGATTGGTTACGAGACACCGATCAAAATGGTGACATGATTTTTTACATCATTGACTGTAAACATGTTGTGCACCATATTTGAATATATGCAAACGTGATCTATGATTTGAGAGCCACAGCATAGATTATTAGCAAATGAGGGTGAGTAGATGATGACAGAATTTTCATATTTTGGCAAATGTAAAAAATAAATAATAATTATGAAATAAAATACAAATTGACAAAGACAAATGGCGTTTTCACACTTCAATTTCAAACTCTCCATGATCCATAGATTTATGTCCTGTAGACAATCAAAAGAACACCTACAGAAAAATCTATTCCTCTGGAGCCAAAGCATATATTAAATGATACTCTGAAGCTTTCAAATCATATATAACTTGAAATCCAACAAGCTTTGGCACAATTGAATTTAGCTGAAGACAGGAGATCAATCAAACAATCAATCTGGACCGCATTGGCCACAGACGAATACCAACTGGGATGAAGACTGAGTGCATAAGAAAGAGGGAAAGAAAATGAGACCTAGCTGTGTTTGTCCTGATAAATAGAATAAATGTGTATATAATGAGACAGAAATATTAGAGGGGGGAGAGAGAGATAGAAAGAGAGAGAGAGAGAGAGAGAGAGAGAGAGAGAGAGAGAGAGAGAGAGATGGGGGGCATGAAGGAAAGAACACAGAGAGGGAGGGAGAGATAGAGAGCACATAGGAGCGCACGACCACTGAAATCAAAAATAATATGTGAAGGTAGCACTTGAGAGAGGGTGAATAAGAGAGAGGTTTGAGTAAGACAGCATGGCAGTAGAAGGTTGGCTGGTGAATGGATGAAATCGCTGAAGACGAGAAGATGCTTCAGCATCATGAGGAAGATACAGAACAACCCTCTGCAACAGACTGACATATCAGCAGATTTCTCCTAATATAAATCAAACAGGATCACGATCCAACAGATCTCCACTCATCTGGATCATACAAGGTAAGTCTCTTTTTGTTCACTCATTGTTAACTATTCAATATTTAAAAAGAATACCCAATTTATAAATGATCAGTTTTCTCAGTGAAAGACTTCTCAGTGAAGGTCAGACATGTGAAGGTAAATTTATTAATGAATACTATTTAATGTCAGTTTGGTGTAAAATGTGTAAGACCAACCAACAACATCCAACACAGAAAATAATAACTTGATAAAAATATAAAAATGCAAAAAGGTTTCTGTGAGGTCTAGGTTTAGGTGCAGGGGTACGGTTAAGGGATGGAACGTATCATTAGCTCTGTACAAACAATAGAAGTCAATGGAAAGTACTCACTATGATTGACAAACAAACATGTGTTGAGGATGGGAGGAAGAGCGTGCTATGAACTATTGTTCATTCCTTCAAAAGCATCAGATATACAAACACACTTGGCCACACACAATATATAAACCTACACAATTTCAACCTAAAATTCACCAGTTTAAGCTCAGTTGTAAACAAACAGTGTCTTTCATGTTTCAATTTCAACAATTACCTCAAAAATAACGTGTGAGTTTAAAACAGCACTTCATGTAACCTGATCCAATGCTGCTGCTGCACTTGTGCAAAAAGGAAATAAAGGAACAGGTGATATACAGTACTAATCTCTAGTAATGCTTATCTGAAAACTTTAAATGAAACATATAGTGACTTGGTGAACAATATTCACCAAGTTTAAGGCTCACATTTTCGCCTGCTATTTTAGTTGTTCATAAATTCATAAACATAAATAATTTTAGTTAGAAACCATTTCTGAGAAAATCTAAAATTATCATCAATTCTAAAGATGTTATCAGAAGGTATAAAAAGAGCGTAAGTGAAGGCAAATATTGCTTCCCACTTTCATGCAAACATTCTCCCCTGCCATCGTTGGCATCATTGATAATGACTTTTATTTAAAAAAAAAATTTTCAATAGTTCAAGAAAATGTTTTAATTGTAAACACATTTCAAGCCTTTCAAAGAAGTCTAGAACATTAATGAACTTGTTTGTTAATTACATAGGTTTGGCTTAAAATTGTGTTAGCATAAATAAATGAATAAACAAATTATAATAATAAAGGACAAAACTAGACTTCTTTGAAAGGCTTGACATGTGTTTACAATGAAAACATTTTCTTGAAAGCCATAAAATATATATTTGCTGCTCCCTAAAGGAGGCCTACTGAATAGACATGTGAGGTGTCCCAACACTTTTCACAGGATGTTCAGTAAGGAGGTTCTCCTGCAAAACTTTGTACAAACTATTGACCGCAACCTTCAGTGATGTGCTCACAAACAATAAAACACAAACAGAGGCATCATGTTTAATATGTAAGGTTATGGAATGGAAAACTATGATAATGGAAATTGATTGTGTCTAAAAAAAAAATAAACAGGTAGATTACATCTGACTCAGACATCTCTATTCAAGCAGAAGATAATAAAACAGCCCTGTGAAATACCTTGTCTATTTATCTCCAAAAGTCTCCTGTCTCCAATGAGTTTCTATGAGTCACACTCAGTCTCCTCAAGGACAATTTGATTAAACATCAGTAAACTTTAGCTGCAATGCTTGTAGGAAGGACAGTTACACTTATACAATAAATGTCTTTTGCATAAAATGTACACACATTTCTACTGTATACAGATATAATAGTTAGACCATTTAATTTATTTTCCATACAGTCTGATGATATATTCAATATTTCCTCATGTATACCCATGTGCATTATGGCCGAGGATGGACAGAGATAATACATAAACATTAAAATGATTGAAAAAGGCTTGATTTATTTTCTGATGTCAAGAATCATACTAAGTATATATAGTTCCACCTTATGTTCTTCAAGAGATCAGAGGGGTAAATCTCACAAAACCTGGGTTGGGTGTTAATTGTCATGTTAATTGTTAATTGTGCTTAGTTGTCATAAAAAAAATATTTCTGTCTTTAGTTATTGACTCTCATGTTGTTCATGTTGTTTCTCTCCCCTGTAGAGAATATTAGCTTCATTCACCATTCACTTTAATTGTATGGACAGAAAATTGCAATGAAAGTGAATGGTGACTTAGACTAAGAATCACATCATATGATGTTGCCACAAGGTGGAGTCTGTGTGTTTTTACTGGGAAGTTTTCTCAACAAATGCTCAATTTAAGAGCTCCTAAGAATGTGGTTTCATTGATCGCATTCGCATTCATTTTCCCTTTTTGTAGCTGTACAATCACTAACCAAGATACACTCCCTCCTCCAGCCAGTACAAGTGTAGTGTTGTGTGAATCCAACATGAGCCACTGTACAGAGATGTGAGAGGTGTACAAATGCACACACAGTTTTTGTTAATATTCCCCACCACAGCTCATATTTTCAGTGGGGTTTGTCGATGGTTAAGTGGTGCCTAGCAAATAAGCAACACAATAACATTGCAACCATTGTCCTCTCTTTCTCTTTTATTCTCTCTCTCTCTCTCTCTCTCTCTCTCTCTCTCTCTCTCTCTCTCTCTCTCTTTTTCACACATTCTTATTCTCTCTGCTGCCTATAGCAATGTGCCACAAATTGCCTGACAACTGTGTTTTATTAGGGTAATAAGCACAAAGCAAGGGTGTAATGACCTCTGGGCTATTAATGGAACATGGGAAATGCGTTTATCAGAACTCAGAGAACTAAGGCAGTGACAACAGGCCTTTACCAAGCCTTAAAAATGGCCAAATATGGGCTACTGCAAAATTGTTGTCTTCCAGCCTCCTTAAGGCTAAAAAAGGCATTTACAAAAAGGCTAAATTTGTAAATGCAGAATCATATAAAGCAATGCAATAGACTATCGTCATGTTAATTTGCTGTTAACCAGGTAAATGTCTCTAAAAATGACAATGGTACTATATAATGTATACCAAATGACTGGTTGTATCTCAAGTGTGTGTGTGTGTGTGTGTGTGTGTGTGTGTGTCTCTGTGTGTGTGTGTTTGAAGAGAAAAGAGTGGGACACACTCACACACAGGAGGAGTTTTGCACTCCTGAGCTCCTGCAAAACTACTATTTCATGTTGGATTAACCTGGACAATCTTGGATATTTTCACAATGAGATGAACATAACTACCACTTAAATTAATATTCTTTATATAATAATAATTCTATATATGAATTTTGGAATAATCAATATAAAAAAGGACACCAAATGACTTAGGAAACAATAACTCTGCACTAAAAACAAACAAAAGGACTAAAGGGACTATCTATTACCAGTTACCAAAGTGAGTATCCTCCAAATAATTCTGAGTAATTTAAAAACCAACAAAATATATATATATATATATATATATATATATATATATATATATATATAAATATTACAAAAAGTGAAAATTTTACTGCTTAAAACAGACAGTACGGTTACTGGAGCTACCGATGCTTAGTTGCTTGCCTGACCACCCGGCCTACAACTTGGAGGTGTGAAAAGGAATGTATGAAAGTGTCCAGGCCAAAACAAAAGTGAGATGAGCCAACCGTCAGCAGAGGTGCTAATGGCCAATAACACTCGGCCCACAAAACTCTTACTGTATGTGCGGTGGCCATTCCTCTGAACTACCCAAAAGAAGCTTAAAATAATACTGTATGGAACGTTTACTGACAGAAAACCCAGAAGCTTTGTTTGCAGACCTCCATAAGGATGGCAGCACCAGCAACCTTATCTTTTACACCAACAAGCCCCATGCTTGGCACAAGACCATCATTTCACACTCTGCTGAAATAAAAGTAATTTGTAGGGGTTTCCAGCTAAAAAAAAAGGAAGACACGACAACCATCAATGTCAGCATATACAACACAACAGAGATAGTAGTGGTGAAAAGTATCCATGGGCCCTTTGGAAAAAAAAAACTTCCACAAGATCAAATAAAGAACACAGCATGGGCTCACTACCAGTGACCAGCTCCTCACCACAGTGGAGTCAGACAGTAGCCCTGCTTCCACCTCCCCCACAGACGAGTAACTGGAGCACAGAGACCTCCCCAACAAAATGCTCTTGTCTGACAAGAGGGATAGATTCACAATGCTGGAGGGGGAACTGGTCCAGCTCAGAGAGATGACCATCCTTCTCCACACAGACCAAAGCACAGTCCAGCACAGAAACAATCCTATAGTCAAGCACAGAGAGAGAGGAACTCAGGAGAGAACTGTCCACACTACAAACTGAAGTGAAGGAACTCTGGCAAGAGATTGAGAGTCTAAACGTCCATCTGGCAGCACTGGAAACCTAACTCTCACAACAGAGTGAGAGCAGATCAGCTGACAGCTCTGGGAGGAGATGTGAGAACTGAGGCCAGAAACAGGGTCCAACTGCGCAGAGTTTACCTTACCAGAGGTCAAGTGGTGCAGGTCACACCCAAGTCTCTGACCACAGTCCCCAGACCTCAGAGTCACAACCCAGCCAAAATCCTTCAAACCCCTCCACTAGCTCACAGCCAGTCTGTGATTCATTCAACCCCACAACACCCACAGAAGACACACCATAACAGACGTAATTCTCTTAATAGACTCAAATGGGAAGTTTATGGATGAGAAGAAGCTCTTCTCCAAACACAGAGTGGCCAAACTCTGCTTAAACTGCTTAATGTGGACAAACTAGTGTCATGAAGCCAGATGATAATTCACATTGGCACAAATGACCTGAGGGTGCAGCAGGAGAGAGTGGCAACAGCACTACAGAGGGTGGTTGAAAAGGCGACAACCACTTTCCTGAGTGCCGATGTCACCATTTCCACACTACTACTGTGAAAGGACCTCCACCCTGACACAATTCAATGGCTGAATCCAAACCTCTCCCACACATGTGCACTCAAGCCTAACATGCACCTGGCTCATTACCCCACCCTGGACCCCACATGCCTCTACGACCATGTCCACCTGCACAAATCAACTGTTCCTGTCTTTGCCAAGATATTAAAAGATGTTACCCTGAACCGGAACCCCAATACCACTCTCAGGAGCAACAGAGCAGAACAGCGCTCTCTACCACCAAGGCGACCTTCAAAACCAGAGCATCCTCCTCTAGCTTCCCATCCGAGTCTGCTGTCAACTTTCCGCACCAACCCCAGACATCAGACCAGAGCACAGCCTCTCCTGCATACACCCTTCACCCAGCACATGCAGCAGGTCTTTGGCAGCCTCAGCAATGCTCAGACAGTGAGCAGAAACCCCATCCCACACCAGCACCAGCACAAGCCCCAACAACTGATCTAAGAGACATCCATCAGATGCTCAGCCTTATATGCTCACACCTACTGTGCTAGGACAGAACTTACAACCAAAACTAAAACCCCACGGACAACAAAGCATTTACAATTAAGATTAAACTTTATTGTCATTGTGCAGAGCCAATGAAATGGAGTTGTTTTCAGCTATGAAATAGTACCCCTGGAGCAGGTAGGTTCAAGGGCCTTGCTCAAGGGCCCAACAGTGGTATCTTGACAGTGCTGGGGCTTGAACCCCCAACCTTTCAGTCAGTAACTCAGAGCCACCACTGGCCATAGCATGTTGGACTATTCAAGGCCTGAGATCATCTCAGTCTTTTGGACTCAAGCTAAAAAATGCAGATTTCATCACAGAAGTCAAAAACTCAGACATCTTCATCCTGCAGGAGACATGGAGCAGTGGTGATTGACCCCCAGGCTGTCCTACATGTTACTCATCATCTGATCCATTAAACTGCCTGGAGTGACACAGGGAAGAGACTCAGGAGGAATGCTTATTTGGTATAAATCCAATTTTGCCCACTCCTCTCCTCCACAGGAACTTACATTCCTCCAGTGGAGTCTGCCTACTTGAAGACAGTTTTACAAATTTAGAAGAAGAGATAAATTACTTCCACTCACAGGGCAGTGTAATGATCTGTTGAGACTTAAATGCCAGAACAGGTGAATAACTGGACATACTGTCGGGGGGACAACCACCTTCCAGGAAGTGATGTCTTTCTCCCACCTACACACACACACACCAAGACTCAACTATGATAAAGCAACAAACAAAAATGGAACACACCCTCTCCATCTGTGTCGCACACTGGGATTCTTATGGTAGGTTCACCTATAGCTGAATATTGGGTAACAGTATAGTGGACTACTTTATTACAGACCTTAACTAAAACTCTCTCAGCGCATTCACAGTCAGCCCATTAACACCACTGTCAGACCACAGTAAAATCACCCTTTACCCAAGCGGATCAAAACCTACAAAGAGGCATTGAAACAAACCCAATTCAACTCCCTTAAAAACACATAAAGATGGAAACAAAATAGTAAAGATACATACCAAAGCATAATTGAACCAAAAATTCAAACACTACTAGAAAATGTCCTAGCTACAACATTTCTGAATAAAAACGAAGGTGTCAGTTTAGCCGCAGAAACGCTGAACAGAATATTTGAAATATCTGCAACATGGTCTAACCTAAAAACCACAAAAAAATAAAAATAAAAAATAGACACTATGCCAATGATAAAAAGAAGCTGACAATGTAAGCATCCATCAACACTACCATGAAAAACTCAAACAATATAGGAATACACTCAGGAAGAAAAAGGAACAAAACATACAAAATCAGTTAAGGGAAATTTAACTATATAACTAAAAATTATCTATAGAATCAAACTCTTTCAATGCACTAAAATAATTCAAACATGAAGAACTAGCCATCCAGAATGGAGATGTGTGGATTACCCACTCCTCCAACCTCTTTAGTAATATAAACAAAATATTTACAATCTACATACTCTAACAGACAAGCAAATCATCCAAAACAAAAGAAAAATCTTCTCATGCTTGTTGACTTTAAAAAAACTTTTGACTCAATTTGGCATGAGGGGTTTTGATTCAGTCGATCCAGTGCAGAACTGGAGGGATAAAATTACATATCAAATCAATGTACAATAACAACAAATTTGTTGTCAAAATTGGAAACAAACACAGAGATTTTCTTCCTCAGAGTCATGGAGAGTCAAGGCGAGTCTGAGCCCTACACTATTATATATATACTTCAATGAGAGCTCTAGAACAGTTTCCAGCACCTGGTTTTACTCTACTAGACACTGAGGTTGAATGCCTCCTGTTTGCAGATGATCTGTTGCTGCTGTCATCCACAAAAGAGAGTCTACAGCAGCAGAGCTACTGCACAATTTCTGCCAAACATGGGCCCTTTCAGTTAACATCAAAAAGACAAAAATAAGGATATTCCAAAAAAGACCCAATCCCCAAGAGCAACTCCATAATTTCAAAGACAACATAATCCTTAGATCACATTCAAAACTACATATACATTTGAATAAACATCAGCAACATGTGAATTTTCAATAAGGATGTGAGCGACCTGAGAGACAAGGCACAAGGAGCTTTTTACACTATTAAGAAAAATATCAAAATTGACATCCCAATCACAATCTGGCTAAAAATGATTTAGTAGGTTATAGAACACATCACACTCTATAGATGTAAAGTCTTGAGCCCTTTCACAAACCAAGAGCTCACTAAATAGGACAAGAACCCAATCGAGACCCTGCAGGCTGAATTCTGCAAAAATATACTGAGAGTACAACAAAAACACCTAGTAATGCATGCAGAGCAGAATGAGGACTGTACCCACTAATAATTATATAATAATAAAAAAGAGGCATTCAATTCCATGCCCACTTGAAATAGTGATAAACAAGCCCTTCACCACAAAGCCACAACTAGCTGACCCCAGAGAGAAACCTCCTTAGCCAGTTGGTCTTAAGCTGACTTTATGATCTAAAACATGTCCAGCTAAACCCCAAAACAAAACACTAGCTAGACCAAGTCAAATTTTGAAAACACAAAAAGAAAAATATCTAAAACATTGGACAGAAGCAACAGCTCAACAAGTAAATTGGAATGCTACCTGTCCCTAAACAGAGAATATAAATTGGCAGAATACCTGAGCACAGTCACCTACCCTAAACTAAGAAAAGTCCTGACCATGTACAGACTCATTGAACATAACATCACAATAGATATGGGCAGGCACAGACATACCTGGTTACCAAAAAGAAGACGGGCTGTGCTTCCACTGCACACACAATTAAGTGGAAACAGAACTGCACTTTTTAACAACAGTTATGCAGCTAGTTATGCACAAATTAGAGAAACATTTTCCCCATTTCACAACCATCACAAAGATTTTAATCGGATACGCCACAAGGACAAAATTTCATACCTACTTGGAGAAACCCCAGCAAGCTCAAACCTGGCTGCGAGATATGTCAAGTCCTGCCACGACAAAAGGAAAACCGGTGGAAAAGGACCATATCGAACAATAAACGAAACACTGTGCATATCCATAAAATGGAAAACATAGCATAACAAACAGCTTTTATTTACACTTTTTGCTATTTGTGTAAATGTGTATGTACAGTATGTGCACTGGCAGCCAAAAGTTTGGAATAATGTACAGATTTTGCTCTTATGGTAAGAAATTGGTACTTTTATTCACCAAGTGGCATTCTACTGATCACAATGTATAGTCAGGACATTAATAACTTGAAAAATAACTTTTAAAATAATAAAGAAAAAATAATAAATATTTTTTTTTTTCATAACTTCTTAAAATACTGCAGACATCTCATTAAAAATGAGAACGTCCACGTGCAGCAATGACAGCTTTGCAGATCCTTGGCATTCTAGCTGTCAGTTTGTCCAGATAATCAGGTGATATTTCACCCCACGCTTCCTGTAGCACATGCAATAGATGTGCCTGTCTTGTCACGCACCTTACAGTCTAGCTGATACCACAAAAGTTCAATGGGTCCATAACACTCTTTTCCAATTATTTGTTGTCCAGTGTCTGTGTTTCTTTGCCCACTCTAATCTTTACTTTTCTTTGCAAGTCTTCCCATAAGGCTTGCACCTCTGAGTCTGAGACTGGTGTTGAGCGAGTAGAATTCAATGAAGCTGTCAGCTGAAGACATGTGAGGCATCTATTTCTCAAACTAGAGACCCTGATGTACTTATCCTCTTGTTTAGATTTACATCTGGCCTTTCACATCTCTTTCTGTCCTTGCTAAAGCCAGTTGTCCTTTGTCTTTGAAGAATTTTGTGTACACCTTTGTATGAAATCTTCAGTTTTTAGGCAATTTCAAGCATTGTATAGCCTTCACTCCTCAAAACAATGATTGACTGACAAGTTTCCAGAAAAAAACTGTTTATTTTTTGCCATTTTTGACCTAATATTGACCTTAAGACATGCCAGCCTATTGCATACTGTGGCAACTCAAAAACAAACACAAAGACAGTGTTAAGATGTAAAGTGTTAAGATGTATTAACAAACCAAATAGCTTTCGACTATGTTTTAATATAATGGCAAGTGATTTTTTTAGTACCAAATTAGCCATTTCCTTCTGAAACAGAAAAATCTTTACATTATTCCAAACTTTTGTCCGTCAGTGTGTAAATAATGTTACTATGCTTTGGCAATGTGTAACATTTTTTACCATGCCAATACAGCTATTTGAATATTGAATCTTGAATCTTGAGAGAGAGAGAGAGAGAGCGAGAGAGAGAGAGAGAGAGAGAGAGAGAGAGAGAGAGAGAGAGTGTCAAATACTCAGTCTTCACAGATACTTGCTCTGTTTATGATGATAATAAGCAGATGATGGCCATTTCCCTCAACATTATGGCTCTGTAGATACATGCTGTTGTGTAAGCTGCATTTAAGGACCACCATGCACACACACACACACACACACCCACCCACACATTGTGATGTTTCTAAGCATGTTGTGTTGCAATATTATTATCTGGATTAGATTACATGAATTGATGTGAAGTTATGTGCACGCACACACACAAACTTGTTTTTATTTAATTGTGGGGACTCTCCATAGACTTCCGTGCGTTTTATGGATACAGATCTAACGATAATTTTTTATCCCCTAACCTTCCCCCGAAACCGTATCCTCACAGAAACTTTTTGCATTTTTTCATTTTCAAAGAAACATTGTTTAGTATGTTTAATACGCCATTTCCCACGTGGGGACCGCTGCTGGGTCCCACAAGGTAGGTTATCTGAGGTTTCACTATCCTCTTGGAGACATTTGGTCCCCAAATAGACACACGTAGTTTAAACATGTACACACACGGAAAGAGAGCGAGACCATTTTCATGTAATTTATGCCAGGTTTTAATTCCGGGCAATTTTCACATATCCGCTCCAGAGCCACAACTCACTGTGTTCTCTTTAGTCAGAGTGGAACATGACTGCTTTCTCAAATAAATTAATTGAGTAGAATAAAACACACCTGACACTAAAAACAGACCCGGAATAAGCTGATAAAGATTTGATGTACACCTCCATGTTCAGAGGCTGGGGCTGCGATTCTTAACCAGACACTAGCAGACTTAAAACCATGGGTGTCACACATGCAGACTGTTTTGCTGAGATCTCGCTCTCTTCAGGCAAACGTATGACATACTTGCCGATTAAAAACAGTGGAGGGGTGACACACATAACAACTCACTTGATTGTTCGAATCAGTGGCTAAAATAGTTACAATATTGCATTTTCGTCATGGTTCATTTGGCTTTCACAAGGTTATATTTTAAAATGCACCAAAACTGTAAAATATCTGTCAATGTTATTTTTAGCCATCATTAGTTGCTTTTGCATTACTTCTGCAGAATGACAGAATCACTATATTTTAATCAGCATTTGTGATGACATGCAGCTGAGTGTGATTAAAAAAAAAGTTCTGATTAGCTTGTCATCTTGTCAGTTCTTCTCATTGACAGAATTATTTTTTGAAGCTATTAACCCAGCAGGGAGTCCCGACTGTCAAATGATTAACATCTCCCACTGAGAGGTGCTAATTGTGTTCTGTTTCCCTCTGCCTGGCCAATGATTATGTTAATGAAGCTAACACATGAAAATCATTGGAAAAATCATCTAGTATAGACCCAGTTTAAAAGGTGCTAACAGCCTCAGTCACAGTGCTGTGGAATAACTACAATTTACATTTTTCTAACACATCTCTTTATAAAATGTCTTTGCATGCAACATTAGTGCCGTGTTATTTGAGAGATATGTAACGTGAGAAAGTCCAAATCATCTAGTGAATTGGTTTGTACTAAATTATCCTCTTTTCCAATATGTATGTATGTAGTATTGAAAAGTCTGAGTCATTCAAGTGAATCAGTTTGTTTTAAATGGTCCTCTATCACCCATATCTAAAGTTGGAAAGTCTGATTCAATCTAGTCAGTTCAAGTCCCTGGACTCTGCCCAGTAGGCTATTTTAATTATTTTTTAAAGCAAAACACTACTTAGTCACTGAGGCTTTTCCGAACATACTCATACTTAAAGGGATATTTCACCCAAAAATGAAAAATAAAATGATCTCATAATTTGCTCACTCTCATGTCAGTCCTGATGTGTATGACTGTTGTTCTTTTGCAGAACTCAAACAAAGATATTTAGAAGAATATTTCAGCTCAATGGTGAACAGACCCTAAAAAGACCCTTTTCAAGCCTAAAAAATCACATAAAGGCAGCATAAAATCATTCCATAGGACTCCAGTGGTTTAACAATACTGTATGTATTCTAAAGCAATGCAATCTCCACTTTCTGGAGAATCTCCACTTTCACTTTCACATTCTGCAGTTATGAGATATTTGACACAAACATTAGATATATGCAAATTAAATGAGGTCATGTAATTATTTTCTTAAATGAGCTGTAACAGCAACCCCTGCAACCACTCAGAATCTGACTTTGATGCAGCAAAATCTTATTATATGCTGTCTGGATTTCACATTTTCTTTACTCCTATTTTAAATATTTAGCAGATTTTCAGTATCGTTGATTTCCCCAGTTCTAATCTCTAAATTAAATGATCTGCAATTTTGATTTTACTATATAAAATATTCAATATACATATATTTTAAATTAATAAATTAAATATAAATAATATTAGTTAAATATAAATAATATTAGTTAAACTATACCCAGTTTAATAATTTAACATGAAATATTTCCCAACAAACAAAAACGTAATAAACTTAACAATGTGTTACTTACTAAGGCTAGTACTTTTTGTGTAGGCATTTGATGTGGTTTTCAAATGCAAAATATCTACTAGAATTTGCAGCATACAACATTAAATCGAAGATCAGATGGCTCATAATAATTTAGGATATATTTAGAATGCGGCAGAACACAAAGTGCAGCCTACAATTTAAACATCCATTATCTCTGCCTTGCGCCCTTATTTGAGACATTAGTGTGACCTCAGATATAAAGGGGAGCGAACCATCAGGAGTCTGTGGAAAATGCCAGGGAACAGTGATGAAGTTTCACTCTCTGCTGTGAAGCCATTCTCACTTTTTCTCTTTCCCTCTTTCTCACTCCCTTGATCTCATCCTCTCTTTCATCATGAACTCCTTCAGCATGTCTTATCTCACTCTTGCGATTTTAAGTGTCATAAAGTCCACCTGTGACCTGCTACTCTTCCACAATCATATTATTTTCGTTCTGTGCTCCTGCTGGTTCTCACTTTTTATGTATTTGCTCAAGGTCTGTCCCCTCTCCCTGTAACTCTTTCTTTTCCTCCTTTTCACCTACTTGCTTTTTCAAACTCTCTTTCTATCTTGTTGCTTTGGTGTCACCTTCATTTCTATTCCAACCTATGGTTCTTTAAAACATATAGCATTGTTCTCCTATACTTGGCCAGAGGAGCACATCACAGACATGGAATAAACCCATTGCTTCATGAAAGGCTTTTGCTCTGACATCAGCAGGCACCCTTACTGAGTTATCATGCTTTTCTTATGGGGTTTTATGGCTCTGAAATGGCTTGTAGCAAAAGTAAAATAAAGTATTTTGGAGTCCTATTTATTGGAAATCACATTAAAATAACAATAACAACAAACAGGAAATTAGGGCATCTTTCATTTGGCAAAATTACATTACATTCTGAGAAACATCTGGGTGGTATTAATAGTTCATCTGAACACAGATACAACATAGACCATTTGTGGCTTAAAAAATGCCCTAGGGACCTCAGAATCCCGTAGACAGAAAAACATGCCATGTCGCTTGTTATTAGCAATAACAAAACTGAGCGCTTGGACTTATCTCATCTTAGCAAAACTAAAATTTCCCCAAATGGAGATTTTTATCTTTCACTGTTTGAAACAATAAATGTGAATGGCAGGCGAGAGATAACCAGCTTTGTTAGACAACCTCTGTGACACCGCTTTTAAAATTCTGCTCACAGCCTTTTTTTAGCTTCTTCAATATCAGCAGTTTTTTTTCATTGCTACAAACACAAATCCATTTGTATTCCAATCACGAGTGTATTTTAGCTTACCAGATTTATTTTAAACTTTTAATTTGTCAGTTTGATGATCAGGGACATCCTGACCATCTTAGTATGTGGGGAGTGTTTGTTTGTTCTATCCGTTCTTTTTTTAATTACTTTCTCATTTAGTTGGCATTGCCATTGTCCGGTCCTATATCAGAATGCTTGCATCTTGCGAGCAAACAGATTGATGTCTAAGGTGTTTCTGTGTCTTTATGTCTTCTAATTGAATAGGGGGATACATAGAGACACACCTCCACTTTGACTGGGGTGACAAATATATCTTTCTTCTAATCTCTGAATCCATTTAAAATCTTTGAATCCATTTGAAGTGTAAATAAACATGTATACACTAGTGCTGTCAGTCGATTACAATTTTAAATCACAATTAATTGCATACTTTTTTTTTTATTATAGATAATCGTGATTAATAACAGATTTTGAAAGTGTTGAAATTTTACTATATATATATATATATATATATATATATATATATATATATATATATATATATATATATATTCTTTCAAAATGCATTTATTTCCTTTTTAGGAAAGAAAGCAAATCAATATGTAACAATATAATGCTTTATTAAAATTTTACAAACAAAGCCTTTCACAGTATAAAGATAGAAATGCACTGAATTAGCACCAATTCAAGTAACATTAAACACCCAAAGTGGGAGTTTTGACTTAAAAAAAAGTTTGAATTAACTAGTCCCCCTTTAGCTTGCATATTCATTGCAATTGGCATTAAATCCCATAAACTCTCAGCCTCCACAATATGAATCACCCAGCAATCGTTAAAGCCATTTTCATGACTCGCATGAGGGTGTCAATGCCAGTGTCAAGCGCTACTATGATCTCCACATGAAAAGCGCTGTAGGCAACATCTCATTCTGCGTTTTTCGTGATAGCTAAGACTTGTTCTGCTTCTGTGGTAATTAAATTGTGCCTGATGCGGACTGAAAAATACTTCATTTCTGTCACAAGTCTCATTTGTGCTTGTTTTGTTCATACAAAAAGCATTAAAAGGTCCTTTCCAATCGCTGTTATGTGTGTGTTGTGGTGTGTGCTTCAGTGTAATGACTCCAGGCGGACACATCGCAAAGGTTCTGCCCTATTCCCACCAGTGTGTTTGCTGGTTTATGCTTTATTAATGGTAAATGCATTAAACGTAATTGAGAAAAATTAACGAGTTAAACTTTTTAAATTAATCACATGCATTAATGCTTTAATTTTGACAGCTCTAGTACACCACAGCACCACACGACTTGTGCAACGGACATGGATGATACCTTAAATTGTACGCTTTATGAAGGAAAGGTATGCTATCGCTTAAAAAGGGGCCCACACAGATATGTAGGTACCATAATATAATAGAGATTTGGGGTGGTTCATTTAACATCTAGAATCAAACAACACCACCCAAACAACCACCTAGCAATTTATTTACAATCGAATTTCCAAAGTGTTGTATCATCTCAAGTGGAACACTAATGTTATTTAATTTTTTTGCCTTATTTTTTATATAATATATAATTAATTATATATAATTTTTTTACTACACAGAAGCATTCGATATATTCCATCTTAAGAAAGTGACATTTTTAAAACACATGTGATGTGTTCTAGCTTTATCACATTAGCCAACCTCAGTCCAACACTTATATCACAAATAACATAAATATTCTGGTGATGGTACAGCATTAAACTCACATTTGTAAGGTGTTATCTTCATTGAAGTTTTGCAAGTTGCCACATTCACTATTAAATCAAATAATTTTTGTCAGGACAGCATCATGACCAGATAACTCCGCCCCTTTCACTACGTACAAAAAGCAGTGACCGCTGAGTGCATAAAATATCCAACATTCCACACTTGGAATGTCCAACATTCCACAACATCATATGGGTACTTGTAAATCTCATTTTCAGTCTGAACACACTCCTTACACTACATACATTACATGATGGTGTCGAAAAGTGTAGAAATATCTGATTGGGGATGCTGCTAATAGCATCCCCATAGTTACAATCTGGAAACCATCCGCAACACCCTAGTGTTATTGCTGTGACTTTTGCACAAGTAAGCACCGCTCAGATTTTCTTTAGATTTAGACTGTTCCTTTTGTCTTGACTATACTGTCAATTAAACTCAAAATGTATTTTGTTCTAAGTCTACCTGAAATTGCATGAATTCCCATACTGTCCATTCATATACTAACCATAAATATTCAAACTGTACATAGCAGATATCTTGTGTGGATAACTTATTTTTGCATTCAGTGTCTTGCGTTTAACTAACATGGTCTTAAATTCTGTTTATAGGTCTTTCCGGAGCTTGGGAATATCAGCAACACAAAGAAAACTAAATTCTAGTTATCTATAATACCTCCAGTCATCTCTCCTCTTTGATGATGGTATGACATGCTGTAGATCACATTCTCCACTGGGAGGCTGTCCTTCAGGCAAGAGCACATAGAAAGTAATGGAGTAATACTTTGATTCACAGATTCAATTTCCTTTTAATGAGCTGAATGCTTTCCTACTGCAAAGAATGAGGAATTAAATTATGCTCAGTGAGCTATGATCTTCAACACCTGCACCCTCTCATAGACAAGCATGTGGTTTATTATCTAAGGGGAATGCTCATACTTCGAATTCTGTAGATGCAACAATTTAGCTTTTGAATTCCAATTTGCAGCTGATTACTTCAAAAGGTCCTGAGTTTAGAAGCTCTCATGAGGAGATGAGAATCACTTGATGCTATTGCATCAATAACAAGGACCTGCTTTATGAGTTTTTCTCCATTTCATTCAAAGATATTTGAGGTTGAAAATTTACAGTAAGAGAAAGCCTTGGAGACAATGGTGTGCTATTATTTGATTCCATCTGAGTATGTCTGACCTTCTAACAACATTAAGAGAAAATGTTAATTACAATATGAATTACATCAGTCACAATTAGAGGGGCCCAGTTTGGGTATAACATCAGATCCCATTCAAAATGGCAGAACTTGCTGGATGTAATGGCAATGAGAGCTTTCTGTTCTCAACTGGTTTGCCCTTCAACTCTACTGGTGACTATGATTATTATGAACCTGAGCCTGATGCCAGCAAGATCATTATCCCCTCCATCTATGCACTGGTCTGTTGTGTTGGTGTCACAGGAAATGCCATGGTTATCTATGTCATCCTAAGGTATGCCAAGATGAAGACCGCAACCAACATCTACATTCTCAATCTAGCCATTGCGGATGAACTCTTCATGCTGAGTGTCCCATTCCTGGCTACCTCTGCTGCAGTCCATCACTGGCCCTTTGGCTCACTGATGTGTCGCTTGGTACTCAGCGTGGATGGCATTAACATGTTCACAAGCATCTTCTGCCTGACTGTGCTGAGCGTAGACCGCTATATTGCTGTGGTGCACCCGATCAAAGCAGCTCGCTACCGTCGCCCGACAGTTGCCAAAGTGGTCAATGTCTGTGTATGGGGACTTTCGTTGCTTGTAATTCTGCCAATTATTATCTTTGCAGACACAGTCCCAGCTCAGGACGGCAGGGTGGACTGCAACTTTTTATGGCCTGAGGCAACATGGTCAGAGGCATTTGTGGTCTACACCTTCCTACTGGGTTTTTTGCTTCCTGTGGCGGCCATATGCATGTGCTACTGCCTGATCGTAGTGCGTATGCGAGCGGTGGGGCTAAAGGCGGGCTGGCTACAGCGTAGACGCTCTGAGAAAAAGATCACATGCATGGTGCTGCTGGTGGTGGCTGTGTTTGTCCTATGTTGGATGCCATTTTACATTGTTCAGTTGACCAGCGTTTTCCGCAAGCCACCGGACCCCATGGTGACTCAGTTGATTGTCATTCTCAGCTATGCTAACAGCGGCGCCAACCCCATTTTGTATGGATTTGTGTCAGACAATTTCCGTCGTTCCTTCCAGCGTATCATCTGCTTCCGCTGGCTGGAGAATGGACTAGATGCTGAACAGGTGGACTACTGCGCCGTGGCACTAAGGCGTCAGACCACACGTGGCCCACCAGACTTCCCGAAGGAGTGCTTAGCTTCTGACATGGTGTTTCGAAATGGAACCTGCGCATCCCGCACCACCACTCTATGATAGGGCTTTCAATGGGGGTGCAAAGTTTAATTCCTCACTTAGAGAGACATAAAGTGTACCGTTGACTGTACCAATTTTCAAATGATTGGATACACTGACTGAGAGCTCATACATTTTTTTTTAAATAAAAACAATGGGAGGTTATTCTAATGCCAGTGACTGATTGTAACTTGAGACCTTAGTATAAAATAAACATTTGTTGGTTTTTGCCCATATTTACTAGTCTATAATAATACCTATGTAAATAAACTGGTTATTAACAATGCAAAAATATTATTTAACATCACTGAATCAACCTGAATACATTAGGTTAAACTAACAACACTAATTGAAAAGGAAAAGATGATAATTCTCTCATCATTTACTCACACTTGCAGAACAAAATATTTTTTTAAGGATATATGATGTGAAAGTCATACGAGTACAGCAGGAGGTGAGTAAATGATGAGAGAATTCCAATTTTTGGTTAAGTTTCCCTTTAGGGTAACAACTGTAGGTTACCACTTTTTACAGTGAGTTCTCTAAAGAGATGAGACAGGTATTTAAAGACCAAAGTATAGTCTCTGTGTGTGTGTGTGACATCTGCTCATGTTTCTGGGATTAACTGCACTGAAGAGTATGACAAAACAGCAAGACATTACCTCATGTTTAAAAAGCAACGTATACAAATTAGCAATATAAACAAATTAGATTAAAAATAATAATAATAATAATAAATGGCTAAATAAATAGTAAGTTTGCTCAAAACCCTGGTGACATACCGTATAAAAGATTAGACCTAACAATTCTTTGAGAATTAAAAATTAGTACAGCTCTGGTTTCTTTTAAACAAGTGCTTAACCAATATTACGAAAGCTTTTATGTCTGTTATTGATTTTATTTCAGATGGTAGCATATTCCAGAATTGGGAACCCTTCACAAAAAAGGCCCTTTGCTCTTGAGTTGTTCTGCGATAGTTGTGGATACATTTATACGCCAATTTTATGTAGGACAAATTTATCAAATTTTGTTTGTTTTTTAATTGTTGCACTGCAATGATGCACATGATTTGGTTTATTGCCCATGATTTTAAAAAGACTGATTTTTAAGTGACATTATACGGTTCACTTGTTTGAGTCCAAACTGTAATGCAATATGAAATATGAGACAAAAACTTTACATGCATAAAGAGCTGAGCCACCTGCGTCTATATTTGAAACCATGTAATTTCATCTTTATCTTTTTGTGAAGGTTTGTTTATGTTTATCAAATGTGAGTTGAGAATCTTAATTAATACCTAAGAAATTGAGCTCTTTTGCCTCCTTTTTTATTTTCTATCAAAGAATCACATAGAAACTGTTTTTCTGACATTCAAGATGTGTTTCTGTAGGTCTCAATTGCCTAAAACTAATGGTACTGAATTTTTATCAAAATCTATGTGGTGAAGATTGCCCAGCAAGAACTTATTAAGAACAAATCAATACCAAATATACCAAATCAACCTCCCACATACTGTTAAATTTGTGATCTTTATGTAATAATGTTAATTGTAATGTTGATGTACAGTAGATGAATGTTTATATTAATTATATGTCATGTTAAAATGATTAATATATAATTTTGCAGATTCTAATTCAGACAAGTGTACTTATGAATGCACAATATCACTATCACATAATACGTCATAAGTTCTTCAACTGTTAAAAAAAAAAAATTTAATCATTCTTTTCTTTGTTACAATATGTTTGTAAGCCAAACATTATTTACAAGTCAATGCTCAAATTGTAACCCATTCTGCTATAAAAACTTTGCTGTTGGTCCAATTTGTTGTTATTTTAAAGTGAAAGAAAATAAAAGTTGAATGAATCTGGTCAGGCCTCTGCTGTGTGTTCTGAATTAAAGTGCTATTGCACTTCAGATGAAACAAAAATGTTTTCAGTTGCATGATGATAGGCGTTAACTTGAATTGTAATTAAATCCATCTGAACTTAACTTGCTGGCAGAGTGAAGCAGATATGCAGATACTAAAATTCCAGATCTTTTGGATTTGGTGAGTTCAGTGGGCGCGGTTTTGCTGGGTAAACCCTGTGGACCTCCCATTCCCCAGCTTTCTTGTTTGCTCCTGTCCAGATCTGAAATGAGATGTCTCTTTTGGGGCCTGCGAGCAGGATGAGTCTTTGATCGCTGCCTCGGAGAGATGGCGATCTCGGATGCTGAGGACTTGACAGGACTGCCATCTTTGGGTCTGCCCATCCAGTCTGAGGCTGACGCAGAGCTGACTGCGATGCTTGCCCGGGTAGCCGCATTGGAGTATCGCATTGGACTGTAACCCTCCACCCTCCCCTGAATGCTCACGGCATGATGATTAGTTCCTGGGTTTGGGGCGCCACTCACGGCCATGCCCCCCATCCCCTCCTGGCGATGAATGTTACAGCACAAGCACTTGGACAGGCGATGTCCACCTTGGTGGTCCAGGAGCACCACCCATGGCTGAATCTGGTCAAGATGAGGGACTCCGACAAAGCACACTTTCTCAACACGCCCATCTCCCAGATGGGACTTTTTGGCGACACTGTTGAGACTTTGCCCAGCAGTTCTCGGTGGTGAAGAAGCAAACAGAGGCCATCCAGCACATCTTGCACCTCCAGGTGGTCCAGCTGATTTGGAGTCGATTCAGCAAAGCGCAGGTAGACCTGTTTGCTTCCTGGGAATCCTCCCACTGCCCACTCTGGTATTCTCTGACGGGAGCCCCCCTCGGGACAGATGCACTGGCACACAACTGGCCCAGGGGGCTGCACAAATATGCATTCCCCCCACTGAGCCTACTTGCACAGACCCTGTGCAAGGTCAGGGAGGACGAGGAACGAGTCACCCTCGGGGCCCGTTATTGCCCCACCCAGACTTGGTTCTCGGATTTCACGCTCCTCGCGACAGCACTTCCCTGGCAGATTCCCCTTAGGAAGGACCTTCTTTTTCATGGATGGGGCACCATCTGGCACCCACGCCTAGACCTCTGGAACCTTCACATCTGGCCCTTGTATGGGATGCGGAACAGCTAAGTGGCCTACCACCAGCTGAGTTAGACACGATCACTCACATCAAAGCTCCCTCTGCAAGATAGCTTTATGCCCTGAAGTGGCGCTTGTTCATGAATTGGTGTTCATCCCAAGCTGAAGACCCCCAGATATGTGCAGTCGGGTTAGTGCTTTCCTTCCTGCAGGAGAGGCTGGAGGGGCGGCTGTCCCCCTCCACCTTAAAGGTATATGTAGCTGCTGTAGCGGCTCACCATGACGCCGTTCACAACCCGATCATCCAGTTTCTCAGAGGTGCTAGGAGGCTGAATTATCCCAGGTCATGCCTCTTCCCCTCATGGGATCTCTCTGTGGTCCTCCTAGGCCTTCGGGGAGCTCCCTTTGAGCCGCTATAGTCAGTCAAGCTGAAAGCCCTCTCCTTGAAGACGACCTACACTCACCTCCATCAAGAGGGTTGGGGACTTGCAAGCGTTTTCTGTTAGCGACAGTTGCCTGGAGTTCATTCCGGCAGATTCTCACGCTGCGACGGGAGGAGGCAGACCCAGCCCTTTTGTTGCTGTGTCTGGTGCGTGCTTTGCGCACCTACTTGGATTGCTGATCCCTGTGATGTATTTTCCAAGGTACGGTCTCCCTCTCAGCAGACACACTGTCTCCCTTGTGCAGAGCCCTCTCTGCCCCCGGCTGTCGTGTTTGTAGAGCTCCTCCCTACGAGACAGGATCTACCACCGCAGCCCTTCCATGTACAGCTGGTGAGCCCACGTGTCGTATTGCCACATGTTGACCTCCCCTTTAGGGCAGGATGTGGTCTCCGCAGAGTCTTTCCCCCCTGAAAGAATAGGAACGGAAAAGAACACCTTCCCCGATGCGTATAATAGCGTTAGTTGGTCCCAGCCAGATCTAATACTCTGTGGAAAGAAAACATAGAGAGAAAAGGCTGTGGCTAGCGTGGCCTGTTCCCATGCTAGTTACATCGCTTCCCCCCCTCAGGGATGTGGGGAACTACATGACGTCTTTTTTAGGTGTTTTAAGAGGTTACGTGCAGACTGATGCACCTGCTATTACGCACACAGCAGCTTGCTTGCACCTGCATCAGCAGTTCATGCAACACGGTTCAGCTGTTGTGGCATTTTTCTATAGGGACCCCTAGTGATATTACATCGACACAATGTCGAGTTAGTGACAGAAGGGGGAACATCTTGGTTACTGTAGTAACCACCGTTCGTTCTGTTCCCTGATGGAGGGGACAAGATGTTGTGTCCATCTTGCTACAACGCTGAACTAGTCGCTGAAATGGCCGGAACATGTCTCGGCACCTCGGCACAAAACCTGAATGAGAGTGGGCATTCCTTCTACTTTTATACCCAATTAAGGAGTGGCATGCAAATTCCACTCGCCAATTCTCATTGGCCTTTTCTCAAAAGAATAGATGGACGTGGACATGTTCGAGGCTCTCAAGAGCGACCCCTAGTATCACTACATCGACACAACATCTCATTCCCTCCATCAGGTTGTGCCAGTTGTGCTGGGCAAACAGCACAGAGTTAAAAAACATTGCAATCTAAGCTGAGTCTAATATACATAACTAATTAGACACAGTGCTATTTCAGCACTGATTGCAGGTGCTAAAACAATATTGCAGGTGAGCTGGAATACCACACGCAAAAGTGCCTGAAATGTTTGGTAAATGTACCCCTGAGTGCAGTAATAATAGCAAGATGATATTGATGGCAATGTGAAGTAGTGTGAAGTGATTTACCTCTATTGGCAAAAATGACAGAGAGTATGACTAATTTATCAGGTACCACGAATGCCCAGTTCCAAGGCTAATAAAAGGAGTTTCTGAAGCTTAACCTCCATAATTGGAGAAAAAAAAACTTAATGAATTTAAATGAGCCAGGAGACTTTTTCAAACGTTCTGTTTTGCAAAGCAGTTGAACAGGCATGAAAATGCATGCATTCCAAATACATTAGCCCTGCATTTACCATCAGAAGCAGAATATTTATGGGCTTTGTGTGAACTTCAATTTCTGAAAGGTTAATGGAAAACAATGATTCCCCGTCTGTCTCTCACTTCGACATTGTGTCAAAGAAGCGACACTAGGGGTCTACCTTGAGAGCCTTATGCATCTCTGAACTTTGAAAAAAGGCCAATGAGAAATTGGCAGACAGAATTTGCATGTCCCGTCCCCGGACATACGTGTATAAAGGGAGGGAAATGCGTCTGTTCATTCAGAAATTTCCTTCGGAGCCGACCGGTTGTGTGAGAAGTGAGATGTGAGTCACAGTATGTTTCCTCTCATCTCTGAGCGTATGCTGTTGGATCTACGGCACATATCAGCGGCTTTCTCCTTCTCTGTACGGCAGTGCAGCTTTGCCCCTGGGTGCTTCGACAGCGCTATTAAAAGAGACATTTTCCCTAAAAGAGTATTTTCTCTAAAAGAGCAATACACAGCGGTGTTGAACATCCTTTTCAGGACACGACTTTATAAAGATGCATTTCCGCCCCTGTGTAGTTCCTGGATGCGGTCGAGTTCTCTCGATGGTCAAAGGCACTGCCTTGTGTGTCTGGGCTGCGATCACACAGAGGCAGCATTTGTGGATGGTTCGTGTTCTCACGGCGAGAACCTTACCATGGCAACATTGAGGTTGCGGCTTTCCTTCCAAAAAGGAACGCCACTCCAGCCGCCCAATGCGTTGCTCATTCTTCCCAAGGGATTGAGGATGACCCGGCTGGTGATGGAGGCGATTTGGGGATGCAGCGGGCTTGGTTTCGCCGGGTACATCCCCACGAACCACCCGCCCCCCGACACGCTTGTTGAATTCCGCTCGGGTTTGGGGTGACAGCGGCTCGCCTCACAGCCAGTCTGCCTATCCTCTTGAGCCCCCTGAGCTGGATAATGAGCTTGATGAGATTTTACAATCTCCGGGTTGAGCCGGTCTCGTCCTGTGTTTTGACAGGTCCAAACACGTAGAATTCGGTAATATGGTTACAACAGCTGGCCGGGTGTGTCGCTTGTGCATAACGCCTTTCCCCTCCCCTGAGGTCGAGTCCAAAAATGACGGATGCTGGGTGTCCTTCCTCCTTAGCCCTCTGGCTCTGAACTCAGCAGAGGAAGTTCACAGCCAGACACCGACTTGCCTGCTCTGGAATAGGTGCTCCACAGGTTCTGATTATTCCAATATCTCCTGTGATGTCTCCTGTCGGGGAACCCGTGTCTCCCTTGGGCAGAGCTCCCTCTGCCCCCCGGTTGCTGTGTTTGTAGAGCTGGTAAGCCCATGTGACATATTTCCCACATGTTAACCTCCCCTGTTGAGCAGAATGTGGTCTCCGTGGCGTCATTTCCCCCTGAAAGAATAGGATTGGAAAAGAATGCCTCCCCGATGCGTGTTATAGCGTTAGATGCCTCCAGCTGCATCTAACACTCTGTGGAGAGAAAATATATAGAGAGAAAAGGCTGCTGCTGGCGTGGCCTGCTCCCAGGCTAATTACGTCACTTCCCTCCCTAAGGGATGTGGGGAACTATATGATGTCTCTTGGGGAGTTGGGGAAGGTTACATGCAGTCTGATGCACCTGCTATTTTTGCACACAACAGCTAGTTTGCACCTACATCAGCAGTCCACATAACATGTTCAGTGTTGTGCCGTTTTTTTGATAGGGAACCCTGGTGTCACTACATCGACACAACGTTGAGTGAGTGACAGAAGGGGAACGTTGTAACCTCTGTCCCTAATGGAGGGAAAGAGACGTTATGTCCCTCTTGCCATAACACTGTACTAAGCCGCTGAAATGGCCAGGACCTTACTCATGGCCGCTCAGCTCAGCTCAGGGGCATGCGAATTCTGTTCTCACACATAAGAGGTAACCGAGGCTCTCAAGAGAGACCCCTAGTGTCACTACATCGACACATGGTTAAGTGAGTGACAGAAGGGGAACCGGAGATTCTCCCACCCGTTATCTCAAGTGAACATAACTGTGTTATGACATCTTCAGTGCACTAAACTGGTAGTACGACCTATAAATGAGCCTGGTTTGAGTGAGTTTGGCAGGTGGAATACCACTCATCCATGGCAGGAGGTGAATGAAGAAACCAGCACCAATGAAAAAGCCAATGCCTTTTACAATACTATCCTGCCTAAAAGCGATAGACATTTCCCTATGAAGACAGTAAAATTCTATCCTTTGGACAAACCATGGATCAAGATCAAGCACTTAATCCACAGAGACTAAAAGTTCTACAGAAATAAAGTCCAAATGGAAATACATAATGCTAAAAAACACTTTTACAAATCCAAAGTGGAAGGCATGGAAAATGTGAATTCTAGAGCTTGGCACAACATAATTTAAAAGGTTTAAAATAAAGGTTTTCAAAGTGTCCCAGTCATGTCCGCCTTTTGAACGTTCAGCTTTACCTCTTTTTTTACCATTCCTACCACTGCCTACTATTTCAGTATGGGATGTGTATAGCAGATTGTCTTTATTTCCATTAATTTCTACAAATCCCTTGGTACAGACATTATTCCCCCAAGAATACTGAAGAAATTTGCATGTGCAATCAGTATCCCTTTTTGTGACATTATCAATAGTTTGCCAGAACCCCGAAAGAGTTGTGCAGGGAACCGTACTAGGGCCTATAGTCTTCCTAGCACTGATCAGCAGTGCTCTCCAGGTTGGAATAGGTCACTGGAAATATGTGGATGATATGACTCTGGCCCAGATGTGGATGCTCCAACTACCCTGCACCCTGAAAGGTCTTGACACTTGGGTAGAGGAGCATAAAATGAAACTCAACCCAAAGAATCCAGTCTGGTACTGGAGTACGCAATTCCTGTATTGCACAGTTCGTTGACTGCAGACCAGGCCAAAAGACTGTAAGGCGTGCAGAAACAGGTTTGTAAAATCATTCTTGGTCAGAGGTACCCAGGGTACCCAGAGGCTCTTTGCACCCTTGGATTGTTCACTCTGGTAGAGAGATTCACTCAACTGTGTCTTGGCTTTTCAAGAAAGCTTTTAAGTTAATCTTCAGTGACTGGCTATTGCCCCTCAGGGAGGAGCTCACAGGTCGCCAGACAAGGAATTCAAATAAATTGATCATCCCAAGATGTCAAACTGAGAGATACAGGAGATCTATGAAGGTATATTTGGTGCCAATCAAATGAGCACCTGTGACAGTGTTATTTGTAGTTGTAGAGATTAGCCACACATGTGTATCAGTCAATTTGAAGTGCCAGAGAAATGTATTTTAAGAGTTGCAAGCTTGTAGATTTTTTTTCTCTCCACAAACACAACACATTCACACACCCACATCAAAAAATGTGAAGCCACGGGACAAATTGTGCTCATCCACAAATCAGTATGTGAATTAATCCAACAAAAGTTGCACACTTGTAGAATATTTTCTCACAAATAATTTTTTTTCTCGCACAAACACAAGTAGAGAAAAAAAATCTACAAGCTTGCAACTCTCCATGGAGGATCATGCTCCAACATCAAATGGAGGATCATGCTATTCTCAGCAATCCACGCACAACTTACCACGTGCCCCATTGAGAGCAAGATCAACTAATCATGACCACGAGGAGGTCACCCCATTTGACTCTACCCTCCCTAGCAACCAGGCCAATTTGGTTTGGTTTCATTGGGCACTACTTCTTTTAAACCTTGCATAAATGTTAACAATTAAAGTGTTGTTTTTAAGCAACCTAATAGCAGTCATGGAACCTGTGTCGCTCGCATAGCACATTTTATAAATAGCCTCAATTAAAATTTTTAATTTCTTAACGCATTTTTTCTCAATACTTGTATAAAATTACAAAAACTATTATTATATCTATGATTATAATCTATTATTGAAAAAATTTCTATAACATTAAAATAATTAAATAAATGTTACAGTGATTTTACCATGCTCAAAGGGGGTTTTAGGTACTCCACATCAGGTTTTGTTAGAACATCCCTTATCTGTGGTAAAATCCCTTTAACACATGGCCCCTCATGTCTTATTGCCAGGCCAGACAGAATCTGTGTGAGCAGAAAGCTCCACAAATTTCCAAAGAATTACATCTGCCGCCCACAAATGTTTTACACTTTCCCCACCTCTTGCATGTTTGTTTATTACATATTTTTGCTAATTTGATGATGCTTTAAACCACCAGTGTAAGACTGATGTACTCTCTGCTCTATTTAACACATAGTCTAACACATAGTTTTAGCACATTTACAGATTTTCCCTTAAAATCAGTGCAAAAAATGCAAAAAAACAAACAAACAAAAAGCCTGCTTATTGCTTCTATAAACTGGTGGTCAGAGCAGTATGATAAAAGACACCAATTATCAAGAAATATTTATACTTTTTATTAATAATAATAACATTTAAAATATGTATTAATTATTAATTAATATATTTTTTTAATTATAAAATAATAATTATTACTAATTATGAAAACTGATATGATACAAATTCATATGTATTTGTGACGAGGAGGAGGGTAAAACCCAATCTGATTAACCCAAACAGGTTAATCAGCCGATGTCCTTTTCTGCATATCGCGCCGCCGTTTTGTGGTCTGCTCTGCATAATGTGGTGCCTCATTTTTGCTTATCGCGGCACATTCGGCATGTTTTGCGGCCGACCCACTTGCCCGATCGGTTCTACCGATGGCCATTCCACCCATGATCGGCCCCAAAGTGCGTCGGCACACCAGGAAAATGAACGGTATGCCAGATTACCAGTCCAACCATGCTTGATCCCCTCCCCAGCTCTAGAGAGGCAGGGAAAAAGGTGCAGTCAGAAGGGCGATGCTCCCCCACCACCATAAAAGTACGTCATGCCGGAGGTTCATGCAGGAGGGAGGAGTGTGACGAGGAGGAGCTAATCGGGCTAAACAGCCGAGGAGAGGGATAAAGGCAGCCGGATTCAGCAGTTCGGGGGAGACCCACACACAGCTGCAGTGCGTGCGTTTGTGTTTTGTCTTTATGTTTATGTTTTAATTTTGCATTTAACATTGATGACATCACTTTAAGCAAAATATAAACTTTAAATATTACAATTAGTACAAATTCTGTAATCGTTTCATCATTTATTAATAATTAAATTTTTATTTCGTTAGCCTTGGGACACAAAAGGAGTTTTCAGAATATGCTGCGCCTTAAAAAAAATTACATAAAATAAACCACTAAAGCAAAATAAAACAATCATAAAAGTAATCAATTTTATTTGATCGTTATAATCCAAGGCATCAAATAGCTACGTGTGATGAATAGACCAAAATTCTAACTTTTTATTCAATGATCTCTCCGTCTCTATCCGTGGGAATGTGCCTATAACACCCATAACCGTCTACTCAAGGACTGATGATAATTGAAAAATTGCAGACTCAAAAAGCGTTACTACACAGGATATACTGCAGTGATGTTCAATGCTCATAGAGTGCCACCGTGCCCACCCACTTTTTCTGCCACCTGGGTTCCAGAAGTTTTTTTCTTTTTGCCATTGACTTTTCATTAAATCCTTATTAAAAGAGTTGTAAGGAATGAACCGAACCAAACCAACTGGAGCTTGAGGTCAATAACAACATTACAAAATTTGAAGCAAAAACTATTTGAAAATCTGACAAAAAGACAAAGGTACAAGACTGTGTACTTACTGTCTTTTATGAGGCAATGAAAAAAATCCCATGAAGCACTGCGAATCACAAGATTGAATAAAAAATGATGGAAATAAATAAAACTATTGATTTTAGGTGGTTGATTAAAAGTATAGACAATATTTACGGATTGTGTCATGCCACATTTCGTGATGTATTTTTTGAATGAGATATGACAGAGAGGATCAGGAAAAGATTTTCTGCGATTAATAACTTAAATACTTAAATTCCACTTTTTACCTCACACAAAGCTATTGAATGCCATCAGGGAGCACACTGGATGCAACACTACTACTTTTGTCTTGAATTTTGTAATTTTCTGAATAAATTAGCATGGTTAGGTTTAGTGGTAGGGGTGGGATTATTATAGATTAATCTGCCTGTTATGTTTTTTATAATGTTGAATGGTGGTTATAGGGGTAGGGTTAAGGGAACTAAAATATCTATAAAAAAGTAAAAATCTATATATATTTAAAATAAAAAAATAGCATTGTGACAGATCACTACTACTATGAAGGAGGAAACGGGGGTCTGGTGAACAGTCCACATAATTCTTTATTCTGCACTTTTCAGTCTAACACACAAGTTTTCTTTTCAGCACAACATATCAAAGGAACACATGATCACTGCTGCGTGCATCTCTCTCTTTCCTCTCTGGTAGTTTGGACTGCACATTTATCCCCCTCCAGCTCTCACTGCAAAACAAAACAGCTGTTAGAGGTGATTTCCCACAGTTGTCATTCTTTATTGTGCTTCCTGTCCCGGCCTCGCTCTCCACAGACGTCGCTCGGCCATGCCCACATCGCCACAGTCATCAATAAATTATGTATATATATTTATAATCGAAATATGAATTTGTAAATATTTTATGTTTCTAAAGCTGTAAATACATACAATTGGTTACGTTATTGATGCTTTTAAAACATCTATACTGTGAGCCAAATATACAAAAGTTTACATTTAAATGTGACAAATATTAATGTACACATAGATATGTATAATAATGTGATCAGGCTGAATTAGACTTCAGTATTAATACAGAATCTTTGCTGTCGACAAGCAATGTAACAACTTGGTGCATTAATATAGAATTTTACTGGTCTGATAGAATCACCTTACTCTATAAATACATTTTGCAAAATGAGTTTTATGTGGCGCGTTCCATTGTGGCAGTTTCATGCTAAAACAAACAGTAGAGGCGCTACAACAACATCTTTTATTCACTTTCACACAAATCACAAGTAAAACGGCTGATGATTAGAAAGGAAATATTTAACATAATTCAATGGAAAGGAGGAGGTGAGAACCGGCTTAACAATATAAATACTGTTAATTATAAGCTTAACCAAAAAGACAAACACACACACAGGTGTCAGGCAGCTTCCCGTAACTCTCTCTCTGTCGCACCGCCGTCTCCGGTCAGCCCTTATCCCTCTCGGAGGCTTGGTGTGCAGAATCACGACCCGGTCCCACCCTTCACCCTGCCACACAATACATTTTAAGGTTTGCATTACATAACCAGCTACATTTACAAGCTTATTACATTTGTTTGTGCAGTACCTTAACTGATAGAGTGTTGCACTTGCATAATGAACCACGTTATTAACCATGTATGATGTATGTGCATGTGGTTATTGCTATTTTACAACTTTTTCAAATGTGCTTTATCCATTCATAAATTAGAATTGAGTAGAATAGAGAGTGCTCAGAAAGTCAGGCTATGGTGAGAAACCCAAGGTCCAGATAAGAATTTCATTATGAACAAACAGAATAAATATACATTAATAAAAAATACAAGAGAATACATATCTACTAGAAATAGACAATTAAATATAGTTTCCCAGCCAACCATTTTAAAAATGAGAATTAGAACTGTTATTGAAATTATGAATTCTTTCATGTTCAGTGCAGGATTAGTGCTTGCAGTGGAATTGTATTTAGCTTCAGTTTTAATGACTCAACAACAATAATTGATCCATGATGCCACAGCTGAGGCAGTAATGTTAATTATGTCCACACTATTCTTCTGTCTTTATTATGATAATATTGTTTAAATGTGAGGCCAGATTGTTTCTGTTTAAATGTGAAGCAGATCCTTTGTCTTGTCCTTCAGTCTGCTGTTGTTCACGGGCCATGAAGTGAAAATGTGCACAACCCCAGGGGCCAGTAGAGGAATCAGAGGACTGATATGTCTTCAATAGTCAAAGCCATCAACATAATACTTCCATAAACCCCCTGTCATCTCGCTAATAGCTATTGTGTGAATTCTGAGAAAATTGTCCATTTTACAAAAAAACATTTCTTTTTATATTTGCTTACCTCAAAGGAATGTTATCACTACAAATGATTTAAGGTATCTCAATAGCTCTGTGGGGTGCTGTAACACAGGGTTATGATGGGCAAGGAGGAGGCGAGAACCGGCTTGTCAATGTAAATAATATTTTAATGAGAACTTAAACAAAAGGCACAAACACACACACAATGGACATGTCCGTGATTGATCTCTCTCTCTCGAACTGTCGTCACCGGCCGCCATTATCCCTTGCGCGCCCCATCAGGCTGATTGGGGACCGGGCGTACGACATTCCAGCCCGGCCCGGCCCCCCTCCACTCCACACTCCTCCCGAGTTACCTCAGGCCGGGGTACCTTTACGAGCAGGGGCGTGCTTTACGACCCGTATGCCGGCTGGTTATCCCCACCTTCCTCGACCTGGAAGGAGACAGGAGGGGAAAACAACAACAAAAAAACTAAATAGGCAAGGGACAAGGCCAACATGGTGCAAAAGAGCGAGAGAGAGAGGAGAGAGGAAAAATTCACTCACCGGTTCTCTGATGTACCATCGTGTGGTCCTCGAACACTCCTCCACATTCTCCGGCAGATGGCAGCCGCTCCTCTCCGGGCGAACCGGAATCAACCTCCGACCCCCAGCGGTCTTCCCTAGACCCCTCCACGTCTCTGGGGATGGCAGGGCACTCCTCCGCCCCCTGGCAGCGGCTCCCTTGCTCCAGGCGGTCAGGGAATCCAGTCCCTACTCGCCCCGCGGACGGCGGCCGTTCCCCACATCTGGGCGGTCGGGCCACTCCGTCACCCGGCAGATGGCAGCGGCACTCCCCTGGGTGGACGGCAGTGTCGAGGACTCTGCGATGGGCATCCCTCCTCCTTACCGGGTTTCGGCACCAATGTAACACGGGGTTATGATGGGCAAGGAGGAGGCGAGAACCGGCTTGTCAACGTAAATAATATTTTAATGAGAACTTAAACAAAAGGCACAAACGCACACACAACGGACATGTCCATGATTGATCTCTCTCTCTCGAACTGTCATCACCGGCCGCCTTTATCCCTCGCGCGCCCCATCAGGCCGATTGGGGACCGGGCGTGCGACATTCCAGCCCGGCCCCGCCCCGCCCCCCTCCACTCCACTCCACAGGTGCATTCATATTCTTCCTCAGTGCTGCATTTTGACCCTTCTTTCAATGTTTCAACTTGACACCATCAAAAACATAGAACCATAGTGTCTTGGCAAGTAATATCATTAGAATAAAGGACAAGTGAGCTCTAGTCATGGATGTCCTTGTCATTTTGTCAAAGGTATGTGGGCTAGAACATGCAAATTACACTACTAGTCCTAGCTTCTATCCATAGTAAAATTATGCATGCATTGCCCCCTATTCACTATGCTTCATGCAAGTACTACCCCCCCCCCCCCCCCCCCCCTTTACTGATGGCTAATAACTACATAGGTAAATTTGTCAAGACAAACTTTGATGTTGGCTTGACAAAGCAAACAGACAAGCCAACATAATAAAATAGCACAAACACATGAGGGAAACAACCTCAATTCCTGACAGCCACTTAGTTTGGCCCTCCTGTACTGTAAACAGGACAGGAAGATTAAAGGGTAGTTTCCATAAATTTTCCAGCACATTGTAAATGTTAGGATGGTTGGAGCTATCATTTAAAGTGTTTTCTTGGCAATGGGAACTGAGGTCAGAGCACCGAGTCAGTGCTGAAGGAGAAAAGCGTTTAACAAAATGATGATTTTATGGCTCTGCCACATCTGGTTTCACCTAAAATTCTAATAACCCACCATTGCATTCCAGTGAATTTTCCAGAGACTCATTTAGCAGGAATTATTGAGACAAACTGGGGACCCCCACCAAAAGAAGTGGATCCAAATACCTGCCATAAATATACAGCGGGAAGAATTGTTTTTACTGATTCCTCATTTTCAGCCTAAGTGGAGTCAATTAGGAGACAGTGATAATGTATCTCCATTAAAGCTTGGATTTGCAAATTGGAATGTTGATGTGATCAAACATTCTTTCCTAAGTAATATAGTTTAGTCAGGTGATATCGATTAAAGAAGTCTTTATATGGTCGTTGCTCACCACTCAGTATATCTCACCACTAAACTGCTACAACCCAATAGTAAAAATTCACAGATAATCAAATGATTTCACCTCATTACTCATGATTGGTTTAGAAAACAATTCCATAGTTTACTTTTACTTTTCAGTGTGCATTCATTGCTGAATTAACATTTGTCTCAAACTATTAATTCATCAAATACATCTAATTTGGCAAGAATTTTCTGGTGACTTCCAAAATAAGAAATAAAGAAATGACAGGAAATGCCCCAGCTCCACATTCCATAGCTAGGCCTGAAATGTGTGAAATTACCCAAAATTTAGGTGGATGCTTGGTTTACTACTACGAATGTTTATTGTGATAAATAACTGACAGATTGTACAAAAAAAAAGTTTACATCACTGAATTAACCTGAATACATTCGGTTATGCCACCAAAACTAATTTTAAAGGGTTACCTCAAGCATCTGGTTAGATCCTAAAGGTAACAATGGCAGGTTATCAGTTTTAGAGTTTAAAAACGGCAATAAACTTCTAAATATTGGTAAGAAGAGTAACAGTTCTTTTTAATTACTTATTAAAGGACATATAAAAAAAGGAATTAAGCAGGAGCTGTCTAACAATCCCAAATTATGTCTAAAGAAAAGCAGCTTGGGTTTGAAAAATACCTTATATTATTCATATTTTAGAGTGATATTGTTTTTGTCTCCTTCCTTATTCATACCACTATACCATTTTCTTAAAACTGTAATTAAGAATACAATTAAAAAATAGACAATGCTATAGCAGACAAAATGTCCATAGGATTTACCTTATTTCCATTTATGCGATTGTTTAGAAAGGAATAGAGAAAACATTTAGCACAGAAAATATTAGATTATACAGATACATCGCTTGAAGAATCTGCGCTATAAATTAGTAATAAATGCATTATAAATAGGATACAAACATTCATAAAGCGCATCAACTAGCATGTGATCATTTAACTGACAAAGTATTAAATATAGATTGTTAAATTAAGGCTAAGCGAAAATTGGGGAGCCCTTGGGTCCCAGATATTAAAGAATGATTCATAGAATCATTTCACATTAAGTTATACAAGGCAACTAAAAACCACATGATTGTGCATCATAGGAGAGAATGTATTGCATTTAGAATTAAGAATGTTAAAAACATATTTATTGTGTATTATGTACATAAAACATGAATATATTACACTGCCTGGCTAAAAAAAAATTGCATACTCTAATAATTAGTTGGACCGCCTTTAGCTTTGATTACCTTCATTGCGGCATTGTATCGACAACTTTATGCAACTTCACAACATTTATTTCCATCTGAGATCTTGTATTGATGACAGGAGAGTTGAACCATTCCGTAAAGTCTTCTCCAGCACATCCCAAAGACTTTCAATGGAGTTAAGGTCAGGGCTCTATGGTGGCCAATTAATGCGTGAAAATTATTTGCCTAGACCTGACCAATTGAAGCAACCCCAGATCATAACACTGCCTCCAGAGTGCATCGCTTCATGCGCTTCCCTTCTTACCCTGACTCGCCCATCGTTTAGGGTTAGGGTAAATCTGGACTCATCTGACCACATAATAATAAAAATAATACATTAATAAAACATTATATTTATATAGCACTTTACATTGCAAAGCAATCTCAAAGCATATTAAAATATGCTAAGTAAAAAAAGAAAATGTAAGGGGTAGGGAAACCAGTATGTGTCACAATTCCCGGTTGTCTGCCTTGTGTTTCTCCCTTGTCATCTCTCCCGGACTTCAATTCCCATAATTCCCTACCCTCATCACTGCCAGCAGCCATTGATTGTTCTCACCTGTGTATCATGATCCTTCTTGTATTTAAGCCCTGTTGTTTCATCAGTCTTTGTGAGTTGTTAAATGTTAATCTTATGTCTGCCGTTGACCTTGTTCCTGCCTGTGCCCTTCGTGGATGTTTATATTGTGTTTACCTTGGTTTTCCCATCGTGGATATTTCTTTTGTTCCCTGTGTTTTAGTTACTCTGTTCACCGTTTGTTTGTCTTCAATAAAGCTGCAAGTAGATCCTCACTCCTTGTCTGCCCCTTCGTAACAGTATGAAGAGGTTTTTAAATCCTTCTTGAAGACCTCCACAGAGTCTAAATTGTGAAGATGGGGAGGCAGATAATTCCAAGTATGCAGACCATAAAGTACACTGAGAAAGCTCAATCACCCATGGTACAAAGTCTAGTTCAGGGAACATGGTTAAAAAAGCACTAAATAAGTGCAGAGCATTTACCATATCAGAATTGGAGTCACATGTTGTGTAAGTATGTGTACATTTGTTATGTAAATTGTGTTGTGTAAATATGTTGTTTATTGTAAAGTGGTTTATGTCTCGTCACTGTCATTACTGCTATGTTGCTCGGAACTGCACACAAGACTTTCACCTACTGTTGCACTCGTGTACACAGTAGTGTGACAATAAAGTGATTTGATTTGATTTGACATGTGAGGATTTTTTAATTCTAGTGAGAACTCTTGTGGTACTGTTTTGAAGCATCTGTAGCATATTGAGGTCTTTCTTTGGCAGGACACACAAGATAGCGTTACAGTAATCCAAACGAGAGAACACAAATGCATGAATGACCACATGTTCCATTGCTCCACAGTCCAATCTTTATGCTCCTTAGCTAATTTAATTGTTTTTTTCTGATTAACCTCAAGCCAAGTGGCTTTCTTGTGGCCACAGTGCTGTTAAGTCCCAATCCTGTAAGTTCTATCAGGAGGAATCGCAGACTGGAGTGAAATTTAAGATGACATTTATTTGATGAATATAAAACAGAGATGTAATGTCCGAAGTAGTTGTACTTGGAACTGTCATATCCTGCCGGAGATAGGAGGCAGGGGTGAGGAGCCTACTCCCGTGCAGGACGGGACTCAAATGGTAGTGGTGGGGTGGTGGAGGTTGCCGTGTTAGCACACTGAAACAGCAATTTGATAGATTGTAAGCAGACTTATAAAGCATTGGCTTATGTGTGATTGGCTAGAAGTTTCCTAGCTAATGGTGCAATGATGTACAGCTGCTAGTCTTCCCACTGGAACTACGCTGCACTTACATTTCTCTTCACATTTTGCACGTGGAAATGTTCCTACTTTCACTATTAAACATAGCCATTATCACTCTGTCTCCATCATGTTTTCCAAGGACTCTAATTGTGAAGTTTTTCCCCAGACAACATTTCTCCGAATTCACAGCCCTCATCACTTCTGTCTGTTCCTATCATCCTCACCTGTCCTCCATTCCATCATTTTCCCTTGTTTATATAAATAACCTCTTGTTTTGCTCATCCATTGTCAGTCCTTGAAATGTTATGTAGTGTTAAGTTATGATGTTAAGCTTTATTGTTTGTTCCTCTCCAGCATTTGTTCCACTCCAGCGTTTGTTCCACTCCAGCGTTTGTTCCACTCCAGCGATTGTCATTTAAAAGATTGAAAGTATCTACTCCTATGTCTCCTCTCTTCCACTCCAAGTATCCAACGTTACATTTGTGAGTTCAACTGTTGATTTTTTACGTTGTAAATTCACCATCGTTTTTAGTGATCTCTGATCACGATCATTCAAGATTTTTTCCGACCACATTTCTTCCACAAAGCTTAAGGTTCACCACTATCTTTTCAGGTTTTAATAATGCGTTGAACAGTTCTTTGCCCAATTCCAGTAATTCCAGAAATCTCCTTAGTTGTTTTTTTTGCTTAATGCAGGCCAATAATTTGCCCATTCTGAAACACAGTAACATCTTTTCCACGATCACGGGATATGTATTCCGACATGGTTGTTTAAGAACTGAGAAGCTACACACTGCAACAGTTAGGGTTAAACAAATTGTTGCCAGCTGAAACATATTGTATGAATCACTGCAATAAAGATCCAGTCATATGCTAAGTATCTGCTTATTTAAATCCAAATGGCAACTTTTTTTGTCCAGGCAATGTATGTTTATATACACATGCATTTCATGTTGCATTCCTACATATCCCACCGGACCAGCTTCATGCCAATTAGGCTTCAAATCTATTCTATTCTTTTTTATACTTATTGATTTTTACATTATGCAAAGTGCTCATCAAGGTCTAAGGTCAATGACATGTTAGATAGAAAGTCAGACAGGCAGGCAGACCAAAAGACATACAGATGCCAGGAGAAAACAAGAGCAGAGCAGCATGGAGACATAAAAACAGATTAAGTCAGACTTAAAGCTAGCGTATGCTTAATGCATTTTGCATGTCATTTTAGCTCGTACATGGTCGACACTAGCCTATATGGACGCAATGGATGGCTGCGCAGTATGACTGCTTTGTGAAACTCTTTAGAATAGTCAACTCAAGACGCATGCGCAGAGAATGCGCATAGACACATACAGGTTTGCAAAGTTACGAAAAAGGGCAGCATGTGTAAAATCCATGCAGCCATTTGAAAGCATGGCTGATTAGTCAATCTGTAATTTTTTTGCCACAAGTAAAAGTGGTTTGGGGTTCAAATCTGTGTACTCCCTAATATAACTTTATAACTTGTTTTAATAAAACAAGATTGCATTCTGTTCAAATATGGATGTATTCAATTTGTTATCATTTTGATTTCTGATAGCTACAGAAACAACAAATTGGGGGTCTTAGGTGCACATCTGTGTGCATGAAAGAACCTTGCCGCTGTCACTCAGTGCCACTGATAACAGCCACAACAAGCACTCATCATAACATTTAAAATAACAAATTCCAGTGCTGTTAATTAAAAATGGAAACTTAAGAACTGGATATCTTTCCTTTGTATTAGACATGTTCATGACGCATCCATAAATAATGACTGTGGGAGTTTGTGTGGGTGTCATTTGGTTTTTATATCACTTGACTTTTTGTGTCCATTTCCAAGACTCTCCATATCCAGGACTCTCTCTCTCCACCATTAAGAGATCTAAAAGATGGAAAATAGTTTTACCATGATGAATATTTCCCAGGCATCTTAATGATGTAAAGAGCATTCACATGGATCTTAACAAAATAAAGAATTTCAAGAAGAGATCGTTAACATATTTTTAAACATCTTTGTTTTTGTTTAACAGGGTCATGCCATGATTAATCAGAGTTCATTGTACTATAAAATACAATACATTTCAGAACTGAAGACTTCCTCCTTAAAAAAAGTGTGTTAATTTAAACCAAGCTGCAAAAAATTCAAGGACCAAATACATCTGCATATGACTGCCTCTTCAGCAAGACATCAATGTCTATTTTTCCATCATTGCACCCTTGGCCCTGCCCAATGGTGCTCAGTTAGTCACACAGGTGAAGAAGAGATTGTCCTGTCATGGGAGATTCATCCAAAGTGGATCTTCATGTGGCTGTCTGGGTACAAATGTTTTTCTACATAAACATGCACTAGACGAACAGCTTTGACCATTATTATACACCACACGCCACTTTTAAAAGATGCAATGTCAAGTTATAACTCTAAAAAGGATTTCCCACTGTGTTTCATTCAGCTGCGCTGTTGTGCTGTTTGGAAGGCATCCTGGACCGTACTTTTACTTGTTGGTCTTTTGTAAACATGTAAATGTCTTTGATCATTTTAAAAGTGGTAAAAGCAACTTACAAAATGCTTCTAATTCTGCTGCTGCAACTGACTGGGAGAAACACATGCAGTCCTGTGTGTAAATAAATCAGGAAAATGTGAGATGTGAAGACCAGCGTCTCTGCTTTGGTCTGTTGAAGCCAGTTGAAGCATCCAACATCATCGTGTATTGTATTATGTTTGAGTATTCAGAAACTTTCAGTGTGAATTGCTTGTGAAACAGTCAAAATATCATTCAAGCTTTGCATAGGAACTGTTAAATGTAGGAACTGTAGGAACTATTGGACGAAAACTGTAAGTAACCAATTTCATTCATGAATGTTTAATTTGTCATCAATGTTTGATAGCTTATGCTGTGCTTGAATGAACAGTTTAATACATTCAGATGCAGTGGCGGGCCGTGCATTTACAGTCTAGGCCTTCAGTGTGATTCATGCAATTAAGAATACACAGTTTCACAATGAATAAGACACCCTATACCGTTGGGCATCATACATTATGTCACAGCTAACTAGTAAAACCAATAGATATTTAAAAACACATCCACGCACGAAAGGCAGCACTTGAAATGGCACTTAAAGCTCAAGCAAGCCTAATTTTAACTGCAGCGTGTTTTGTGTACTGAACGTTTCCCGAACATAATTTTTCAGATGAGTCTACCAAGGAGGTCTATAATACCTGTAAATATCTATCTAATAATATTTGCAATTTAAATGTTGCTTGCAATAAATTTCGTTTCTTCAGGGTACACGGTTATGCTGCGTTCCATTCAATTTGGTTGAGGTATATTCCTACTTGATATCTCCGACCATAAATGCATTTCATTCCCCAATATTCCGTAGATGACATTTAAGGAAACAAAACTGCAATGCACCCGTTAGATTAGCAGGGGTTTGACTCTCATTAGAGATGTTTCCTAACAACCCAATTGATAAACAATGCTGCAGCGCTAGCATTTTTGCCTCAGGTGTAGGATTATCAAAAGAAAGTATGTTATATACACCTGTTCCTGCAGGTGTTTGTTAAACATGCTTTAATATAATTTTATGTGAAAACAAACTAATTTATCGGTATTACTTAATAAAGTGAATGTTTATCACTTACTTTGTATATCTCCCTGAGTGTCAACATGTTTTTGTGACATCATGCCCTGCATCTCGCCGAAATCAGAGTTGAGAATTTCTGCACGAGCCTACAAGTTGGAATTCTGATTTCAAGATGCATTCCATTGCATTACATATTAATGGCTAAAGTGTGATAACACAGTATTCAGCACAACTGGGCTATAATAATAGGTGAGCAACATGTGTGTACATGTTTGTATTTTTGAGAAAATAAAGTTTATGCATGGTTTTTGAAATAACAAAAATTTTAAGTAATTTAAATAAGGCTATATAACACATACTAAACATTTGTTCACAAGACTTTTGAGAACTGGATCTTGCAGCCTAGAGTTTTTGCAACAAAATGATGTGAAAATCATCCTGATCACTCATTCATACAAAACAAATGTAACTTTTGTAAGACACTTTTAGTGTTAGAAAGGTCATATGCGAGGAGGCATGAAATAACATGAATATTGATGTAATTCACACATGAGGAGACAAAGACCCCTCCCCTGGTCCTATCAATGAGGAATGTGACAGAAAGAGAATGAAGAGGAGACCTAATGATCAAAGTCAAGTTTTAAGTTAAAAGAAGTAATCTGACTATACATTTTCTTTACATAAATACTTTACTTAATTTTTACTACCATTTAAAAGAAGTCTCTTCTGCACAGGCGAGGAAACTCCTGGATAGTGACGAAGAGTTCACATTTTCCTCAGAATAAGAGCGGGACTCCGATTAACGTTTGCATTTTGAAGAGAGACTTGATCCAGCTGAGAATACAGTTTCGGATGATTAAGTGATTTAGTTTAACTTACATTAGTTGACATGCTCTTTTATATAAACATATAAAATTCAGAGTATTGAAATTTGTGATATGTCCTAATAAGCAAGTTTTAGTTACATTTAAATGCTGATTTGGCTAAAGCAGGCATTTAAATTGTATGCTGTTTGATAGAAACAAGGATGCATTTATTTGATACAAAATACAGTAAAAACTGTGATATTGTGAACTCTTTTTACAATTTAAAAGAACAATTTTCTATTTTAATATATGGTAAAATGCAATCTGTGATCAAAGCTGAATTTTCAGCATCATTACTGCAGTCTTCAGTGTCATAAAACAGCATACAATTTAAATGCCTGCTTTAGCCAAATCAGCATTTAAATGTAACTAAAACTTGCTTATTAGGACATATCACAAATTTTAATACTCTGAATTTTATATGTTTATATAAAAGAGCATGTCAACTAATGTAAGTTAAACTAAATCACTTAATCATCCGAAACTGTATCCTCAGCTGGATCAAGTCTCTCTTCAAAATGCAAATGTTAATCGGAGTCCCGCTCTTCTTCTGAGGAAAATGTGAACTCTTCGTCACTATCCAGGAGTTTCCTCGCCTGTGTATTGTGGCATCTTCCAAACGCACAGAAAAGTGCATGAACTTGATGTTTTTAAGGCACAGTCGGGGGCATTTACCATTTGCATCGATCGTCTCAGCACATTACCGTATGAATAGCGCCTTCTGCCTCTCACATTAGGGATAAATAGCTGTGCCAGTAGAAACTGTACGTCACTATGTTTCATACTGATTACATTACAGGAAAATATTTGTTTAAAATATTAATTATTTTATTTAAAAGTAGAAATTTTACGTTTTCTTTGGACATATGTTTCATGTTTGTGTGATAAGTATTCGCTGAGTTTCAGTTCATTTTTGTGACATGTTTCAGAAATATGCTCGTGAACACAGATACTGCTGAAAGCGCATTCTTTTTATTTTCATTATTTTACAAAAGCACAAGGTTTTGTTGTTATTGTGAATGTACACAAATAAAAGTAGACCCTTTATAGTCCTTAATGATGTCTTCCACTTATCTGTATGCCCCAAAATGATGGAGCATTTTAAGTTGTTTCCGCTGTAATGACAAAAAATCCAGCAGGACGCACCGGCGCGTCCGTTGACCACAGAGGGTTAAAGCCAAGTGTTTCAGACAGAGGGCTAGAGACAGGGTGGGTAATTATTATATATGAATAAATTATTACTGTTTGCTGTGCAAAAAAAAAAAAAAAAAAAAAAAAAAAAAAACTTTACTAACATTCTGTGAAGAAGAGGCGGAAGCGGTCGGATCCATCTGCAGTATTTTATTCACACAGGTAATGAAACAGGGGAAGATAGACATAAACTTCAGGTAGGCACATATAGAGCAAAGGTCCAGGGAATCTTAGACCAAGGATAAATTCCAGGGAAACGCTAGGAAATGTCTGCGTGGCGAAACAAGACTTCACAAAGGGAGAATGGAAGGAGCAGTTCAGATAAAGGGTAGATAAGGGTTCGCAGGTGACACTGATAACGGTGATGAGGGAAACCAGGCAGGGATGGAAACTAATGAGAGCAGGGGGGAGTGATGGGAATTGCAGTTCTAGAACTCAGGAGAAAGGGAGCGAGTGACGCTAGTGAGAGGCGTGGCGGCGTGCTCTGTGACACATTCTAAGTGGACCTCGGAGAAGATGATGAAACACACTGCTGTGATGTTATATTGTTCACTATTCCTTAAAATCCTCCTCTTATTTCCACATATACTCTCTTGAGGACAATGCTACCTACATAATGGGTTACTGCAGAACAGACTTGAGCAATGTAATATTTGAAAACTCACTGCTGAGAGCTGAGCTAAGCTGAGCCAAGACACTGCAGGCATTTCAAAGCACTTGTTGAACATTTTTCCTGCATTCAAAAATGTCTCAGCATCTCCACAAGCAGAAAGTGCTTAAATACTGAGGGGAAAAAAATGAGCCATTGTAGCCTCAAATGGTTGCAGTGTACAGTAAAGATGGAAAGCAAGATTATTCACATCTACCACATTTTCTTCCTCACCAATATATTATTTATATGCAGTGCAACTTGATTCATATATTATGTTCTGATGAACATTGTTACTTCGCTGACTGTGCTGGGAATTTTGGGATTTCAAAGACTGTTATGAAAACCATATGTGTCCTCATGTATTACCATCTCTCATGCCAGGGGGAAATGCATCTTAAAAGAAAGTGCTGAAGTGTACAAAAAGATATTTCTAATGATAAATCATATCTGCCATGTCAAAAGAATAGCAATGTTTCATCTCACTTCTCTTTTATATATGACCTCTTTCCTTTTAAAGGAATTTTTTGCTGATGTCAAAGTTTTCATATTTCTTTTCATGTATTAACATTTTAAATGTGCTATATGTGGTCATTTCTAAATTAACTACTTTGCTTCAAGTCAAAATTATTATTTAACATGTCTGAAACTACCCAACTTCATTAGATTATACACAGGTGTGCGCATGCGAACACACACAAACTTTTTAAGGGTAAAATAGGTAAGGTAAAAATTAGCCCCTGAAGGTAATATTACCATATTTTCAGTGAAATATTTTTTATTGTTTATATACAAAAATGTGTGACACTCTCACAAAGAGTGGGGTCCAAAGACATTGAAAATCTAGAATTTTCTTTTCACATTTAAGCTGGAAACTCTCAGTTTCCCAATCAGTGCTCACTTGTGATGCGTTGACTAGGAAAATCTTATAGTGACTTGCAGTGGGATGAGCAGCTCTCTGCATCTTCCGAGTAGCCTCGTGATCTCTCATGAATTGAGCCAGACTGCCACACGACTTAAAATACATTGCTTAACAATATCAATTTGTGTTAATTTTGTTGTGTTGTGGCTTAATTTTGTTGTGTTTTGGCTTATTTCCAGGGCCGGCGCTACCTATAGGCAGACTAGGCAGTTGCCTAGGGCCTCGGTCTTGGAGGCGGGGCCTCCAAAACATAAACATGCTTAGCTTATCCACCAATCAAGAGCAGCAAAATACTAGGCTGTTTGTCCATTGGATATAACAATTGTCATTCACCTCCTGTAGTTAAACCAATTAATATCACCGTTTACATGTGAGTCACTCCCAACCTCTGAATGTATGAATTAAGAGATTGTATATGAAGATGAATAAAATCCAACTTTTCTGCAAATTTATCTGATGGCGCTGAAACGAACTCATCCTTCAGGGGCTGCTAAGCGTAAAGCTGAGCAGGCACGCAAAGAAAGTGCAGCTCGTGATTCAGATATCATCTATTTTTGAGTGATTGTAATGTATTGTAAAAAATAAACTGATTCTGACGATCAGCGTCATTTTGAGATAGATCATTTGACGGTTATCTGAGTTCAAAAGAGCGCGAGCACCGTCGATGGACTGAATTCGCTTCTGACGCTTTGAATCCGAGCGTACAATGCAGAATTTTATTAGAAAATAGAAATACGTTCTAAACGAACCGTCCGAAAGAGTCTGATTCGCGGAAATGAATCGGACTTCCAGTCACTGTTGGAGAGATAGAGGCGAATTCATCATTAACTGTTGATCTGAATCTTACAAAGGAGTCGATTCTCCTCGATGGAATTGAATCTTGATTCCTAATGCCTCTGAATCAAGGAATCAATTCTTTTAGAATCGATTTCCAGCCCTAGTCAGGAGCTGACTCGCAAAATACTAAAGAAAAAGTGAAGTTTGTCAGTCAAAGAGCAAATGCACTATACGAGAGCATTGTTTATTATGTTTTAAAACAGTCTGTATATCTTCTAAAATGCAGACAGATAAACGCAGATGTTTAGCCTACATTTACTGCTCTAGTCTAACAGACCTATAGACCACAATAGACTTCATTTTTTTCGTTTTCCAATCATAAACACTGTTGCAATATTTATTGAAAATAAGTATGCAATTTTAAGCATATGAATAAGCACACAATTACAGTTGAAGAAATTAACTTGTCTTTTCACTTCCACTAGCAGCTGATTTGTGTATCATAAGGTATTTCTCTACAATACATAATATGACTATATTTAGTCTATCAAAAACAAAACTGTTCATTTTCCATTCCCAAATAGTGGGTTAGTGTGTTACCATAAATTACTGAACAAATTACTGCAAAAAAAATTCCTGACTGCTAAAAAAAAAAAAAGTAATTAAATTAAAATTAAACAATGAGGGAATTTTTTGACATTATTTGTTTTAAACATTACCTGTTGTAGGATCACTGATGAGGTTTCTAAAAACCAGCGGTGAGTTAGAAGAACAACAGGGCAAAGAGAGAGAGGAGCAAGAGAGTAGTCATGAGGCAGAGCATCAATAGGGCAAGGAGAGTGAAGATCCAGAGAGCTAGTTATTGATGAGTTTGCTTTAAAAAAAAAAAGCAGAAGAGTGCCTCTGTAGGTGGCCATGGAATAAGAATAAGTGCTGGTCCAGATGACTTTTCAGATTATTATTTTTTTGTTTAGCTTAATTAAAGTTAATATGCACATTTAAGTAAAAAATATAAAAATACTGATAACAGGTTTTGTATAAATAAAATGGTTAGGAATCATATTTGTTTCAAGTCTTTTTTATTAAGTGATGTTTTATTAACAAAGTTCGGGAGGAGCACATTCAGATAATCAACGAGATAAGAGGTATATATACTGCAGACTTCTGTTCATTGACAGTTTATCAGCATCCCTCCACCACCCCCATCTCCTCACTTTGATTTTAATAATCTCTTATTGGATGTAAACAACACAATCCAAAATACAATGCAATCCAATGTAATACTCTGGGATCTGGCCAAAATTCAGAGCCTGGAGCCCTCCCCTGGACAGCATGCCAAATACGCACAATCTTTACTCTATTTAATTTGATGTAAGTGAACTCGTGAATTCTGAAAGGTGGAGGGGAGGAGGGCGTGGCGGGGGGCCTCCAACATACATTTTGCCTAGGGCCTCCAAATGTCTAGAACCGGCCCTGCTTATTTCTGTTGTGCTTTCAGCTTTTATTTGCTTTGGTAATTTTTTGGTGTTTTGCACTTCTCGGCCACTGTACATAAGACTTCGACTTATATAGATTTGTACAAGCCTGTATGTGTGTCAGTCTACTGTATCTGTAATTTTGTTTTTAGAAAGAGAGAGTTTTAGATGTGTGTGATGAGGTGTGCATGGCCGGGCCCAATTGGACTAATCAGACGAGCAGAGGGATAAGATGCGGAGTTTGGAGAGAGAGAGAGAGAGAGAGAGAGAGAGAGAGAGAGAGAGAGAGAGAGAGAGAGAGAGAGAGAGACAACTGCCTTGTTTGTATTTGTTTGTCTTTTTAAGTTTTCATTAAACTTTATTTTGATGGTTCGTCCGGTTCCCACCTCTTCCTTTCCCATTTTAAGCCCTGTCACACTGTGTAAAATTACACATTCCTGTGCCACGGCAAAAGAGGCAGACAGGTAACTCTATTGATTTTTAGGTTGATTGACAGATCAAAGAGGTCTGTCTGGGAAACCACCGTGATCTGCACATCTGAACAACATCTTGTGAAAACAGATAGATCACGGATGACAAGAACCCTATCTTCAAAAGAGATAGCCTTCCGAGATGTTATTAATTTCATGATCTTGCCAGCAATCCAAGTGCTATAGTTATAGAGCATGACTCTATCGGATGAAGGGATATTTAGCTTAAAAGGAAAATTGTAAGAGCATGCAGTGTTTCAGACATCCTACAATTGGCTGATGGTGTTTTGTGGTATGGCAGATATATAGCTCTGCTTTAACGACACATCAATTTTTGTATAAAATTTCAGAAACATGGGTTTGTTCTTTTGTGAGATATAGAAAAGGTACACTTGAGACCATATTATGATTACATACTGACTGCATGAAATCATGGTAACTGTCTACAGAGCATTTCTAAGTCTATAGGAAGTGATGGATAGTGCAAACACATGCAACATACCACATTCACATTCCAGTGAACTCAGTGGTCACTTTATGAGGCATGCCTGTTTGTTGATATGCTATACTGTGGCTAAATAGAAAATAATTTGGCTCACTCAATATGTAAAGCATGCAGACATGGTCAAGGGCTAGTTGTTGTCGTTTGGTAGGCAAAGATAAAATTATTAAAGGGATCATGAATAGGAAAATCAAACTTGCCATGATATCTTGACATAGAAGAGTACATAGCACTATAAAAACATACTGTAAATTTCAGAACCGAAAACTTCTTAGATAGTCCAAAAAAAAGGCTTTATTGAAACCAAGGTGCCAAAATGACTTCTTGTCTACTTCCTCCTCACTAATACGTCATAGTGAGGTATTACATCAGCACAGGCCAGCATATGCATAAACAGATCAACGCCTACTTTATCGTCGACACTGCTTAGGCCCGCCCACCGGTCTTGCGGTTAGAGTAGAGAGGTGAGATTATTTTAGAGCAACAGGAGGTGTCATGATGGCCATGAAGATGTCAAGACACTGTGCAGTGCCAGGATGTGGTAGTTGTTATTTTTTAAGTTGATGAAGTGCCAACTATATTGGACCCGACAGTGATGTTGGAACAAACAAGTGTGAGTATCCATGTAAATTGTTTTGCTTCATATGTTACAGACTGTCAGATGTGTACTGAGTATTTGGTTTGATCCTAGTGATTTTAGACACTCGTCTATTAGTTTTAATGTACATGGATCTCTAAGCAGCATATATTTTCTTGTTCTGTTGGCATGATGGCACAATTGCCACAGATGCACCTAAAGAGTATTGATCTCAATATATTTACACAATCTCTTTCCTTTTTAATGAAAACATGACTCATTGTAATGAACAACGTATGTGTTTGCCACTACACTGAATATATTATGAAAGATGATTATATGACAAACTACAGTGTGACCAACACCTGTGAATGTATCCTGTATACGTTTACATGTTGCACAGTAAGTGTATCCTTTCAGTTATAATTGTGATGCACCATGTATTTACACTTTATTTGGTGCATCACTCATCATTTGTAAAACATAGAAATGCTTCACCGTTGGAAAATGCCCCAAATATGTAACAAGATACACACCGTTGTGTATGAATGAACACACAGGCCTAGTGGGTATTTGCCATCCGACCAGCAGGGAGCCCTGATGAACAGAAACTGCATATTTATCAGAACTATGCAAATAATTATTCTTTGATTCAGCTTATGTGCTAGAGAAACTAGTGCACAGCCATCTTGAGAAATTTGTCTCGGGACTTCCAGTCAGTTGCCATTTAGATATCTATGGTGTTGATGTCAAGTGTAATTAGCTAATGAAGTGGATTTACAGGTTATAGAGTTGTCAAAAGCTATCATGAGTATTTTATGTGTTTTTTAGTATTTGAGTATTTTATGTGTTTTTAAGTGTTCAGGGGATGTCATAACAACTAGAAGCAGAACGGGGAGATTTTAAAACAAGAGTTTTTCATTCATAAATCCACAAGATCCTACCTTCATGCTGTGGATGTACCGATATGCCTCAGTGCTCATGAAACTCCAAGAGACAACACAAAGTCATGAAAAATATCTTTGTACGACAGCTCTGACCAACTTCATATGACATTCACCCATCTAATTATACTGTAGTAAAGGTGAGTAGAATTTCTGAGTGTTAAACCAGGACGGGGGGAGGGTGAAACTAAATTTATACACTCTTATACACATATACATGTAAAAGTTGAAGTTTTAATTTATATTCCATTTGCAACCAAAGAATTCCCCCTTGTGGATTTTGCATGGAGTTTAATTTGTTGAACTTTGACAGGCAAATTCACCGCATGGACCAATATTAAGTTACTTGGTTTGGAAGTCACCTCTGTGTGGGAGGTGCTTAGTCAACAGCTACATTGCATATACACAATTATAAGGACATCATTTTAGCGGTAAGTTCTTTTTAACTTCACTCTCACATAGTATAAAGTGCAGCAAGTAAAAGAGGCTGCTTTACAATTCGTTTTTTTGCTGTTTTCACACATGCTCAATATTCGCGCACACCACCTTCACCTACGGAATTTTGCTCTGCACCAGTAAATGTGACCCGCCTTTATGCTTAGTAGTGGGGAATACCTAGTGGTGAGGAAAAATAACTGCAGAATAACACTAAGCAAGCTTAGAACTACCCAGTTATTCAAAATAAAGTAATCAATGTAAAGCCACAACCAACTGAACTCTGCCTTTAATGTCTATAAAATGTAAACAGGTAAGATAACTGAACTTTTTAGGGTAAGCAAAAAAAAAAAAGAAAAAGACAAGTGTAGTTTACCCATCACATATTTGTGTCATTAAATCCTGTTTGATGGACAGTAACAATGTAAACAATGCTGTGAAAAATGTGATGCTGCTGTTGAGTCTTTGACATCCAATTTACACAAGAACTGTGTATCTTCGATTTATATACTGCATGCATGCAATGTAGTAATGTGCCTCTTGCTTCCAGTGTAGGCACGTTACGGCATTGATCGCCAGGGCATCCCAACCTGTTAATCTATTGCTGTTCATGAACCTTGTTTTAAATGACATGTGACATGTCAAAGTTTACACATTATCTCATGCTGAGTTCATAAACATGGCAATATTGTTTACTCCACTGGTCTGCACTCAATAAAGCACCTTTGATAAAACTGTTGGGTGGGGTGGTGTAGTGGCTAAAGCTCAGGTTTGGTATACAACATGTTGCTGGTTCAAGTTCCATAAGTAGCAAGCCATGAGCCCTTGAGCAAAGCATGTAACACTAGGTTGCTCCCTGTAAAATGTACTCGCTTTGGATAAAAGTGTTAATTAAATGACTTCTTACACAAATACTTGCAGAATCCTTAAAAGATTTTGGTGAATGCATGTGTGGAAGAATGGGTTAACTCTTTGTCGTGTCGTTGAGTGACCACTGCGAGCACCAATCACTGGTGACAGCACCTATTTAGAACAGGGTTGGTAGTATCTGGGATGCGTCAAGTCCGACTTACCCACGTATGTCTGCATTTCTCGATGGTATTTGAAGGTATGTGCGGTGTAATAGAATTAGCGGTTTGGCTAAAAGCCTTTGTATACAGTATATTAACAATAGTTTTGCCGTGTTAGATTTAGCAGTTTCTCGTGCTTTCACCTGCACTTACATCGAATGCTCAACCACCGGGTATGGTTTATAAGTTTGTTTCCTGTATTCGCCGGTGGTTTAGTGATGTTTACGGGGCCCGAGTGTGTGGCAGAGCAGAACTACGCACTGCCCCTTTAAGAATCCACCACCACCACCACCACCAACTAAAATGGCTGCTTGTTAGAGTACCAGGTGTCATCAATAAAGGAAATCTATAAAGGTAACCAGCAAGATGGTTGTTGGGAGGAAAAAGAAACCAGAAGAAAAAAACAAGAGAGATTTGAGACTGGGGTGAGTTGAAGTTTTGGTGTGCCAAGCTGTGAAAGGAGAAAGAAAGTTTGCTGCATTGTACTGTGATGTGGATAAGGAGTGTGACTGGAGAAGAGAGGAAACAACAAAGGGACTAATTTGACAAGTGCTCATCACCAGAGAGTGAGGCTTGGATTTTTCTTCACCGTTGAATGCACTTCTTGAGTGAAAGTGGAGTGGCATGAGTTCGTAGGATCTGCAACTGCCGAAGAGCTCCATGGTCAAGGTGTGACAGTAAACATTTAAGGTCTAAAGATCTAAGGTCTCCAGGTGTTTCTTTGATTCTTCTGACCTACCTTTATTCCTGTTTGTTGGACCCTCACTCTGTGTCCTGCAGTACTACCCACAGTCGCCATTCAGGTACATTGCAAACCCTCCATGACCCAGCGTGCACCTTTCACAAACATTCCTACTGCCTTAACTCTCTCTACTACACACACATACACTTGAATTATTGTTATGTTATATTTGTATTGTTATATTTGTTCTGTTGGGATTTGTGTATTTAATAATTTCTGGTATGTTGTTTGTGAGTCTTTGACTCCTTGCCTTTGTTTACTGTATTCTTTGTTATTTAAATACACTTATGCTTTGATACACTATTTTGTTATTGTTTTATTGCGTGTAATTGGTGGCTTTTATTGCTATCTGGGGCAATGTATTCATTTTGACAGGCCTAAACCTGTCTGGCAGTTGTGTCGAAGAAGTGACACTAGGAGTCTCTCTTGAGCGCCGAATGTCTGATCTATGAAAAAAAGAAGTTGGCAGACAGTATTTGCATACCCCGCCCCCGGACATACGGGTATAAAAGCAGGGAAATACGTCGAGTTCATTCAGAAATTTTCTTCGGAGCCGATGGATGTACTGCAGCGAGCTGCAAGTCATACACCCCTTCCTGTTCCTCTGATGCTCTCTGCTGTTGGATCTACGGCGCACTACTTTGGCTTTCTCTTTCCTTGCACGGCAGTGCAGTTTGCTTCTAGGCGCTTTGACAGTGCTGAGCATATTAAAAGAGTGATATTTCTTTTAAAAGAGTGTTTTCCTCTATTAGTGCAATACACAGCGGCGTTTAACATCCTTTTCAGGACGCAACTTTATAAAGATGCCATTCCGCCCCTGTGTAGTTCCTGGATGCGGTAGAGTGCTCTCCGCTTCAGACAGCCACAGGTGTTGTCTCATGTGTCTGGGCAGCGATCACACCGAGGCAGCGTTTGTGGATGGTTCATGCTCTCACTGTGAGGGCATGACCATGGCAACGTTGCGGTCGTGGCTCACTTTCAATAGAAGGCGCGCCACTCCAGCCGCCCCCCGCATTGCTCCTTCCCACGGGATTGAGGACGATGTGGCTGGTGATGGAGGCGATCTGGGGATGGCAGCGGGTGCAGCTCCGTATGCCCCCTCGGACCACCCGCCCCCCCAGCACGCTCATTGACTCCCGTCCGTGCTCGAGGCAATAGTGGCTCGCCTCACAGCCAGCCTGCTTATCCTCTGGAGCTCGAAGTGGATGAGCTCGCCGCTGCATCGGAGAGCGCGGCATCTGATGTGTATGACTCCCCTGGGCTGCCGCCTTCGGGCCAGCATGCCCAGGCTGAGGCTGACGTTCAGATGACGACATGCTTTCCCGGGCTTGGACTGGAACCCTCCGTCCTCCCCACAGCCCTCCCTTCGATCCGCTAGAATCAGCTGGACTCTGGGCCCTCTCTCTAAATACGGCCCTGCTGATCGCGCTCGCCTCCATCAAGAGGGTCGGGGATCTGAAAGCATTCTCTGTTAGCGACACTGACCTAGAGTTCGGTCCGACAGACACACATGTGATCTTAAGACCGTGACCGGGCTACGTGCCCAAGGTTCCTACCACACCCTTTAGAGACCAGGTAGTGAACCTGCAAGTGCTCCCCCGGGAGGAGGCAGACCCAGCCCCTTCGTTGCTGTGTCCGGTATGTGCTTTGCGTACCTACTTGGACCGCACGCAGAGCTTTAGATGTTCTGAGCAGCTCTTTGTCTGCTTTGGCAGACAGCAGAAAGGGAACGCTGTCTCCAAAAATAGGCTTTCCCACTGGGTAGTGGACAACATTTCATTGGCCTATCACACCCAGGATGTGCCCCCCTCTTACGAGTCCGAGCACACACGAAAAAGGAGTGATGTGTCCTCGTGGGCACTGGCCAGGGGCACCTCCTTGGCAGACATATGTAGAGCAGTGGGTTGGGCAACACCTAATACCTTCGTGAGATTTTACAATCTCTGGGTTGTGTCAGTATAGTCCCGTGTTTTCTCAGGTCTGAGCCTGTAGAACTCTGTAACACGCTAACGGTCTGGCCGGGTGGATCACTTGCGCCTAGCGCCCTTTCCCTTGGGTCCCCGCGAGGTGAAATTCCCGGGGTGGCGTAGTCGAGCATTCTCCTAAATATCTTTTTCATTGAGCTTTTATACCACAGCCCTCTAGCACCCCCAGTCCCCCGCCACAAATGCAGCAAATAATTCAGGCTGTTCACAGTCTGGCGTACCTGATTGCTACTGAGCCGTATATTGCTGAGAGATAACTGATAACCACACTCACTTTCCAGTGTTTTGAATGAACAGCTTGAATGCACATTCACAGATGGCTCTTCAGTTTTATTTCTGCATTTTCTTCAAAGCTGCATTTACTCACCCACATACATAATGCATGATCTTAAAATTCTTTGGCTAAGGAAGTATCTGTCAAAATGGAAATGTAATATTTCTGAATAATTTGCTGAAAGCCATAAAACAAAGATTTAAAATGAATGGACAAGAATCCCAATTTGAGGCATCTCTGCTTTCGAGTTAACCTCCATATTACCGTAATTAGGGATGGAGGAACAAAACACCGGTTCAACACCAACTCTAGAAGTATGTGGCAGGGAATTAATATTATTCAAAGGGAATAATAACACCACTGCCTCTCTCCCGGATGAGCTTAATACTTTTTATGCTTATTTCGAGGGAAATAACACCGCCGACGTTAGTAAAACCAAGGAGCTTGTGGTGGACTTCAGGAGAAACGACAGAAAACGCAGCCCCATCACCATCAATGGAGCACCGGTGGAGAGAGTCAGCAGCTTCAAGTTCCTTCCTCACTGAGGAACTTACATGGTTCATCCACACTGAGGCTCACTAGCGCATCTTCCACCTGAGATGGCTGAGAGTATTTTTATTGCAGTCTTATTTTGTGTATACTGTATATTGTATATTATTAGGTGTATATTGTGTGTAAATCAGATGTTTATTTTCATTGGCATACTGCTATGTTGCTTGGAACTGCACCCAAGAACTTCACCAACTGTTGCACTTGTGTATATGGTTTAATGACAGGGATTTTATTTGATTTTAAAATATACAATTCCCAGCTATTACATCATAAGATGTATTCAATGTGGTGTAACATATCTGAAGTTCTATCTGTTTGGTTGTGTATTTTGGAGAGGGAATATCTAGTTATGCATGTCTGCTTTTCCCCTGGCTTTTCTCCTCTCTCTTGGGGTACGTTAACATGACAACGATGTACTAAAAACAAAGTTTTTTTCCTTTGCATTTTTTTAAAGTTTTGCGTACAGACGACAACGTTGTCATAATGAACCCCTTTCACACGGATCCACGAAAACGACTAAAAAATGCTGTATTATGCAAGCCAGGCCAGTAGTTGGGTATGTCACTTTGTAAAAAAGACCTGCACACATAAGCATTTTTCCACAGAGCAGTGAATACAAGCAATGAAGATGGCGAACGCATTGAGAAATTTTGTCTGGATGGATGATGAGGTTGCTTTATTATTACAAGTAACCCTGGACTGTAAAGCATGCCACCTTATTAAGGACTCCAATGGGTGATTTCATGTTGGTCTGTTACCCTAGAGTTCTCAATGTTCATGCCTATAGACTGAACACGTAAGACACGAGCGCATGACGTCATTGTTTTCACAAATTCTCATTTTTGTATGTTTACACGGAGATGATAACGGCATAATTCTCAAAAAACGTTTTCACTTTGAAAAAGTTTGCATTTTCAGGCACCAAAACGCAGGTCTCGTGTAAACAAAGAGCAAAAAATACATAAGTTTTCAGTTTTTAGTTGAAAACATTGTCGTGTAAACGGCCCCTCGTTCTCACTCTAATCACTACCAGGTAAGAGCACTAATGACGAGTTCTCCACACTGGTCTGGCTGTGAGTTACATTCTCTGTCTCTCTCTTGGCTCAGATGTGATGTTGTATATAAATTGAGATTGCGTTTGTGCCTAGTGAGTGAGCTGGTGTGTTAAAATGTATTGTCTTAAATCGAGTGCTCCTTGGACTTATTACTTTGGGAGCATTTGTAGGAAGTGGGTACCGTTTTGTTTGATATCTGTTTTCTCTTGTTTCTGGGTAGAGACAGAGTTAGGGTATGTTTATGTTGTATTTCAATTTTCTTTTCTAGTTAAGTTAGTTGACTCCCCTTCAGAAATTTGTGAACTTTTGTTTGTTACGTAGACTTCAGGAGTGGGCAAAGGCCATTCGCCTCCTTTCTTGTTTATATAATTTTTTAATTCATAATTATAATTCATAATAATTCAATACATTTTTGTCTTGTTTTCCAGTAAAAATATCAAAACATTCTTAAAATGTGATTTATTTACTTGACAAGCAAACTGGCATAAGATTTGTTTTGAAAGAATCTAATTAAATTAAGTGAACTTTATACTTAATCAAGAAAAAAAATCTGCCAATGGGGGTAAGAAAAATAAACTTACCAAGTTTACAAGTGTATTTTGCTTACCCCATTGGCAGATTTTTTTTTTTTTTCTCTCATTTTCACATTGAGAATTTTTATAGATAGTGGCATGATAGATAGTGCATTTTTCAGATAGTGGCATTAAATATATTATTGCATTTATTCATTTTGTGGAAATGTTTTCTATAATAAGTGTCATTTAGGGACGACACATTTATGATTTTTTTTATTTCTTTTTTTTTTTCAAACAAAAATTTACATGTTCAATATACATACAGTATTCACTAGAACCTCTCACTTTGTAAATTTATTTTTAATAACATTTTTGTATTTTTATTTTAGTTTATTCACTTTATTCACTTGTTTTTACTGTTGCTTGCATTTATTGTGTGTAACACTGTTGCACTACAGTTGTGCAATCTCTGTGGGTTGCCAAAATATATTTAATTATATAACTGCTTGAACAATGTGACAATAAAGTGATTTGATTTGATTTGATTTTGACAAGGCGTAGACTTTTAACATTTTACTTTGCAATCTACTGAGGCTATGCCAAAGTACCATTGAGTGATTTCTGATTTGTTTATTATAAAGTGTACAGAGATTCTCTCTGAAAGCACAAATTGAATAAAATATATATATATATATATATATATATATATATATATATATATATATATATATATATATATATAAAATACACATTTTCTCAAATGCATTGGCCACAATTATTGGCACCCTTTTAATCAATACTTTTTGCAACCTCCCTTTGCCAAGATAACAGCTCTGGAGTCTACCATTATAATGCCTAATGAGGTTGGAGAACACCTGGCAACGGATCTGAGACCATTCATCCATACAGAATCTCTCCATTTTTGTGTTGATTTTGATGTTTTTTTTTTTGGATCATTGTCCTGCTGGAAGATCCAATCAGGGCCAATTGTAAGCTTTCTGGCAGAGGCAGCCAGGTTTAGATTTTTGATTTTTTTGGTATTTGATAGAGACTGTGATGCCATGTATCTGAATAAGATGTCCAGGACCTCTGGCATAAAAACAGCTCCACAACGTTAAAGATCCAGCACCACATTTAACCATTGACATTGGGTACATCTTCATCTTTGTATGTGCCAAACCCATCTCTGGTGTTTGCTGCCAAAAATGTTTTTTTTTTGTTTCATCTGACCATAGTACCCGGCCGCATTTTAATTTCCTGTAGTGTCTGGCAAACTGAAGATGCTTGAGTTTGTTGTTGGATGAGAGCAGAGGCTTTTTTTCTGGAAACCCCCACAAACAACTTGTGGTGAGAGGTGATGTCTGATATATTTTTTTGAGACTTTCTGACCCCAAGACCCATCTAATTTCTGCAATTCTCCAGCTGTGATCCTTTGAGATTCTTTGGCCAATTGAACCATTCTCCTCACTGTGAGGGGAGACAATATAGAGACACATCATTTTCCAGGCCAATTCTTAAGATCTCCAGTTGACTGGAACTTGTTAATTGTTGCCCTAATGGCAGAAATGGGCATTTTCAATGCTTTGGCTATGTTCTAATAGCCACTTCCCATTTTGTAAAGCTCAACAATATTTGCCGCATATCAGATCTATATTCTTTAGTCTAACCCACTGTGATTTATGATTAAGGGAATTTGGCCTGTGTGTTACCTCATTTATACACCTGTGAAACAGGAAGTCATCATGGCTGAACAATTTCATGTTCCTTGTCATGCAGGTGTACTTTTTTTTTTTTTTTTTTTTTTAAATATGAATAGAAATATAGTTCAGATATATTTTAATCATAAGAATTTCTAGGGGTGCCAATAATTGTGGCCAATGTGTTTTGGAGAAAAATATGTATTTAATAATGAGATATTTCCCCTCTTTCAATTGGTTTCCCATTAAAGGTTAGATTTATGTGATGATTATTTATGAAAGATCAAAAGAATAAACAATGCAGATTTTTTTTCCACAGCCGTCATTGTTCATATTTACCATGGGTGCCAATATTTTTGGCCACAACTCTTTATATATATATACATATATATGACATTTATGGTCCTAATGTATATGAATACAATAAATGAAATTCTTGCTAACATGGTGTACAGAACACTATACTAAAAACCATGATATTGTACCATATTATATACCTATTTAAATAAAAAGGTTTGACTGTTTAGTTTAGTAATAATTATGGTAATAATTTATAATTACTCTAATTAATAAACTAAACTAATACTAACAGAATCTTATACATAAATGGTTACGCATTGTACAGCTAATATGAGTTTAGTAATGGTTATATTCACTATAACTATATTCAGTATATAAGAATAAAGGTTATTTGTAAAAAGTTAACTTGGTAGTAAATTTACAGGATTACATACCACTCCTGTGTGCTTTCAGAGAGAATCTCTGTACACTTTTCATTTCATTCACTCAATGGTGCTATGGCATCATCTTAGTAGATTGTAAAGTAAATGGTTAAAAGTCTACTCCTTTTTCAAGCAGCCATACGTATCATAACTCATTTTTGTTGTGTGAATGCAAATCCTTCAAAGGATAGGTGGTCATAAGGTGTATGTTTGCGTATGCCCTAGACCAGTGGTTCTCAAGCTTTTTTAGGTGGGCATTACAAAAATTAGTTGATTTTTGTCAATTATAATTATTTTATTTATTTAGGTTTATTTATTTTTTTGTAGAAGCTAATTACAGTGGCAGATGCTATTTTCACCTTGATGTATAGTGGTAATGGTAGATACTGTTTGCACCACATTGTATTATAGTTAGTTTAATTATTTACAGTACATAGGCTAAATGATTGTGACTGAACAACATCCTTTACTTTCTTCAGTGCTGGGCATGAGAGAGGATGTGCACTTTAACTTAAATGCATCATTGACAGCAGGAAGAAAGATATGTGAAGTTATTGGTATCTGAAAGCAAGCTGGGCAGCCATGACTCTCTCTTCGCCGACTTAGATGCTGGGCCGCTGGAGAAAGCCACCGCCCCTCACACCTCAAAAAAGAGGTGTATTCGAACTCAAGTCGCTCGTGCTAACATTATTTATTCTATATTATTTACCTATATTCTCCATGCCTTTTCTCTGATATTTATTATGTATTGTTTTTTAGTTTTGTCTAGTTCCATCGGACTATTGGGGTGCCAATAAAAGGGCTGTATGTGTAATGGTATTTAAACTTACTACATATAGTCACTCTGTTTATTTGAAATCAATCAATCAATCAACTCACAGACCTCTTGGAATCCTTCACCAGAACCTCTGCTCTAAACTACACTACAGCATGTCACTCCATTCCCCCTCCTCATGCACTGATGATTTTAAAAAAGACAACTGTGGAATGTAGAAAAAGGATAGGCCATGATTTAGCTTACATCAACATTTTCGTTTGAAGAGTCTATTGCAGAAATCTTTTCCCAGCTGCTTATCATGGGCTGAATGTGAAGTGCCTGAAAGGGGCAGTGCAAATGCAAACAATCTACAAGCCTTTGAAATGTGACTCATTACTGCAAGTGTTTGTTAAACTGCCATTAGTGGTTGTGTAATCTAAAATTGGCTAATTCATTATAAATGTCATTTCTAAATTTAGTAATTAATTTGGTAATTTATAATTCATTGTACTGTAGTGTTTAATTTCGCACAGATTAATAGCAATACTTAAACAGTTAAAAATGTTTTACAATAAGTTTTCCCTTGTTGTATTTGCCTTAAAGTGAGTATTTGTTTATGAAAGTTATTTGTTCAGTGTGGGTTTAATTTGGGGTGCATTTCCCTTAAGTGGAAGAAAAAGGTTTGGTAGTGGGACGGCGCTTGCACTCGAGTCTGGCTCTCTTCTTTGATGTGCGCCGAGTGCACAGGTGCTGCTGTTATTGCTGTTTGGCCGGTATTTCTAATAAAGAAGATACGTTTAATTACATCAATGTAACCCGTGTTTATTTTATGTCATTCACACCTACGGAGAAAGTGTTCACCGACGCAGAGTCACAAAATAAAGGTTGGAGTTGTAATGGAAAGTTAATTAAAACCCATAAAGTGATTATTTTAAGTATTACTGTAGTTGTCTTTAAAGGAGCAAAAACATTTTTTTGCATAGGCAATAACTTACACTTACAATTACAGTTAATCATCACTTTAATCCAAAGTGACTTCCAAAAATATGAAAACCAGAAGCAATTTATCATACAGGTACCAACAATATTATCAGTGCCACTGCCAACAAATTTCAAAAGTCAACCAACAGTTAATCATTAATTAAATTGTTGCCTAATTATCTGTTTTTAAAACAAATGAATGCTTTTTTACTTTGCATACAGTATGTTGACTAGACAACATTATATTCAAGAACATGTGGTGTATGTTTATATTATCTAATCATAAGAGTATTTCATTCTTTCTCTTAATCATTTTCACACTGGTCATGGAATAAGTTACAAAATTAAAGACATCTGTGAAAACATACAGTGGCCCCCAAAATGTAATTGGATTCTCAAGCCACACTTGTATGAATACCATTACATTAGATGACAAAAATATCAAACCAAGTGGCATATTTTAAAGAAAATTTGCACAAAAACACTTTAAGCAAAACATTTTAGATAAAGAAGTGTGTTTTTAATGATAAAACAATAGATACACTGTTTAAAATTAAGACAAGAAGTATTTGGCCACTTTCTGGTTGTCAAACTCAGTGGAGCATGTCCGTAGTATATGTAATGATCTATACCCATGGTTACTATGCAAGAACACCTGTGTAACTGAGAATATCTTTATACATCCATTAAAAATTACCCTGGGGCTACTATGGCTGAGGGGTGCAAAGCACAACCAAATTAGCAGAGCAAATAAAATCAGAAAACACAACAAAATTAAGACACAACACAATGGATATAGGTAAAAACAACAAAATTAACAGAAAATAAATACTTTTAAAAACGATATTTTATGTTTGGTGGATCATGAGGCTGTTCGAATGAAGCAGAGTGCTGCCCCTAATGGGTTTCCATGATTGAAAACTAAACAGAAGAGACTGTATGCTAGAAATTTATTTATCAAATCAAATCACTTTATTGTCACACTACTGTGTACATGAGTGCAACAGTAGGTGAAAGTCTTGTGTGCAGTTCCGAGCAACATTGCAGTCATGACAGTGACGAGACATATACCAATTACAATGAACAACATATTTACACAACACAATATACATAACAAATGTACACATAATTACACAACAATTTACATATCAAATGTACACATAATTACACAACAGAGTACTAATATACAATGTACAGTAAACAATACACACAATATAGAATACACATACACTAGATAAGGGAAAACATACAGTGGCCCCCAAACATAATATACAGTGAGTGTATGATGTTATGATTATATACTCACTGAGAAATTTATTAGGAACACTATGGTCCTAATAAAGTACCCAACGTGGTCTTCTGCAGTTATTGCCCATCTGCCTCAGGTTTGGTGTGTTGTGCATTCTGAGATGCTATTCTGCTCACTACAATTGTAGAGTGTTTATTTCAGTTACCGTAGCCTTTCTGTCAGCTCTAACCAGTCTGGCCAGTATCTGCTGACCTCTCTCATCAACATGGTGTTTATGTCTGCAGAACTACCACTCACTGGATGTATTTTGTTTCTGGCACCATTCTGAGTAAGCTCTAGAGACTGTTGCGTGTGAAAATCCCAGGAGATCAGCAGTTACAGAAATACTCAAACCAGCCTGTCTAGCACCAACAATCATGCCACGGTTGAAATCAATGATATCACATTTTTTACCCATTCTGATGGTTGATGTGAACATTAACTGAAGCTTCTGAACCATATCTGAATGATTATATGCATTGCAATGCTGCCATGCAATTGGATGATTAGATAATCACATGAATCAATAAGTAGGTGTACAGTTGTTCCTAATAAAGCGGAAGTGCTCATGTCCAGTGCTCGAATTAGGAAAAATCCATGCCAGAACTGTCGTTCCCTTGGGTGTTCCCCCTGAGTGTTTCACCATCCCAGCTGGGGGGGATACAGAATGCATACAGCCCATTTTTATGCGGGAGCAGGACAACTTATAAGAGGTAAGTGCTTTGAGTCTTTTCTCAGTACTAGAGGCTCTGGACGCGTCTTCGCCTCCCGATGCTGTACTACCTGCTCCGCCCCGCTGCGAAGCCCCACCAGGTATGTCAAAAATAATCGTCCCCTTGGTGCCCCTAGCGTGTGGCTCTCACTTCCCAACCCGTCTCGCTGGCTGGCCCAGACCATCCGAATCGGTTACGCAATTCAGTTTGCCAGGCCCCCGCCCCCCCCTCATGGGCATCCGCTTTTCCACAGTACATGGCGAACATGCCAAGTGTGATGATCACCCCCGCCTTGCTGCCAAACACTCAAACCCTGGACAGACCTCTGTTTTCTACGGGCAGGAGTGCCCTTACAGCAGGTGTCCTGACGCGTCCTGGTCACGACTGACGCCTCCAGATCGGGTTGGGGCGCCGTGTGCAACGGGCACGCAGTAGCAGGCCGTTGGAAAGGGGCCCCACTGCATTGGCACATCAACTGCCTGGAGTTGTTGACTGTCTGCTTTGCCCTGCGGAAGTTTCTCCCGTTAGTTCGAGACAAACATGTCCTGGTCAGGTCAGACAGCACCACTGCGGTAGCGTACATAAATCGCCAAGGCGGCGTACGCTCCCGCCACATGTCACGACTTGCCCGTCGTCTCCTCCTTTGACAACAGCAGCGACTCAAGTCAAATCCCCGGCAACTTCAATGTGATAGCGGACGCGCTGTCATGACAACGCTTGCCCGGCTGAGAGTGGAGGCTTCATCCCCAGTCGGTCCAGCTGATTTGGGAACAGTTCGGCAAGGCCCAGTTGGACCTGTTTGCCTGTTTGAGTGTGGCTGAAGTGTTTAAAACTTTTTTGGGCCACTGTATATCTGATGACCCAAAGATGAACACTGTGAGGGACATAATAGGCATCTCACACAGAACTTTAACCATAACAACAAAACCTGAAGGAAGCTGTCAGTTTTCTGAAGATTACCAGAGTGTTTTCCTGTGATGATGTGCAGACAGAACACACCAATTATCCACAACACTCCATGGTGGTAAGGAGCTCTCAAAGGCCTGAGTGGCTTAAACTTCCAGATCTATCTGATTGGAGTTCATCAGTTGCTGTAGTATACAGTGCATATATTCTGTACTTTCATTGTACCACTGTCAATCAATCACTATAACCCCCTTCTGTGTGGAATGAGAGAGGACGTGTTAACATTAGAAGTAATGGTGTAAAAAGCACTGATTTTATTTTCTCCCCAAACACTAAATAGCAATAAAAACAATGATAGCACTTTCATAAACACCTGTTTGTCAATATAGAGTGAAAAATATTCATGATCAATGAGATCATTGCGTGCAATGTCTAAAGGCTGTTTTTGAGGTAATTTGATTTACAGTAATACATTTTAAAATGTTGCAAATGTATGTAGCTAATAAAATTCCCATAAATTTTCACATTTGTTTTGAGACAAAATACTATTTAATCATGTTTATTTTCATTCAAGGTGGTTAAATCAAACGTTTTTCAATAACTTTCCAATAAGAGAAAGGATAGTATTTGGGGTAAAAAGACTCCTGTTGCAGAGGCTAAAGGCCCCCATTAAACACATTGTTTTCTTAAGTGAGGGGAATAGATTTGTTCCAAATTTTTCAAATTGGGCTCACATTGACTAATCTAATCACAATAGAGATTCATTTGTTTACAGAAACTGTGTGAGATTATGAAATGTAAAATGTGTTTGAAAATAACAGGAAATGAAACCTTTATTTATTTATTTTTGTCACATTTTATACATTTGCACATTTACAGTGATTTTTTTTCTTGCATATCCCATCTAAACTAGGGTTTTCAATAAGTGTCCAATAAGAGAAAGGATAGTATTTGGGGGAAAAAGCCCCCTTTTGCAGAGGCTAAAGGCCCCCATTAAACACATTGTTTTTTAAGTGAGGGGAATAGGTTTGTTAAAAAATGTTCAAAGTGGTCTCGCATTGTGTGATCTAATCACAACAAAAATGTATTTGTTTACAGAAAATTTGTGAGATGATGAAATGTCAAATGTGTTTGAAATTAACAGGAAATTAAGCTTTTATTATTGTCACATATTATACATTTGCACATATACAGTGAACTTTTTTTTTTTTTCCACATATCCCATCTAAACTGGAGTCAGAGCACAGTGTCAGCCATGATACAGCACCCCTGGAGCAGATAGGGTCAAGGGTCTTGCTCAAGGGCCCAATGGTGGCATCGTGGTGGTGTTGGGGCTTGAACCCCCACCCTTCTGGTCAGTAACAAATAGCCTTAACCTCTGAACCACCGTCCTCCAAAAAATTGATAATCCTTTCCTTTCTGTCTCAAAAGTATTTGCATAAATTGACAAATTTTGCCCTATAACTATTGTCCCTATATCTCTATGATATCACTTTAACTCCTGGGGGCCTTTTAACAAAAAAAGCTAATTTTCCTTAAGATGTGCCTTCAGCCCCATTGTACCTGACTATATGTTCACATGCTAAATCACTGAACTCTTTTACATGGGCACCAGAAAGCTGTTTATTGTGAAAAAAGCTGCTTAAAACTTAAATTCAGAAAATGCATTTATATGCAATGTGTTATCGGCTTTCTCTTTACTCTCATATACATGCAGCTTGGTCAGAATGCAGCTTTCTCTACAGCAGCATATTTCCTTGTGACACGTGTAAATAAACATGGCATCAGAGAAAAACGTGGCTATTTTATTCTCTGTTCAGCTTTGATTTACTCCCAGATATTGCAGAGTTGTTGCTGTGTTTGTTTTGTTAACGTTCCATCACGACCTACAGCCAAACTGAGCTGCAATAGTCAGGTTACCCTCTTAGTTAAAACTTGGGGATTCCCCCGATTTACTTCAGCACATATACATGGCTGTTAGGGTCAGTAGTCGATATTTTAATTTGCGTGTATTATATTTTATAGTATATGTGCTTTTCCTTTTTTCCCCACTGTTCTCTGCTGTGTTGACTTGTTGATATGATGTGTGGCTTCATGATTTCAATCCTCTGGTCTGTTCTATGCACATACACATTCTTTAAAATCCTGTGTCCAGTATAAATCAGGCTTTAAACAACAATAACATCAATTAGTTTTGATCTTTTACCCATTGATTTTACAGAGATGCATAAGATCAAAAGACAAAGTGTAGGCCTGAACAATAAATACATGAACCTTTAAACCTTTTTGAACACTTTAATGAAAAATGAAAAAATAATAAAAAATCAAGAAGTTGTTAAAGGTGGAACTTTGGTTCAACAAGTTACTTTGGAGAAAAAGGGTCTTTGGGGTTTTAAACAAAATTCATAAATTACATGTTTAACTGCACCTTACTTTCCCTTAGCCACGAGTATACCATAACATAATGGTAAAAACTGAGAAATGTAAAACCATAAACTAGATGTACTGAGGAAACAGAACTTCTTGTCCGTGTTAACCTCTAAAAGATTGTCTTGAGCTTTTTGTGTCAATGCATTTTGAGTCATCATTTACAAGGTTTTTTTAGGCACAAAATGGTGGCATCAACATTTTACACATATGATTACAGTAGGCAAAAAGCATTTTTCTTGGTCTGGACCAGACTGAAATCTTTACATTGTTGAAATTATGGCATCTTACATAGCAAATCTCTTAAGATATGACTGCTCTATGGCACAAACTCAACTATTCAGATGCAATATTTCTTCAAATTAAAATAAATATGACCTGATTTACTAAACAAGGCTATAGTATCCCCCTCCATTATGCTCTATTATTTGCCACAATGTGACTGTTGAGCAACTGTTTTGTAAACTAAGAGATCAGTGTGAACAACAGTAGAACAATTTTATTGCCTCTTGGAGGACAGCAGAGAATGAGGCTTAGTGGTTTTAGAGTCGTTCCTCTTTGCCCCCTCCTCCCTTTTCCACTTAGCAGATAGTCTAGTATGGATGAAAAACTGTCACTTGGGAATGTTGGGTGCTACCCACAATCCATCCAGTTTCTCCTGGAACTATTTGTAATGTTGCAAAAAAACTTTTATTTATATTTCAACTGTACAGTCCTACTTGCTTAAACATGGGACTTAGTTCCGCTACCAGAGATTTCAGCAGCCGTTTTATTACCAGCACCAGCAATCCAGTGATAACAATCACTTGTGTTCTTGTTCTGTGGCTTAACTCTATAGCGGGTACAGTATATAATGCCCAGTACCACTATCACCCCAATGAAGATGCAAAGTGGCACTAGCAATCCAACTAGTAACCAGCTGTTTCCTTGGCTCTGGTCCTTATTGTGGCCATCATAATAGCTGCCCTCCTCTGTTCCTTGTGACTGCATCGGGAACAGGGTGGCTGTTTGCTGATCAGGCCAAATGGAGGTTGATTCATATTTAAAATTTTCACTATCTTTATGGCCTTGCTCATAAGAGTCATCTTCTCCATGAAAGTTGAACATTTTCTCTGTTGTTTCCTCTGTCTCAGGCTGTGTTTGGGTTACGCTGAACCAGAGCCAATTCCAAGATCCATCTGCAGATGTGGAGGAGGGGGGGGCTGTGGGAACCATGACGCTCTCATCCTCATAATAGTCCAGTGTGGGCATCGTGGTGGGAGGAACAAAGGGACTGGCCACTGGGTCTTCTGGTAGAAAGTCACCCCTAACAACATTAATAATCTCAGGGGAGCTTTCAGTTGGTGTTGTCATTTCAGGTTCCTCAGTTGTACTAACGAGCCAAAGCGGGTCTGTTGGAACTGTCTGCCAGTACAGAGATTCTCTCCAATCAGACTCAGGTGCAGAGCCCCATGGGTATACAGGATCCTGCAATTTCCATGTAGGGTTGCGAGTAATCAATAGTTCAGAAACACTAGCTGTGGTAGTCTCTAGGTTCCCCCCTATGGGTTTGCAGGAAAATTGGTCAGGTTGAAGATTATAACCTTCCTCACAGTAGCACTCAAATCCTCCTTCATAATTGATGCACATTTGTTCGCAAGTTCCTTCGATTAGGCACTCATCGATATCATGACAGTGACTCTGATCCTCTTGAAGTGGTGCAAAACCAAGATGGCAGTGGCAAATATGGGAGCCCAATGTGTTTTCACATGCATGTTCACAAGGGTTTTCTGTACACTCATCCACATCTTCACATGCAGCCTCCTCATCTGGTTGGAAGCCATCTCGGCAGTGACAGTCAAAGCTTCCTGGTGCATTTACACAGATTTGCTCACAGGGGCTCTGTAGGCATTCATCGATATCTATACAGTCCTGTTCATCAGGTGCCACCATGTAGCCATCAGGACAAGCAAAGCGGTAGCCGTCCATCACTGGCAGGTACTCAAACTTACAGGAAGCCTCATTGCAAGGGTCAGATGGAAAGCAGCTTACCCCATCCCTAGCCAAGAGAAAGCCCTCATTACAATCACAGGAGTAGTGCCCCTCATTCTCAATGCAGAAGTGATGGCAACCTCCGTTATCCTTATCACACCAGCTCACTTTAGGTGCATCAGAGCAATAAGGAGGATCCCTGTTCCAACCTATAGTTCTGTCATCTTTTTGTGTGCACAGTACTGATTGATCATCCTTAATGGGACATGGTACAGTTGCTACAGTTCCAAATGGGACATGATTTAAGAGGGTACTCAGCAGGTTAAAAGGGGTACTATACAGTGTATTTCCACCTCCTTCACTAGTAATAGCAGCACACATGCCTCGGAAGGTGTACCTGCACAGGTAGCCATCCACTGAAATCGAACAAGGTCCATCCTTCCATTTCAGATTATCCCCTTGCTCATGGGCTGCGGTGCTGTAAGCCATTAACACACAACGTGGGGATGAGCAGGTCTTTGATGAGTCCTCTTGCAGCCAGTTAGTGTACTGAGTGTCCTGATCTCCAGTGATCCACGAGAAGCCACGCAGGGGCCGGGTAGGGGCACATTGTCGAGGTTGCCTCTGAAGGCCAATCCAAATTTGTGCTTTGCCTCTATGGTGTGAACTCAGTTCAACATTGGAGAAAAGCTCCTCCACCATTTCTGCACCTTTCGGCTGCCTGATAGTGGCCAGGTTGCCTCCCTGTTCTTTGCAGCTCCGCCAGGCTTCAAGGAAGATCTTGCGCTGGAAGTAAAGCACATAGCACCCTTCCTCATTGCAGAGTGCATCTTGTTCTCTCAAGTCCTGAGTCAACACCCTGGAGAGGCACAGTAGTGAAGACAATAGAACAACACATAGGACCAGGCAACCCATACCTTTTACAGCTCACTTTATAATTTTTTTTTTTACTTTTCTCCCTTCTTTAGGTGGCTTTTAATACAATAGAAAACTCTAATAGCATTTGATGAACTAGATGTCTATTTTTTCCTCTACATCTACCTGTATAAAACTTTCCTTTCTCTATTTTCCTCTCTCTCTCGCTCTCTCTTTTGCTGCCCTCCGTTCTCTGTTCTGTCCAATTGAGATCTGTGCCTAAACTGAATACTTGCAATCTCTCTCTTGACTTTCATGCAAGGGAGAGAGAGAGGGTGGGTGAGAGAGATGTGAGAGGCTAGGAGAGTGAAGAAAAGGGGGGAGCTAAAAAAAGAATTGTATGCTTTTGGCTAAGGCAGGAACAGTGTGTGAGTGTGTGTATTTGGTGGTGGGTGCAGCACTCTCTGTACCTCTTCACCAGAAATTACCGTATGTTTCTCATAAGAGTGTGTATGAAAATGGTGTGAGACTCTACACCCCACTGCCAACCGCAACCCTGTGCAACTTTCCACACCCAACAAATTCTAAATACAGCTTAAGTTATAACAAAGTGTAATGCTTTTATTTTCCCATGTAAAAAGCAAGCAAAATTACAGAACAATTATCTGCTGCAACAATCCCACTCGCATTTGTCAGCCCTTTCTTATTCCTGCTCTCTAATCTCTTCTTTTTTTCCATTTTATGTCCTGATGTCTTTGATTCCTTGGTCCTTTCTAGCTTATAACAGAGTACATTTAATGAACTGCTTCACTGGACAACTGAAGGCTAGGCCTCTGCACAATATGTATTTATTGTTGGATACTTAAAGTTGTTAAAAACAAATGTTACATTTTGGAGCTGTTGCACAGTGGGTGGTACATGTCCACAGGCCATGTAAGAGTGGTAGTGGTCATGGGGATGCAAATCTGGCCAGCGTTCTGTCCCCAACTTGATCCCCTCCTTTCTCATTCTCCACTTCACTGTCTCTCTAAAATGGTCCAATAAAAGTAAAGGCAAAAATCTCATAAATAATAATAAAATGTAAGATAAAAAAAACGTACATTTTCAAACTCAATGTTACTTTATTGTAATGATACATATCTGTTAAACCAATGACACTCAAATTGCTATAATATTTTTTTTTTTTTTTTTTTTTTTTCAGACATAGAAAATAATTTTTCATCCAAGATGACAGTATTGGATTCCATAATTGTGTCCATCACCGTATTGGAGAGATATAATTTTTTATATTGTGTTTTTATTTCATCATTTGTCAAAATGTGATGCACTTTCCCCTTATGGACACACTTGCAATAGTATATAAATGTGCAAATATACAGTACATCAGAAAACTTGAATGGAACAAGCATGGCCTGTACCATTACATAAAAACAAGATTTGATAAGTAAACAGAGAGTGGGTAACAGTGAGGTGGGGTCACACTCTGTATATGGCCATACCTGGCATAACGCTCTATGCGGGTTGACTCAGGTGCAGCCTGGGGAGGAAATGGCTGGATTTCCAAAAGCTCATAAAAAATTCACCTTGTAAACAGAATGCAGATGAAGCATATGTCTGAGAGCTAGTGATATAAGACAACATCTTAAATACAGTGTCAGTGCTTTTGGGTTTCTTTTTTTCTGTCCTTGTGTTTTTTAGTGTGGTGGCCAAGTCATAAAACTTGACACAACCTTGAACCAAGCAATTTGTCTCCTGTTCAAATTGTTGCTAAGATTTCAAATCATAATGTTTTGGAGAGGTGTTTAGAGGTTAAATGGTCTGTAATGGGAATTTTGTCCATGCTCGTGCATCTATGCGGTGGGCTTTACAGCAAATAAAAACCTATAATGTCAAACTCAATGTCATGAAACAAAGACGATGTTTGTGATCATCCTAATAGCCTAGGCAAATCTTTTCATATGCTACAATAAATACAAGAACATATTCATCATTGCCATTGAAACACTAAATCCATAGCTATACTATAGTATGATCCTGATAAATCTTTGACAAAATGAAACATGAAATAAAATCTAAGAATCAAGAAAAGATAACTGGAAAATGCTGCCTTTATACATTTCTCATTTTTATTCTTACTAAGTTATACTATCCACATATTAATTTGATAAAAATATACTCTTACATTGTCAACACTTTTCTAATTTGTTTCAGTGTTATTTTTCCTAAGGAGTTTTAAAAGAAACACCTGAAAAAGATTGATACTTATATATAACATAAACTGAGAAATCTACAGAGATTCCTAAGCTATAAAAGAGCACCATTTGTACAATGAAATGTTGAGAGTAGATTTGCAATGTGAACCAAATAGGAGATCAGGGGTTTGTGCATGCATTATTTGCCCCTTCTTTAGTTGTTACATTAAAAGGATAGTTCACCCAAAAATGAAAATCATTTATTTACCTTCATGCCATATTCAATGTTTATGACTTTCTTCTTTCTTCAGAACACAAATTAAATTTTCACAAGAACATCTCAGCTCCGTAGGTACATACAATACTGATAAATGGTGACCAGAACTTATAATATGCAAATATCACATAAAGGCAGAATAAAAGTATTCCAAAAGGCTCCAGTTGTTAAATCTATATCTTCAGAAGCGATATGATAGGTGTGGTTGAGAAACAGAAAAATATTTCAGGCCTATTTGTCTATAAATCTCCACATTTGACCAGCCCCCACAGCTTTGTGACACGCACAAAGAATGTGAATTGTTTTAAAGCAAAAGAAGAAGAATGTGAAAGTGGGCAATTATGGTAAAAATTACTTAAATATTGACCTGTTTCTCATCCACACCTATAATATAGCTTCTGAGGATATGGATATAACCACTGTGTCATATGGATGAATTTTATGCTGATTTATGTGATTTTGTGTTTTAGTTAGAACATTCTGGACACCATTCACTTGCATTTTGAGGACCTACAGAGCTGAAATATTATTCTAAAAATCTTAATTTATGTTCTGCAGAAGAAAGAATTAGTTGTGATTAGGGCTGTGATAAGAATGATGTGATTTGTGTCTTCAGAACCATTTCAGAGTGTTCCAAAGTGTTTTAGCATGCTATTATAATGCCATATTCTTGGCAAGTCAAACATCTAATTTTATGTGATTTAGAAACCCCTGGGAATGAAAATAATACAGACTTAAAAGGATAGTTCACCCCAAAATGAATATTCTGTCATCATTTACCCACCCTTATATTGTTCCAAGCCAAATTATGTTCTACTCATCGGTGGAACAGAAGACATTCTGAAGAATGTTTATGCTGCTCTTTTTCAAAGACTAAAAGCAGACATTGGCCAGTCAACATGATCACACGGGAAAGCATCATGTTAGTTTGGAATGTTTTGCCACCCTTTCAAAAAAAAAAATATTTTTTTTTGCAACAGTGTGGCAGTTGCTGTAATATATGATACATTTGCAGAAAACAGTAAAATTGCTAAAAAAAAAAAAAAAAAGCTAATTTGTATGTGAAAATAATGAGTGGAAAATTTGCCGCATGTTTGTCACAGGGGTTTGCAGAACTGGATTTTTGGAAGGGCACCCATATTCAGACCTAATGTGCTGAATTCGAGGCAAGCGCCACCATGTGTCAAATGTTCATGTCCCGAAAACCACTTGGTTATGAGTATATTAATGTAATTAATGTAATTAAAATTAGAAGCGCTGTGATTTTCATGTCACACCTATTCAAAGAGGCAAGTGAAGGAACACCATTTTGGTCTCGGTATGGTTAGGGTTATGTTAAGGAGTATGTTAATGTAATTACTACTCAAATGATGTCAAAAATCAGGTGTGCTGTCTGTGCCTCTCACATCAAATCCATTCAAGGTGTGAAATTCTGTGTGAAATTCAAGGTGTGTCTTAACTGTAGTTCCAGCTTCTTCCACTGGGAGGAGTGTTCAGATATTCAGTTCAGATATTTGGAAAAAATATGCTTATACTGTCTTCATGAGCTATTGGAATTATCCTACTTCCCACTTCTGAAGTGGTAATTATGAGTATGTTGTGTTCAAGTGCTTTGTTGTCTGAAGTTGTTTTTCAATTTATATATGTTTCTTGAGGAACTTTTATTTTGACACTATTAAATATATTACTCGTCTTGCTGATGATATTGGAACTTTGGTCAAATACAAGCTATTTTTATGGTGTAAAAATGTACAACATGCACAAAATTGTTGCTGATATACATAAATGAATGACACAAAATGGTCATAAAAAAGTAATAAATAAATTCACTACAGAAACTGTACTCTCCTCTGCCACGTTGAAAGATTAGGACTCCTACCATCTCAGAAACTTGGGTATTAGAATTATCGCAGAGTTACCCAGTCATAATTTCAACTTGAGGTGTCGTTCATGTGCAATTTCCGAGTCGGAATCTTGGATTTACGATTATTCCTTTAGCATGTGAAGGCAGCATTATTTTATCATACAAAACATTCAACCTCCTGTTGCAGTTTTTTTATGAGATCAGTCTGGACCAGGGGCTGTCAAATTTTAAAAATGGCAAAAAAGCAACTATAAAAATATTAAAATAGCCAAAAGTAGTTAGCCTTTTGAAGGCAAACAATATTTTGTGTTCGGAACAGCCCAAAATTCAAGTCCTTCTTTGTGTTTCAATCAGCTCCCTTGTTCAGTTGTCAGAGCATTGATCAGGGCCTTATTTCCCAAAAGCATCGTAAGCCTAAGTAAATCATAGAATCCAACTTAAGAATCATCTTAGTTTTGCGGCCGTTTCCCAAAAGCATTGTAACTTAAGTTGTACTTGAAAATGTTTGTAGATTTGCAAGTACTCTGGAGTAATCGTACAGTGCTAAGAGTAAACACATAGACTTATACAGACACCTGCAGGACAATCACAAAACTACACTATACCAATAGCTACACTTTATAATGAGTATAGTATCTGAATATATGTGTTTTATTTATTTAAATTTTAACAGACAAGTCTAATGTTCATGTGATTTGTTTTAATGTTTTATCTTTAATAAATTTGCAAAGATTTCAAACAATCTTCTTTCACGTTGTCATTATGGGGTATTGTTTGTAGAATTTTGAGGAAAATAATGAATTTAATCCATTTTGGAATAAGGCTGTAACATAACAAAATGTAGAAAAAGTGAAGCGCTGTGAATACTTTCTGGATGCACTGTAATATTCAGTGGATACTTGTAATTGGCAGGATCATACACAGGGATTATTCACTAATCCTGGAAGCTTTTATATCGAGAGGAATTTGTGAAAATGAAATATTACAAATGCACAACTGATTATAGAAGCAGATTGTGTAAAAGAAAAAGATAGTTCTGCACAAAAATATTGTAAAAACAATATCAAAGTATGCAGTTAATTAGGTTGAATATTTAAGAAAATATTTTAAAACAAATTTCAGCGAGGTTGTAAAGGGATTAAGGGAAAGGAGGAGGCGAGAACTGGCTAGACGATATAACTAATAGTTTTAATATAAAACTGAACCAAAAGACACAAACACACACATATGACGGACAGCTGCCCGTAAACGCACTTTGTCTGTCAAACCACCATCCGCAGTCTGTAAAACACTTACTCGCCGGTTCTCCGATATGCCATAGCATGATCTTCGGCCACTCCTCCACCCTCTAACTGATGGCAGCCGTGCCTCCATGGACGGTATGGGCCTCCCCCGCCCCTAGCAGCAGTAACCACTTCAGGTGGTTGATTGGGAGCCCCTCCTCCCCTTGCGGTCGGCGGCCGTTCCTCTGCTTTCAGGCGGCTGGGCTCCTCCGGCGGATGGCCGCGGCAGCTCCGTTGGGGGGGAGGGTAGTGGTGAGGACTCTACTACGGCGCATCCCTCCTCCTTCCCAGATTTCTCTGTCGCACCACCGTCCGCAGTCAGCCTTTATCCCTCTCAGATGCTTGATTAGCCTGATAAGGGGCCGGGTGTGTAGAATCATGATCCGGCCCCACCCTCCGCCCTGTCACAGAGGTAAATTACAAATTATTGTAAAGTTACTGTAAAAGATCTCCAGGTTCGGGTATGGAAAAGGAGGAGATGGGGAGCAGTGACACGCTAGGTAGGGCTTTTTTTCTCTGGTCTCTCTGTGTAGCAGATGCCCAATTTTCAGGTTTTTTACTCAGTTCAATAATTCATTCTTAAAAATAAACAAACTTCTTCACAAACACTCAAATAGCTTCAACACGCAATCAACTGTTGGTAACGCTGCACACTCTCTCTCTCTCTCTCTCTCTTTCTTCTGGCATGTTCAGCATTTTTAAAGGTGTCATGAATTGGATTTTATTTTATAATATTCTTTGAGGTCCACTTGTAGTGTTAGTGTGATTTATTTTATTTTATTTTTTCATTAATGTTAGTAATAATTTAGAAATTATTGTCATTTTCTATCCAGTTTTTGTGCCTCTGATTCAAATGTTCCATTTTTTGGGTTGTGTGTTCTTTGAAGTCTTCAGTGTAAATGCCCACTTCTCTGATTGGGTAACATCTTAGCATGTGGATAAGTGTAAACGTCCTTGCCATTATGCTCATGTGGGGTTGTTTTGAGAACTTTGGATGGTTAAATAAATGAAAACCAGAGGAATTCATCCATAAATGTTTGAGCCAGATTCTGATCCTGAATTAACCCCCTCCACAAATACCACGGATACTGCTGCAGTCTGTTACAGTGTGGAAAGTAATCACAATAATTTACTTGTCTATTTGTGTAATAGGTATTAATTTTATTGTTGTTTAAACCAAGACGTGACACAACAGTGTGTATCTTTTCCGTGTTTTACAAATGAATAAACAATAAAAAATAAAACTTCAAACACAATAGCTTCAACCTGCAATCAACAGTTGGTAACACTGCACACTCGTTTTTTCTCTGTCTATCTCTTCTGGCGTGTTCAGCTGTTTTAATGCATCTCTCCGCCATCACTAGCCTAGTTTCCATCCACCTTTCACGCTATTTTGTTATAGACAAAGTGAAAATGCGGAAAATAGAAATTGCAACATTTGCCGCCTTCTGTCCGTTTCCATTCAAATGGCCTTTTATCGATAAAAAGGGTGTGCGTGATGTCATGCCTAAAAAAAAAACACTTTTTTGCACAATTCAGAAATGTGTGTTTATCGCTAATTTGCCTCCCAGATGTCCAAATTTTTTTTCTGCCGAAGTTTTGATAAAATGGGGAGAATATTGAGACAATTCGTTAAAATTAGCCAGTTTACTATCATTTTAATTTCACAAATAAAAGCAAACAGAAGAGGAGGAATTGCAATCAACAGTTGCCCGTCTGATAGGACTGTAATATTGGTCCTGATGTTGCACCTATCGCATGTTGCCACCGGTTCCGACCCGAAAGCGGATCGCCATGGCCCTGTTCAAGCTGGCAACCTGCACCAAGTAGTGGGGGAAACTTTCTGTCTCAGTATAAGGACCAACAATCGATGTGTATATGCTGTGTGCACATCTATTATGCAGTGTAAAATCAGGGTTTACATATATGATACATTCCTGATATTCAATGTTTTGAACAATAATCTAATCTAAAGCATCGCCATCACAACTGCATTATGTCTCGCATATTTCTCAACTGAACTTGATTATCATCTCAAATTTATTTTAGCTTCAAAATGCAAATGTATATTTTCTGAAGAAGCAGTAAATGCGATCTGAGATAAAGATGGTTAGATTTAAAATGTTTAAACGTTTTAAAATGTTCAAAAGCTCGTTTTCTGAAAGTGAACTCAGCATTGGAAAAATAGTTCTGATAGTTTATAGTCTTGAAAAAAGTGCAGAACATTTGGAGAACATCATTCAGCCGACTTTATTAATCTACAGAACAGGGTAAAGCTAATTTAAGTTTGAGAAAAGAAAAGGCATATATATGTCTAAAATTGTTTTTGTTTTTTTTTTGTTTGGTAATTTATTTAATTTAATAAAGGGGATTTTGCTGGCATTTTTTCAATAAACAATAATTTAATAGAATTGGGCTGTAAGTGTTCCAAAAACAAAACAAAAAACAAAAACAAAAAAAACATGCTGATGCTTTTCTCCTAGTATTGTGTATTTATTCTTAATTTAAAACATTATTATATGTTTTTTGTATTGTCAGCTAATTCCATGACTGCCGACTATTATTTTGAATGGTGTGGAAAAGAAACTTTAATAAATAAATGGATGGATACTGTGATTAAATTAATCGCAAACAGTGGCCATTCATTTGTTCAACGTGCACAAGATATTTGTGTTGGTACACTTTTGCAGATAGGCTGTATATACCATAAAGATCAATCCATAATCATGTAGAATAAATTGGCTTTCAATACTGTCATCATGATTCACACAGGCTAACGATTGCGGCAAACTCGCGTGACACTACATTTTTGCATTAATCCCAATTTTATTGACAAAAACTGTTTCCAAACCATTTTCATGACATTTGTAGAGTATAGGGTTTATGCGCTTGAGTTAAATGGAAAAATATTATGTTGACATTTGTGACATTTTATCAATAATGTGCGTTTCCATCAGCTTTATTTTGATGCGCTAAAACTTTTTTCTCCATAAATCCTCAGATGGAAACATAGTTACTGTAATGAGAAACAGCTGTTAGAGATCATGTCAACCAGCTTGATGAGCCATACCACTCCCTCTCTCCTGCAGACGGACACATGACTACACACCCATCAGCACAGTTACCTACAAATATTATAAAGCACATTCTTGCACGTTCATGTTAAGTGCAGTTTTAGGAAATCCGCGTAAAAAATAACGAATGTCTCTAAAATTGCTTCTAGAAAATGCTCATAACAACTAAGATCAAACGTTATTGGGAAATGCAGCCCAGGAACTCTGTGATTTCTTGGACTGTCCGAATCGCAAAGTCATTCCAGGTCACAGAAACGTTCGCACCCTAAAAAATCCCAGAATGCAACGTTACAAACAGGGAGCAACATTGCACACTACCAAAAATGTCTCTCAGGTCATTAGAGTACGAACGTGTGTAAGTGTAAATATACAATGTCAAAGCCTTATTTCCTCTTTAAAAGAGAATGATCTTGCATACATAATTTTTATGAAATTGAAATAACCTTTTAAATATTAGAGTTGTTAGAATTAAAAAAAAACAACTATATTTTATTTCTTAATTTATGTAATTTTTCTTTCATAATAACACTGTACGTTTTAATATCTACACCGAAAATGCACAATAGTGTAATTTATACAGCGGTGTTGCTGATTAATACCAGCTGTGTTTAAAAGTGCAACCTCGTAATCATGTCACAGGTGATTAAGTCATATGTGTCCTAATGTGGATCAGTACCCAAGCCTGTGCCTGAATTCATGTTCACGATATACTGATTCACCACATAGGGAGCTAGGAAGCTTTACTAAGATTAAGCGAGTAGTATTCTGCTGGTCATGTGATTCTAAATTGGCAGCCCCCATGGACCCTCTCCATGTAGAATGAAACAGCTTTATAAGGTTACTGGTATGACTGGAGTCTTCATTTTAATGTGAGTGGTCATGATTTCCTACATATTTGCAATTCATGTCTTTTTGAGTTAAACTTTAATGAGGAAAAAATGACGAGTGCACCTTTAAAAACACCTTCATTTTGGCCAGATGTTATAAAAATGACAACACAACAGTTTGTTCTTTGATTTCGTATGAAATATATTGTGGCCTGAAGAAGCATTGCACTAGGTTTTTTCATGAATCGCACTAAATGTCTCACATGGCTCATAACAAAACATGATGCACAAAGTGATGACAAATTATGATGGGTGAACTAACCTTTAGTTAATCTTTTCAATGCAAAGATATTGATGTATATGGTGACACCTCACAGAAAGCACTATAGAAATTTGGACACCATATCCATAACACTAAATAATTCTATAGTCTTTGAGTCAGTCACAGAGAAAGAAAATTGAGTTTTTGTTAATGGGTTGCAGATGTTAAATGTAGATGCTTCTGCGGTACCAACAGTTTTCTAGCCAATAGTGCCACAAGTATGTAATCTGTTTTCATGCATTATATAAATCATTACTTTATTTAAGAATATTAAATACAGAATTTTTCATTTTAGAAATCATTTTTATTTGAACATTTTCTGGAAAAAGTGTTTTGACTACCTCATGTTATGATGTTGTACTCAATCAACATTACCAGCTGTGTTTGGAAACACAAAGTTTGGTGCAGGATGTGTAGTCTTCTGTGGCTATGTTTGACATATTTTCTATCCATAATTCTGTCCTTGAGAGCACTTTTGGAAGGGAAAATCCTCTCCCTGAACCATGATAAGTCTCAAATCCAATTCAGATGGGGCTGTCATCCCAAGGATAAATTTCATGGACAGGAACTACTTCCACACAAACACACACTGCATTCATCACGTTCAGACATTGTGTGTAATGTCTGAGTTTACGTATTTCAGCCTCTCAAGGACTTTGTATTCAATCAGCAAGGCACAACAAATTTGCTCTGACACAAACACTGTTCTCCCTCTTCTTATACAGAATACTTTGAACAATATTCTCTGCTTGACAATTGTACATTTTCCAAAAAGCTGTTTGATCTCAAAAACAAAGTTTGTTCTGTCTTTGGGCAGGTTTCCTTCAAACAGGTTATGCCAAGAACATCTGTTAAAAAGAGTTTCGTTTGTTGGCATGCTGAATATTTTCATAGACGGTAAAGTTTAGTCCAACACACCCTTTCATACATGTCAGGAAAACCAGCCCTTTCAGTTTAAGGGACAAAATTAAACCAGTAAAAAAGTTATTGTTTGATTCATAGCCACAAAAAGTGTATTGTCAGAGTTCTAATTCAATTAAACTCATGAAGAATGTAAAGTAGATTGGCTTTGGTGCAAGAGACCCTTCTAAGCCTTCCGAACTACAATCTGGCCCTGGTTAGGAGAGTTAGGTTAAAGTCTGATTAGCACTAGGGTGAGTGAAATGTCAGGGTGTTTATGTACCCCACTTACAACTTTAACACCAGGGCTCTTAGTATTCAGGGCAGGAAAATATTCCCATAGACCAGGGCCCAAAAACAACCCTCCTCCACTCACAAGCCCAACCGTATAACATAATGGCTGTATTGACCCAAGAGTCATGAGTAACAAACAGTGTCATAGTGTTGGAAAGTTCTCTTATGAATTGTGTGAGGTCTTCGTATGCATACATGTAAAATGAAACCTATTTTGGTGTTTGTGTTTTTTTCTTTGTTAAGTCAGTGTTTGGGATTCAAAACCACATTTACTAACATGTGTGAATCTCTAAATGTCCTATTCATACAACAGCTAATAGTAATGACGTGAATACTGTCTGTGTGAATTAATAACTGAAGCCATGCCCATATTCTATTCTCACAATAGCCACGGTGACAGTGACTAAAATAAATCCGACTTCTGGAACCTCCACGTCTGGCCCCTGCCGGGATGTGGAAGATCTAAGTGGCCTACCCCCTGCTGTCGTAGACACGATCAACCAAGCCAGAGATCCCTCTAACAGGCAACTTTACACCCTGAAGTGGCGCTTGTTCGCGAATTGGTGTTCTTCCCGGTCCGAAGACCAGTCAAGTCAAGTCAATTTTATTTGTATAGCGCCTTTCACAACACACATCAGAGGTGTGCAGTCAGGTCAGTGCTCTCATTCCTGAAGGTGTATGTTGCCACTATTGCGGCCCACCACGATGCAGTAGACGGCAAGTCTTTGGGTAAGCACGACTTGATTATCAGGTTCCTTAGAGGCAGAACAGCGGAAAGGGAATGCTGTCTCCAAACAGAGGCTTTCCCACTGGGTGGTTGACGCCATAGCATTGGCCTATCACACCCAGGCCGTGCCCGCCCCCTTACGGATTCGAGCACACTCGACGAGAAGTGTGGCATCGTCTTGGGCACTGGCCAAAGGCACCTCCCTAGCAGACATATGCAGAGCAGCGGGTTGGGCAACACCCAATACCTTTATGAGATTTTACAATCTAGAACTCGGTAGCAAGGAAAAAACTGACCGCGTGTACCGCTTGCATCTAGTGCCTTTCCCCTTCCACTCTCGTGCGCTATTATCCCAGGAGATCCCACTAACTCGGCTCTCTGGATGACTCCTCCCTATCCCTCTGGTCCATGAATTCAGCTGAGGAATTCCCAGACCAGACCCACTACGAGTACTCAAACTACTCTGTACTGGAATAGTTGCTCCACAGGATTGGCCCCAGTGTGGACTTATCCCCCTGTGTGTATTTTCCACGGTACGGTACCCTTACGAGTGTCTCCCTTGGAAAGTCCACACTGCCCCCCGGTTGCCGTGTTTGTAGCAACTCCATCTCAACAGGTAGCATCTACCACCACGCCATTCTCCACATGTGACCTGAAAACCTATGTGATGTATTTCACCACTCTTTACTTCCCCCAGAATGGGCAGGTGTGGTATCCACAGGGTATTTTCCCCCTGAAGCAATAGGAATTGGAAAAGAACACCTTCCCCGATGCATTTGATAGCGTTAAGATGGCCCCAGCCGCTGTAACTCTATGCAAGAAACATAGAGAAAGAAAAGGCGCGGTTGGCGCGGCCTGCTCCCATGCTTGGCACGTCACCTTGTTCCCCCCTTCGGGGTGTAGGGAACCAGAAGTTTATGACAATCTTTTGGGGCATTGGAGAAGGGTACATGCAGTCTGACACGGCCTGTCGCTTTGGCACGCAACTGCCAGCCCGCACCTGCGTCAGCAGCGCACATACACGGTTCAGCGCATGGCGTGATTAAATATGGACCCCTGTTGTCGCTTCTTCTACACAACGGGGAACATCTAGGTTACTATTGTAACCTCCATTCCCTGATGGAGGGAACGAGACGTTGTGCCCTCCCAGCCATGTCGCTGAACCGAGCAACTGTTATGTCCGAACCTCATTCTCAGCTCCTCAGGTCAAAATCCTCAGTGGACAGGTGCAATTCCCTCCCTTTATACCCGTATGAACATGCAAATTCTGTCTGCCAATTACTCATTGGCCTTTTCTCAAGTTCAGAGATGCGTGAGCCTCTCAAGAGAGACCCCTAGTGTCGTTTCTTCGACACATCGTCTCGTTCCCTCAATTAGGGAACGGAGGTTACAATAATAACCTAGACGTTTTGTTTCTTCACTCACTTGTAGACAGTGTAATACATTCCTAATCCTACCCTAATTTAATTAATGCAATCTTCATATTCCTTTTGTACTTGATTTTAAATGTCTCTGATTGCTTTAAGGGTATGTTTACATGACAACGATGTACTAAAAACGGAAAAGCTTTTCCTTTGCATTTTTTTTTAAGTTTTGCATACAGACGACAATGTTGTCAAAACAATACCCGTTCACACAGATCCACAAAACGGCTAAAAATTCTGTATTATGCATGTCAGGCCAGTAGTTGGCGATGTCACTTTGGAAAGAAACACTACATGCCTGCGCACATAAGCATTCTTCCACATAGAGGTGAACACAAACAATGAAGATGGCGAAAGCATCAAGCAATTTTGTCTGGATGGACGATGAGGTTTCTTTATTACCACAATTATTTTGCTGGAGAATCATCAATAAACTAAAAATCTCGAGCAGCACCAGGGACGTCACTAGGATTGGAAGACAGGGGGGGCTTAGCCCCCAGGGTATTTGTAAAAAAATATTTGCGCTCACATCTAGAGCTACACTTATGTCAACAACCAGTCAAGAAACCAAGATGTTAACAAGTAAAACGTGACAGACATATCCTCTTCTTCCATTTCTACTCTGTTAAAGAAAAGTTACTGTAATGTTAGCTTTTAGACACATCAAAGCTGCATGGGGGAATTTACTTAGGCCAGACTTTGCTCCTGATGAGTTATTCTATAAGCAATTACTTAAATCTGTCTGCTCATGTAAATGTATGATAAAGTAATAGCATACTATATCTAATTCCTCTCTATATAAGATAAGTTGTCCACAGAATGTTATTTAATTACTCTAATTACTGTAACTGCGCTGTGGATTGGTTCAATCAGAGTGTAATTTCGCTGTGTAGTTTGGCTTGCATACAGTTTAACCCAAGAACCAGAATTTTAAGGTCATAGTGAAATTTGACAACACAGGTTTGAGCGTTTCTCAATTAAAGATGATTTATTCTGCCAAATGATGTATACAATGTATGATATAAATCAACAACAAAAAGGCAGTATTCAAATAAAGGAAAATTAAGAATGAAATCATTTCCAAAACCACAGTCAACAGTTACTTTTTGTTTATTGTCTACTTCATTGGTGGAAGCATCAAAAAATGCTCAATGAATTGAAGGATACAACGGTAATAGCATTAACAGGGACCCTATGACATTTAGTTTTCAGTGACAACATTCTGTGGGGATTGATATTGTTTTATATGCCTATTATAGAGATAGGTTATATTATTGGCAAAGAATAAAGAGTTGTGATTAGCTTGCTAAGTTAACCATTTCTTGTATTTTGCTTGTTCACTCTAGCTAGACTACAGTTTTCCATAGCAAACCAAAATATCCCCTTTCCTTTACCTCAAGAAAACGTAGCTAAAGGTAAGCAGGTAATTAAAAACAACTTACAATTTCACTCTGTATCACGACACTTACCAATCTTCACCATTAGCGTGTGTATCGTCTGTATCGGTGTGTGTGTGGGCGGGAGGGTTCAACTTCAGACCAAACTAGAGTAACGACGAGACGAGATGAATCCTCCAGTTACTTGCAGCGCTCCGGTCTGCAACACTCTGAAAGCTGCCACAGTTCACACCAATGCAACGAGACGGTGCAGTGCATCATCTTGATAGCACAACGACTCTTTGTACTTCTGTCCGACTTTTCGGCTATTTTTTGTAGCTGGATATATATAATTTGTTGCGTCTAATTCTAAATATGAATGAGGATACTGATAAATCGAATTGTTATTGTTGTTCTTATTATCATTTAGGGGGGCTTCAGCCCCCCTAAAATAGGCCTAACGACGTCCCTGAGCTGCACAAACACAGTCCTGTAGTCCGCCATTGTAGTTTTTAATGTCTCGCGCATTGTTTTGAAGTACTCGTGCGCATTCCTAGACTGAACACTTAATACGTGTGCGCATGATGTCATCATTTTCACAAATTCACGATTTTGTTTGTTTACACGGTGACAATAATGGCATTGTTTTCAAAAACTTGCACTTTGAAACCTGCTTTCAAAAGTTTGCGTTTTCAGGCCCCAAAATGCCATTGTCGTGTAAACGAACAGTCAAAATGCATAAAAAGTTTTAAATTTTTTGTTGAAAACATTGACGTGTAAATAGCCCCTAAGTGTGTTTCTTGTGAATTTCTGTACACTGACTCAGCCAGTGTTTACTTGACAAGAGAGTGGGAAAAGGAACTTTCCCATGCAATAATCTCTATACATCATTATACTGAATTAATTTAATAATAATGACCATCAGTAATGACTTGCTATATGTGATTGCACAAACATGTACCTCATTAATCTTAGTCAGAGAGGGGGTTTCCATTGCTGAGCCAAACCTTGAAATTTTAAACTTCTATAATATGGAACCATGCCAAAGCATTTTATTTTTTTTCAAATTTATCTCTCACTTTCTGTCTCTTAATTATTCTCATCAACAAACACAAATGACTGCAAATTTGGCTGAATATCCTTCAGCACTCTTCACTCTTGGCCAAACACACGGATGATAATTTCAGCGAATTTAAACAGGCACACAGATACACACACATTCACTACACACCGAGCAGATATAAACAAACCATCACTCAGCACAACATTAACTTACTGTACATGGTCCATTAAGTATAGCATAACAAAGAGCAAATTCACGAAGTGTCCTGCTGATGTGTTTTACATATTTTTGGTTAAGAAACTGTCATCCTAAATTAACTTTAACATTCATCATTCACTCAATATATCAGATAACAATAAACACGTGAAATCTAGTATATATAGGCCTCTTTATAAATAGCACTATGATATATGTTTCAAGTACACTGGGGGGAGAAATGGAATAGATTTAAACAGCAAAATTAAGCAATGGATTTTCAGCTTAAGCAAATAACTATAAAAGCTGGACACAGGAGATTTCTTGCTCCTATAAAGCTATTTTTATAGCTATATAATATTTGTATATATTTATACTTAAGCTATTTCATATTTTAGAGCTAGATTGGAGAGGAGCTATGAATAATATATCAGACACAAAGAAGAGAGACAATCTGTAAAGAGGGAAGAATGAGGGAAATAGGGAAGCCAAATGGAGGAAAACTGTCAAAAAGAACAGTTTATAAAACTTTTTCTATTTTTAATAAATAAATAAATCTCAATTTGTAGTGCACATATCCCTTCAGTCAAAGAGTTTGAATAAAAACACAGTTAACTGCATTAAAAATGCCTGATTGAGTCTTTGAGTGCAGGACAATTTGTAATTCAATTATTTCAAATAATGAATTTACTAGCGAGTAGGTAACTGTTGTCTGGCTGAAAACTTTGTTTACACACTATGTTATTTCATTATCTGAAAGCAATGCATTGTAGATTTGCTTTTCTATTAGTGTACAACAGATGTGATTTTCTTTCACATTACAGACAGATCCCTGAAACCAGTTTATGGTTTTACCAACAAAGGCTGTCTGAAGTCAGGACACTGAAGGCTTTCAAGTCTAATTTAATTCTCTTGGAAAGACTGCACACATATTCCCACTTCACTAATGTTACTTTCTCTTTAACACTTAAACGCTTACCTTAGGTCTTTAGTGACTTGGGACCTCATTCCACCATCTCTACATCATCCAGAATTATCCATTTCTTTAGTATTCCTCAACCATTCTTGTATGCATTGTGTAACAATAAACAAAACCAAAAAGATGTGTCAGCGTTAATGACTTGCTATTTGAAGAAGTAAACTATAGCAAACACATGGACAGTATGATATGACTCTTGCCATTTTGGTGTACTACTGAACTTCTGTAGGTAAAATACATATGTGTAGCTTAAGTGTAATGTGTAGCTCAACATATGATTGATGGCCAATTGCATAACATTTTAGTGTGAGAGAACTGAAATCTTGAAATATCTCTTTCTGAAATTAAATATCTATTTCTTTCATTTGATGCATCATCTCATTGATAAAAGAAAAATTATATATCAGCATATACTGAAACAGATTATAATCTATTCTGTTATTTTGTAATTGTCTTGAATATGCTTTGAGAGTTTTACACTATCTGGTCATTTAGATCCATTTATGATACGAAATATATTAAATACCCACGGTTTGACTAAACACCTATGCATTTAAGGGTTAAGTTAAATGTATGGCTTTTTTTTGAGCCACACAACAGACTGAAACTGAATGCGAGGATCTCAAGACACACATTTCCAAGTTGAACAGATTTCCTGACAAAGCATTTAAACAAATCATCGCTTAATCTGAGAAATGCTTATAAGAGAGTAAGATGCAATGGCCAAAGACCCCCACCAACTGTAATGTGCTGTTCACACCGAATGCTTTTGCAACCATCCATTTGTTTTTCTATGTAAACGCGTGCTAAACTAATGTCTTTGTTTTTTATTATCTTGTGCATGAGCTCTGTTTTTTGATGTCTAGTTAAAAAGGACTTTAAAAGCATATTGAGACACCTGCTTTCTGTTAAACAGTATTTGTTGCACTGTGTTTAGCCTTTTTAGCACAAGAATGTGATCGATCTGAAGTCATCGTATTACAGTGCAGATAATTTTTTTCTATTGAAATCAGATGCGTTTCTGATTTGGTTATATGTTTCTCTCAGCTGCATAAAGATATTAACTTGCTATCTCATGTCACTAGCTTTAAATATGCAGCTTCTCTGTCTAACGAATGCATAAATGTGACCAGCTGGATATAAACTAATGCAAATAGATGTAATAGATGGTAACAATCGTGACATTTAAACATTTGAGTAGGACTTACATGTGTTTTTGTCACATTGTTCTAACTGCTTGAGGTTAGCTTTAATGTTAGCATCCTCTCAGCCTTGTCAGCAAACATACTGCTGTTCCCTATCTGTCACTCATTCAACGTTGAGTGACAGATGAATGAAGTGACACCAGTGGTCACACTTGAGAGCCCGAGACACCTCTGATCTTTGATAAAAGGCCAATGTGAATTGGCGAGTGGTATTTGCATGCCCCTCCCCCGGACATATGGGTATAAAGTAGGGGGACGTGCATACCACTCATTCAGATTTTCTCTTCAGAGCCGAACGGTCGATGGTCAAGCTGAGCAAGCGATTTCCATCCCTCACGTCTGCTGGATCCTTATGGCGCATTACAGCAGCTTTCTCCCCTCTCTGCATGGGTGTACTAAAGAGATCACCCATGGGCATTCCAGCAGATCTCAAGAGTATATTCTAAAAGAGTGTTTTCCCTCACAAAAATAGTATATTCTAAAAGAGCGGCACACATCGTAACATCTTTTTTAAGATGCATATTTTTAAAGATGCCTTTGCGATTGTGTGTTATTCCTGGTTGCAGTCGATACCTCTCGCTTTCTGACGGCCACGATCGCTGTCTTTCGTGCCTGGGTGCTGCCCACGCCGAGACATCCTTTGTGAATGCGTCATGTCCTCATTGCGAGGCCATGACCATGGCAACGTTGCAGCCACCTCAGCGGCTCCCTGCCTCTGAAAGAACTGCACAAGCGTAGTTCCGCACCGGGATTGATGCAGGAGCTGCACTCGGCGACCAACCTTGCCATCCGGGCAACAAAGGTAACAGCGCGGTCTCTCGGATGGATGATGTCCATTCTGTTGGTCCAGTAGTGTCCTTGTATCCACTAGGACAAGCCTGCCCATATCCTTTGGGTAGTCGACTCATCCCCAAAAGGGCTGTTTGACACTCATACTAGCGTCAGGGGAGGATGCTGCCACAACACTGAACTACCTACTGAAATGGCCGGGACCTTATTCTAGGCTCCTCAGCACAAAAACTGAATAAGCAGTATGCACGTCCCCCTCCTTTATACCCGTATGTCCAGGGGAGGGGCATGCAAATACCACTCGTAATCAAAGATCAGAGGTGTATCAGGCTCTCAAGAGTGACCCCTAGTGTCACTACATCAACACAATTTCTCATTCCCTCCATCAGGGAACGGCGGTTATGGAAGTAACCAGGATGTTCTTTACTAATGCAGCATCTAGTCAACAAATGTATTACTTTATAATGATATGACAATGTGTACTGTAGTGTACTGTATACATACCGTTTCATTGTTGATGTTTTAAATCCACATCTGGTGTTCCACTTCATGCAGTGTGTAGTCTCACGTGTCAAAACACCTCAAGGCATCAGTGAAGTGACAGTTTTTATGTAGCCACTAGAGGACGTTCTCATACTGTATAACGACAGCGGACCCTTCCCAGCCGCTCCTGCACCGGACGAATCAGTGTGGAATTTTGCCGATAACTGATAGTTTCAGAAATCTGTTATCAGTGCCGATTAATTGGCAAAACCAATATATCGGTCAACCTCTACTACAGAGGTTTTGTACAGCCATATTTAAACAGAATTAAAAAAACACTCAGAACACTTAAGCAACTGCATAGCAATTCACTTGCAACCACACACAACACCCTGGTGAGATTTGCAGGGGAAACCACATATTGTCTCAGGAAAATTTAAAAATTTAGTTTATTCTTTTTTGGCAGTGCTATAATTTATTTTGGAAATGTGATCCATCAGGGCAGATGGATTTTTGGCATTCCCTCTATCTAGCTGTCTCTTTCTTCTCTCCCTCTTTCTCTCTCACTCTTTCTCACACACACACACACAGACACACACAAACATAAACACACCATAAGCCTTATTGCAGTGGGGATTTTCAAAAACATATTGTTTCATTTATGTGTTTGCCTATCTCACCTAAACGTTCTCTCTTTCAGATTTCTTCTTCTAACCCCCATTTCTTCTTCTCTAAACCCAACGTCTGGCTTTCAGATCAGCAGGGTCTATGTTTCTGCAGCGTTAACCCCTGCTTATCTCCAACCCAGAGTTGAGAGAGAGAGAGAAAGAGAGAGAGAAGATATCCTATATGACCACTCTCCCTCACTGTCCTCCTTTCAGGTTCTGATGGAGACAGCATATGTGTCTGCAATTCCTTTCAGAATCGCTTATGGCCATTGGAACCTACCCTTGGAAGAACAATAGATCCGTTATTGGCTCCTGTTGGAGCTATGCATACCATTGCTTCTCACTCGCTCAAAGAAGAGGAGAATAAAAGGGAGAGGGAGGGGTGATGGAGTTCTTCCCTGGAATGAAGCGATTTTAAAATGGGTTTCTATAACATGATGTGTTACTGCTTTGAGACAGAGGGTGGAGGCATCGAAAAGCAGCCACCATAAATTATATGACTGCCCGATTTTTATAAATTTTTTTAGATGGAAACTGTACACACAGTTCTGCTTATTTCAAAGTTAACCCCTTGCAGAATCAGCCAGATATTTTTATTTTTAAGAAAAACAATGGGATCATAAAAATTGCATTTTGCTTTTTATTTAGTACTGCCCTGAGGAAGTTGCTTAACATAACTTGTATTTACATATATTCCAAGTAAAAATAACAACTGTCCTAAAGTTTACATAGGTTACCCTTGGTACTTACTATAATATCGTGCTGCCTCCTCAAGTATAAGTTGCTCTACTTGTACTTGACTGTCTGGTACTTTTTAGCCTTTTGTGTTAGCAGTGCATGAGTGCTTGGTTTGTCCTGGGCATGTTTAAATTTGCAGATTGTGCAAGGGGTATGTAAACTTGTGAAAATAATTGTATAGGTCAAACTTTGTCATCGCACTGATATCCTGGTCCAGATTGTATGATTCTCACAAAACCTGTCAAGAAACTATCCTGGGTATATTTAGCCCCCAACCCCCAATGAAAGTATATTTTGTATAAATAAAATTAAGCCTACATTTAGAACCATTAAGATTGTTTTGCATTGTGGCATTATTTTCAATAGAGTTAGAGGTAGGAGGCTTTCCGGAACTATCAGCAAAAACCTAAGCCAATAGTTGCAGATAGATTTTTTTTATTATTATTCCTGTGTTCTGCATTAATCGGATGAGATAATCAAGTAATCTAAATTGAAGAGAAAGCATGCAAAGTAAAATGAGAGTATATGAAAATGTGCCCCATCAGCACATACATTCTGTCTCCAGCGTCATATCTTGAGGAAAATAATAAACCTTATTCCTAATTAAACATCATCTGGTGAAATATGCTGTATATACAAAACTCTTCATCTGGTGAGTATATAGGCTATAAAAAACTCTATTTGGTAAATACATATCTATAGAACATTGTAACAGAGCTAATTCTCTGTCATTTCAAAATAAGAGCCCTTTGTGTGTTTTAGGCTTGTTTACAGTTAAAAGTCCTGCATTATGCACAAAATCTTAATTTTTTCTGGTTATTATTGGGATTTTGGTTGCACAATAAACTGAACAGCTGAGGCAGAGCTCTGGGAAACAGAAAATTACAATATCCTACTTTTTTGAGTAGCAAAGATTTTTACAAATCTGAATTAATCATGAATCACTAAACCTCTTATTATGGATGATTTAAGGAGCTTGTTCAGTTGGAAATGGAAAGAGAATTTGTAATAAGTTTGCCTTTGTACTTTCAAGATAAAACCAAACTGTGACTAATTTCCAATATGCCATGCATTCAGAGATCAATTAAACTGTAAATCTTGTCTCTCTTTTTTCCCACAGTTGTGCTTGTTGGCCTCTTAAACCTCTTTCCTTATAACCATCATACTTAGACTCATTTTTATCAGACACACCCTCAAAAAAGGGTAGGAGCGCCCCTGGGAACATGGTAGCCCACACACAACAGCATCTACTTTAAGACAGCACAATCAAAGGGGAATGTGAGGCACATTTGTATTTCATTGCACTACACAGACCAGTGGGTGAGAACTATAAAGCCATAACAACTAATGATGCTGTCCAGTCCACTTTGCCAGAGTGTGGGAACCAGATAGCAGAGTAGAGACCAGTAAACTAGTGTCATGTGTCAAAGCCAATGGCCTCCCTGGGTCTGTTATGATTGACTTTGAAGAAGGCTTTTAGTCAGCCATTAGAGTCTAGACATTGAAGTGTACCGTTCAATAAACTGCTTGCATGTCTTTTCTATTCCATTCTATTCTTTTCTCCATACTGCAGACACTCTTTGGAGGAAATTATAAATGTTCTACCTTTGCACTGACATGACACAAAAACTAAATTTTCAACACACGTTTGGATGCTGAATTAAAAAAGTTGAAACCAGCAAATCAGTTCATCAATGTACAATGGCAAGTAACTCTTACATCACCCAAAAACATTTTTTAAAAGGGAAAAAGTCAGAAATTCTTGTGAACTGATGTGGCAAGAAATTGACCACATCCTAGAGCATGAGAGTGACTTGGCATTAGGGATGTGCCAGGGTGGTCAACTAATCGACTAGTTGTCCAACAACCGACTTGTCGATTAGTCACCGGTCCCATTTTTCCCGGTGGTGCATGATGAGCTGACGTCTACGTGGAGGGCGCTGCTCTCCACTCATCATACCACTCGCTCATCCTCTCTCGCTAACCTCGACGGTAGTGCGGCCCATGGGTATACGGCGATTCCCCAGGTGGATAGGGCTGTTGCGCTCCATCTATGTGCTCCCTTCTAAGGCCTGTAGGACGACATCTTCGTTTACTGCCAAGGCCTACAGCGCCGCTGGACAGGCCGCTTCCGCCCTGCACACCATGGCCATCCTGCAAGTCCACCAGGCTAAGGCGCTCAAAGATCTGCACGAGGGTAGCCCTGATCCCGATGTGTTGCAGGAACTGCGCTCAGCGACCGACCTCGCCCTCAGGGCCACGGAGGTCACAGCGCAGTCACTCGGGCAGGCGATGGCCATGCTTGTGGTCCAGGAACATCATCTGTGGCTGAACTTAGTTGAGCTGCATGAGACCGACAAGGCTCGCTTCCTCAACACCCCCGTTTCCCAGTTCAGGCTCTTCGGCGACACCGTCAAGGACTTCGCTCAGCAGTTCTCCGTGGTGAAATAGCAGACAGAGGCCATTTCACATATCCTGCCCCGCCGCAAGCCTGCCGCTGTGGGCCATGCCCCGTCTGCCCGCCGAGGGTGTCCTCTTGCGGCAAAGAAAAACCCTGCTCTGCCTCAACCTTGGCCCACTGCCAGTTCACCCATTAGCTAAATAAAAAAAAAAAGATTGCTGACTGATGAATGAAACTTCATAAACTATACTGAAAAGAGAGGGGCTACTTTCCACCAGGGGCCATTAAGCATTTGATTGTTGTAATGTGGCTAAATACCCTTGCAATGAGCCAATCCGAGGTGTTGTCAGACCTTTGAAGACAACAGATATCATGTGGCTAGGATGGCACTCAAATGCACTCTAGGAGGACACTGAGTAACTTTGCTGAAATAACTGCTAATTATGTTTTACTAAAAGGCTTTGAGGGGTTGTGCATGTTGTATGGCATGGTATTTAGAAAATGTCAAGGTTTATTTATAATAACAGATAAAGAATGCTTTATCCACCTCGACAATGATATGTTTATTATGTGTATGTATTAGTATGTAAAGTGTGGTTCTGTAACATATACAATTTTGTACAGTTGCATAGACACCAAAACCAACAATATCAACTTGTTGATCTGAAAAGAAAATCCTTGTTCATCTCTACAGATGTACATACATACCTGTAAAAGTGCTTTCATTTTAGATGCTGTAAAAGCATGTTTATTCAAACATACAAAATGTATGTGTAAAAGTTACGTACAAATATCCATGAATATCTAAGAGATCACCCTGACATCCAGGGCTGGATATGCAAAGTCTAAATCTACTAGGTTTCATCTAAGCCTAACTATTTCAAAGTCTTATTGAAGACATATTGATCCTTCACTATATTAGCCATTAGCCTTGTGTGGTTCCTTGAGGATCAAAGTCAAAATTCCAATTTCTTGTCTTAAGATCTCAGTGCTGCCTAAAACTTCAGAAGAACACTAATGGATTCTTTGTGCAGTACATACCAAATAAAAATGGCTTAAATTAAATGTTTTCTGGAGCGTTAGCTTGTTGGCTGGCTGTTATCAATTTCCAATTGGTTCTTTGCCTTTGCTGTTACTGTCAGAGTTCAGATAATTATGTTAATTATGCTTTGTTGTCTTTGTGGCTGAGCTCTGACATCCTTGTTTTGTGTCTTGTCTAATCTATGTGAGAATATATGGCTTGCACTTTTGGGATTGTCATGCATTCTCTTGTCTTGTTGGTTATTGGTATTTTTTTGTGTTTGTCTCTCGTGACTTCGGGTGCACTCTGCGTTGCGCTCGCATTGCGCGTCCGGGTTGCGATCCATTATCATGCTGTGTTGGGTTCTGTCCGCTTCAGTCTTGGTTACCTGTTTCTCTGTGTCCGAGCCCTTGCACAAATGTCTTCTCTGTCGTTTGGCATGAGCGCATGTTGCCTATGGTGGTATGCTCTCATGTCATTCAGGTGTTGTGTCTGTGAGAGCGTGTGACTTTGTTTAGTCCTGCTTTGCCACGTGTCTCTCAGTCTTGCATCACATTCCGCCTCCTTGTCTGTTCATTATTCATTTATAGGATTCACCTGTTTCCTGTTATAACTTGTTTTATTTATCTCCCTTTATTAGCTACTGAGTCTGTCAATGAGCTTGTACAGTGCCCAGTGATCGTCGACGAGCCTGTCCAGTTCCCTGTGACACTGAACAAGTCTGTTCAGTTCCCTGAGGCTGTCGAAAAATCTGTTCTGTTCCCCGCTGTCGCTGACAAGCCCGTCCAGCTCCCTGTGGCCACTCCTGAACTCTCCCCAGTGGTCATTACCCTGCCTGCCCTGCTCAGTGTGTCTGTCTTGTCATCCCTGTTTAGGCCTCATCCCTGACCGCCAGATTCTGACCCTCTTCAGAAACTTACACCTTGGCCACCGGACTCTGGGCTCAGTCCAGATCCCCCATCCTGTTTTCCCCCTCCCTCCCACCCATGGTTTGTTCTGCTGACTCCACCTTGGACTGTCCTGCCAACTCCGACCAGGTCTGTCCTGCCGGCTCTGCCCTGGTTTGCCCTGCTGGTTCCTTCCTGGTCTGTCCTGCTGGCTCAGTCCTGGTTCCCTGTCCTTGTTCTGTTGGTTTTTTTGTCATGTTTGGTGTTTTTGTCATGCATTGCTCTTCTGTTGTCTTGTGATATGCACTTGTGTCATTTGATTTATGTGTATCTCATGTGAACTCAGGCGTGCATCACGTTGCGCTGAGTGTCCGGGTCGTGATCTGTTGTCATGTTGTGCTGGGGTTCAGCCGCTTCAGTCTTGGTTACGTGTTTATCTGTGGATGAGGCCACACACAAATGTCCTGCCTTTTCTGTCGTTTGGCATGAGTGCATGTTGCCATTGCCATTGCTTGTGTCATTCGAGTGTTGTGTCTGTGAGAGCATGTGGCTTTGTTTAGTTCTGTTTTGCCACAAGTCTCTCAGTCTTGCATCACACCCCACCTTCTTGACTGTTCATTATTCGTTTATTGGTTTCACCTGTTCCCTGTTATAACCTGTTTTATTTCTTTCCTTTTATTAGGTCCTCGTGTTTGCTGTCCTGTGCTGGGTTGTCTTCACTCGTTGGTTGGTTTTCTTCCTTGTCTGTTCGATATCCATGTGTGTTTTTTTTTAATTGGTTTTGTTAATGAGATTTTCATGTTATGTTTGTTTTGTATTTTAAATAAAAAGCTCATCGATTCTATCTGCGATTGGGTTCTTCCTTTAAACACCCCGATCCATGACAGGTATATCTTGCAGTAGTAAACAAACCTGTTAAAATGCAACCCAGTGATGGGAAGTCTGATTCTTTTCCACGAACCGGTTCTTTCAGGCGGTTCATTTCAGAGAAAGCGATTCACCAGTTAATTTACATTATCACATAATGGACATCACTATACATAAGGCTAATATGCCGGTATCTTAGAATATACTTACAAACACATTCAATAAAGCCATACGTAAGTGCATATCGCTGATTATTGCATTTATCTAATTACGTTATAATAATAAGTGTGTTTATTGTCATGTCATCCAATGAGAATTCAGTGATCTTACAACACATTCTGCATTTAATAGTTCCCAATGTGGATGTTTTACACATGTCTAAAGCATAAAAAGTGATTAAACTAATCTTAATCAACTCACCCTTTTTTTACAAAAACCATGACTCAGCTCATCACAACTTCAGATATAATCTACATACACAATATTCAATAATAACATTTGTTTACCTATCTTTACTGAAACGTTTTGCTCCCTCATTCAAGTCCTAGGTTCACGCATGCTCATCAGCTGCTCGCTGATCAGCAGTTCTCGGTATTATATCCAAAGGAGGTGATTCTCAGTTCAGTGTACTGGTGACTAGCAAACTTTTGTGATTGACTCAATGTACTGATGACACGAGAGCTGCTGTCCTCAGATCAGTGTACTGTTGATTCAAGAATTCCTGCAAATGACTGAATGTACTGTTGACTCGAGAGCTGCTGTCCCGGGATTAGTGTACTGTTGACTCGAGGGTTGTAGATTGGATCATCTTCATACATTGATAAAACAGTAATACAATTAGCGCTGGGTATCATTCAAAATTGTGTGATAACGATAACTTTGATACCGGTTCTTAAACTCAACTCTTTTTTGATACTTTGGGCGAAAAAACAAACCGGTATTACCGCTGTTTGTATGCTAGGTGGTACTATGGGATCATTTTTGGTAAACATGGTTAGGGTTAAGCTTGCACAATAAAGCAAGACACCTTGATTTCAAACTTTGAACTTTATTTTTTATTTATTTTAACTAAAAGTTCAAATGAAACTGAAGAGGTCTGGGTGCAGATGACAGAGCGTGCCCCGTCCCTGAGAAAGAACGTCTTTCCTCAGGGAAATTTGCTAGGGACTGACTGTCGCGAGGAGTGCTGCTTCTGTGGTATGAACCTGTGTGATTGTATAGCCTATAAAACTGCTTTAACCCTCTGGGGTCGACGGATGGGCCGGCGCGTAAGACATCATTAGAGACTATAAAGGGTCTACTTTTATTTGTGTACACTCATAATAACAATGAAACATTGTGCTTTTGTAAAATAAAGAAAATAAAAAAAGGTGAGCTTTCAGCTGTCTCTGTGTTCACGAGCATATTTCAGAAACACGTCACAAAAATGAACTGAAAACAAACATGAAACATATGTCTAAAGAAAGCTTAAAATGTCTACTTTTTAATAAAACAATTCAATTTGAAAACAAATATTCTCCTGCAATGTAATCTGTATGAATCAAAGCGCTGTACAGTTTTTACCGTTCATCTCATTATCGCTAATGTGATCACACCCACCAGCAGAGCGCGCCATTCATACACTAATGTGCTGAGACTATCAATGCAAATGGTAAACGCCCCCGACAGTGTTCAGAGGTTTGAGGTTTTACTGCGCATTTGTAACGATACACAGGCGATGAAACTTCTGGATATTAAGGAAGAGTTCACTTTTCCTCAGAAGAAGAGCGGGACTCTGATGAACATTTGTATTTTGAAGAGAGACTTGATCCAGCCGAGGATACAATTTCGGATGTGTAAGTCAAGTAGTTTTCATTAGTTGACATGCTATTTTATATAAACTTGAACATATTTTACTAGTGGGACTGTTTCCAGACTTGCCAGCCAGGATTCAGAGTATTGAAATTTGAAATATGTCCTAATAAGCAAGTTTTAGTTACATTTAAATGCTGTTTTGGTTAAAGCAGGCATTTCAATTGTATGCTGTATAATATAAATATGATAATAAAATAAATGCTTAGATTATATTTTAACTACTGTTTATGCTGCCTTATTGTCATCACCAAAGCTTGTGCTTGCAAATATCTGTTCAGGTGTAAATGAGTAAAATGCAGTTTAAATATGCCTATATAAGAAAATCAGCATATTATAATGATTTCTGAGGATCATGTGACACTGAAGACTGTAGTAATGATGCTGAAAATTCAGTTTTGATCACAAATTGCATTTTACAATATATTCAAATAGAAAACTGTTCTTTTAAATTGTAAAATGATCACTGTTTTTACTGTATTTTGGATCAAATAAATGCAGTCTTGGTGAGCAGAAGAGACTTCTTTTAAACGGTAATGTAGGTCTAAAATTAAGTCTTTATTTAAAGAAAATGTACGGTCAGATTATTTCTTTTAACTTAAAACTTGATTTTGATCATTAAGTCTCCTCACATTCATTCTCTTTCGGTCACATTCCTCATTGATAGGACCAGGGGAGGGGTCTTTGTCTCCTCATGTGTGAATTACATCAGTATTCATGTTAATTCACGCCTCCCTGCATATGACCTTTCTCACACTAAAAGTGTCTTACAAAAGTTAAATTACTATATTGTTTTGTATGAATGAGTGATTAGGATGGTTTTCACATCATTTTGTAGCAAAAACTCTAGGCTACAAGATCCAGTTCTCAAAAATCTTGTGGACAAATGATAAGTATGTGTTATATGGCCTTATTTCAATTACTTAAAATGTTAGTTTTTTCAAAAAACACATATAAACGTTATTTTCTCAAAAATACAAACATGTACACACATGTTGCTCAGATATTATTGTAGTCCAGTTTGTGCTAAATACAGTGTTATCAGACTTTAGCCATTAATATGTTTTTAAGCAACTGAAAAATGTCAATGTCATGCACAAATGTCAAGGCATGTCAAAACTTCTCCAGGGCCCAAAACACCCTCAGACCCCAGAGGGTTAATGAATGTTTGATTCTCACCTGAATATTTGCAAAGTGCAGAAAGTACAGACTGATTTATGCATGTTATGTAAGGCTGGACAGTTTCAGACTGGGGGTAAAACATTTTGTGTGCTAACATCAGTTCCAAATTTCTGAACTGCCCCCAGAGGCTGAAGTTGGAACTATAGCTGTGCACATTCTGAGAGAAAACTGTTCTTTCACTTCTTTGAATGGATGTGATGTGATGTGAAATGAAAAGTGCATCTGACACATACAAAATACACTCATAACCCAATACAATCCTATCCCAAATCCTAAAATCTTTAATACACTCACTGCAAAGTTCTTATTTGTTCTTCACTCAGAGCTAAAAATAAGGTCAAAACAGTCAAGAAACAGCATACTGTTTGTGAACATTCAGAACATTCAGCACACCACTAGGGGAGGTGTTTAGAGGAGCATTTAAATATGAGACACACAAGACTACATGTAAAACATATATATACATATGTACAATATACAAATGCAAATCTGTTACAGAGGCAAGGGAATGTAATGGCAGAAAAGGTATGGTGTGTTGGATAGATATAAATAGACTATGCTGTGTATTGCACATTAATTATTGCTCAATGTGGCCATTTTAATTGTTCATGGGACGGATAGCCTGAGGGAAAGTCAATAGTTCAAAAAGGTAGCAGGCAGGGTGATTGGGGTCCAGAGCAATTTGTCCAGCCTTTGTCCTCAATCTGGAAATGTACAGTTCTAAAGGGAGGGCAGGGGGCAACCAATAATCCTTGTGGTGGCATAGTGACTTGCCTCAATCCAGGTGGCAGATGGAAGAATCTCAGTTGCCTCCGCATTACCGTGGAGACATAGCAAGTGTGGAGGCTTCACACCATTCTCTGAGGCATCCACACACAACTCACCATTCGACCCACTGAACTACATTATAATGACCACAAGAATGTTACTCCATGTGACTCTACCCTCCCTAGCAACCTGGCCAGTTTGGTTGCTTAGGAGACTTTGCTGAAGTCACTCAGCACACCCTGTATTCTTACTCGTGACTCCCGGGGTGGTAGTCAGCATCTTTACTCGCTGAGCTACCCAGGCCCCTCTCCAACATTTTGAGCGTGTTCAGCTCCAGGTTGTTTTGACTGCACCAGTGAGCCAGCCATTCAACCCCCCTTCTGTATACAGACTCATTTTCATCTTGGATGAGGCTGATGACAGTAGTTTTGTCAGCAAACTTCAGGAGCTTGACAGAGGGGTCTTTGGTGGTGCAGTCATATGTGTACAGGGAGAAGAATAGTGGGGAGAGCACACATCCCTGGGGGGCACCTGTGCTGATTGTACAGGTGCTGGAACTGAATTTCCCCTGTCTTACTAGCTGCTGCCTGTCTGTCGGAAAGCTGGTAATCCACTGACCGATAGACGTGGGAACAGAGAGTTGGTGTAATTTAGTCTGGAGTATAGCTGGGATGATGGTGTTGAAAGCCGAACTGAAGTCCGCAAAAAGGATCCTTACATATGTGCCTGATCTCTCCAGATGTTGCATGATATGATGCAATCCCATGTTGACTGCATCCTCCACAGACCTGTTTGCTCGATAAGCAAATTGAAGGGGATCTAGAAAAGGGTCCGGTGATGTCCTTCAGGTTTGCCAACACCAGTCTCTCAAATGATTGCATGACGACATCGATAGGACTGTTGTGATTAAGTCCTGTGATTTTGGGTTTCTTTGGGACAGGAATGATGATTGAGCATTTGAGGCAACATGGGACTTCACACAGCTCCAGTAATCTATTGAAGATCAGTGTGAAGATGGGGGCCAGCTGGTTAGCACAGGATTTTAGACAAGTGTGTGAAACACAGTCTGGGCCCTGTTCTTTCCTTGTTTTCAGAAGACACAGCACACCTCTTCTTCACAGATCTTAAGTGCTAGTTGAGTAGCAGGCGGGGGGAGGAGGGGGGTTGCAGGAGGAGTTGGTGTTTGCGTGAAGTGAAGGTCAGAGCGGGTGTGGGGTGTGATATTGGGCCTTTCAAATCTACAGTAGAACACATTCAATTCATGAGCCCTAAAGTTCCATACAGCGGCTCCCTACACTGATGCAGTGTTGATAGCTGAAAACTTGTTTTTCATCTTATCAGAATAGCTTCTTTTAGCAACTCTAATTTCCTTATTCAGTGCATTCCAGGCCTGATTGTACAATAATTTATCCCCATCTCCCTGGTAAAACAGAAACGGAAAAAGATTGCTAAGCACAGAACAAACAAACATTAACAACAATAACAACAAAAGAATTGAAGCACTCCACACCGAGGCTGCCATCCATGGTGCCGTCTTACACAAAATGTCTCTATATGAACTATTATACAGATGTAGTTTGCATTAGATCAGAAAATCTGCATGCTGTGTGATAATGTTGACTAATCTCAACTTGAGAGAAGAAATTAACCAGAAAAAGATTCTGGCGCCAAAATAGGTGAAGCACCAATGGCACACCCTCCTATGACGTGGACTAATGGGAGTAAAAAGGTGTTGAGGAGCCAGAATTAACTTTTCCTGAAATTATACGCAACAAACTCAAAAACACCTTCTTTCTAGACTTCGTAATTACATCCATTAATTCTTCGATTTCGCTTGAAGTATATTGGTTCCTTAACACTACTGAAACCATAACAGTATTTTTTTCACATATATTTCTGTATGAAAAGTACGCTAAAGGCACAATGCTTTTGTAGTAGTACATTAATATACTACAAACCAAAACCCAAACCAAAACCACATCCTTCCATTTACTTCTTTGTAAATGTAGAGACTTGCTAGCCGCTAACATTGGAACTAACATGTTGATTTGCTGTGTGATCATGTTGGGAGGTTAAACAGGTGTTGACTGTCAACAAAATCCCAAGTGTCAATGAAAACAAAATGGACTAAAGACTTGCTAATCCAACTGCCCAAACAGAGCAGCACTCTTATTCTTATTTAACATTCTCCAACATGTCTAGACTAAAACATGTATGATGTTTCCTACCAAACTGTGGGTACAATGTTTCCACCAGGAATGACCCATGGTGCTCCTTAATCTACCGAAGCCTCAGATAGCCCTTCTCTGGACGTTTGATCTTTGTGGAACAGAGGTCATGAGATGAGACAAATATGTCATCTCGTCACATGGATGATGTTCTCTGGAGCAGTGGGATATTCCTGCAGGTCAGTACTTTAACTTTCACACAGAGGGGGCAGATGATCTCAGCTCCCACTGTGGGTAAATGCTATTGTTATAGTTAGGTGAAACCCAAACTCAGCCTCCCAGTTCACCACAAAATATGCAGGTCCCTTCTTCTCTTCCACCTCCACAGTTCCTCACCCTTTGTCTCTTTGTAATGTTTCTATTACATTTGCTCTTGAAAATGTTTTATAGAAAGATACCACCCTATTTCTATGTGCATACCAAATTAATTCCCTTTTATAGATTGATGTTAAATGTGTTCCCCATTGTTCTTTGCTGTTTGTTTAACTTCAGGAAAGCTTTAGGAGTTGAGATCATTGCTGAGCCAGCAGTGTCTCATCCATTGCCTCAGAGTTACCTCTCCCTCTTGGAAAATAAAATCACCAGCAAATCAAATCAACACTTTAATGAGTTATGAAATACTGGTGTACACGTCACTTTTGTTGTTTGATCGCCATATTGAATTTAAACTGTACAAATCTAAGGATGTTTTCAGACCTATAGATTGTTTTCTTTTTTCCAATACGGGGACTCAATTGTTACAATGTTGCATTTTCTTCTTGGTTCGGTTCGCTTTCACAACATTTCAAAATGGCAATAATTGTCACATGTGAGCAAGCTGTCCTCTTACTGGTCACTATGTTCATTCGCTGTTCCAGGATTAAGCTCACCATTGATATCTTAAAAATTATGTGCCTGTAAAAAAAATTTCAACCATTACAAATTTGTTTGAGTGTTGCCAATTAGAGGTTGTGCTCCAAATAAAATTATCCATCACTCGAATGGATATGAGTTGTTATGTTTCCGTCATTGTTATTTTTATCCGTCAGTAGTTGCTTTTGCATTATTTCTTAATTGAAACATGCCTGTTCTCACAGATTTCTCTCTCTCTCCTCCCTCGCACATACACACATGCACACACACACACAAACAGCAGAGTAAAGCCATGTAAAAACATTTTTTATTTGTCACAGAGTTGCTAACGCTGTCCTACCCGTGTTCTGCTGCTATCCAATAGAAAGAAACGATCGTACTAAAATTACCTCAGGAATTATAAAACAGCTCCTATTTAAACAATTATATATAATATAGTTGTCAAAAGGCTATATCCACATTTTAATGATGAATTACAGAGAAGTGCTGATCTACAAATGTCTTCTCCAAATATCCCTCAGTTATGCTCATGGTTTTTATAGGGATATTGTTTGGTTCATTGGTCTGTTGGGTCAGTTTGCATTCTCACCACAAGGGAACTGCTCCTGAGTTAATTTGCAATCGGTCCAGGTTACGAAAACAAACGCTCAAAACGAGCCAGGTGTGAAAACGGCCTAAAACATTTAGATGATCATATGAGGCACACAAAAAGGAAGCAATGATTATGTAGAAAGAATATGGGTAAAAGTCTCTATTGTTCTCTAGAATCTCTCCCACAGAGACAGAATGTTGTGTATAGCATTCCATGTTCCTGTCTGTTACTTACATGCCCTCCCATTATACTCAGATCTGGTGGTATCATTACAATGAGGTACAAAGTCACTTACTAGAATCTTTACACTGAATGATCCTCAGAGGTGGAATGAACTTTCAGACTCCAATTGATCAGGTGTGACCATCACAACCCTAAAATTAACAGCTGAAGGCTCTCCTCTGTATGCACTACTCTTTAGTCATAAGGCACTTTGAATATCAATAAAGGTAGAGAAGTGAAATACAAGTGGAATACATTTTCAGCCTGATCTCATTAAAAGCAAATGTGACATGAAAAATGCAACTGCTGAACCAACCACATCATTTTGTGGTGCTTCTAGGTAACTTTCAACTTACATGTCGACTTGCATGCGCTTCAGAGCTCATCAGAACGCGGCTTTGCATCACAAGTGCAAAGCTCTATTAGTTGAGATACTGTGCAATTTGATTATGCCTGCACAAGCTTGTAAATTTAGTTGATCAAGTAATGCAACGTTAAAATGTATTGCTTTACAAGACATGTTCTACAGTAAAAGTGTTTAGATGTATTGTGTGATGAACAGGGCAAAAAGTATGTGTTTATAAATGTAAAAGTGTTTGTAAATTCAGGGCAAATGGAGTGAGTATGTGAGTATTTGTATTACTCTTTTAGTGTCAGGCAAAACTAAACACACAGACAAGACTAATAAGAGTTCACATCAACATTTGCACGCTTGCACACACACACTCAAACACGCACACACATGCACCACACAAACACACACACACACACACATACACACACAACTCTCTCTCTGCTTCCTCTTTCTGCCAAATGATGCCCTTGTCAGCCTTTTCATGTCTCCCTCCACCATTACTATAACAAGAGACAGGAATTAATATCTACGTTTCCATCCAAGGATTTTTTTGGCGAAAAAGCTTTATCACATAAAAATAAAGCTGATTATCACAAAAATTTCACAAGTGTTGACATAATATTTTTCAGTTTAACTCTAATGCATAAACTCTATGTCGATACTTCAGATGTCGTGAAAACTGGTTTGGAAAAAAATGTTGCCAAGAAAATTTGCATTAATGCAAAAATGTAGCATCACATGACAAAATTTACCCCAATCATGATGATGGTATACATCCTTGAAAGCCAATATATTGTAGTGATTATGGATTGATCTTAACAGCATATAGATCTGACGCTGCAAACATGACATGTCTAAGAGTGCCAACACTAATATCTCATATCATGCACATTGACAAGTGCACAGAGAACAAATGAATGGCCACTGTTTGTGATTCATTTAATCGTGGTAGACATCCATTTATTTAAGTTGCTTTTCAACAACATTCAAAATAATAGATGGCAGTCATGGAATTAGCCCACAATACAAAAAACATATAATTTCTGTGCACAAAGATGTTTTAAATGAAAAATAAATACACAATACTAGGAGAAAAGCATCAGTCTGCTTTTTCGGAACACTAACATTTACATTTACATTTACATACACTAACATAGCCCAATTCTAAAAAATTTTTCTTTAGCTTACTTTTGAAAAAATGCTGGCAGAATTCCCTGTATTAAATTAAATAAATTAGCCTACCAAATTAATAAAGCATTGAATAAAACAATGAATTACCAATAAATTAAATCTAACCCTCTTTACCTCGTATTGCATTTGCTGAGCTTCTTCAGAAAATGTAAATTGCATTATGACGCTAAAATTAATTTGAGATGACAATCAAGTTCAGTTGGTCATTAACAGTTGCTGGACAAATATGCAGGACATAATGCAGTTGTGATGGCGATGCTTTAGATTAGATGATTGTTCAAAATAACCTATTGAATATCAGAAATGTATCATGTACCTGTATATAACCTAATATTACACTGCATAATTTTTTTCTTTAATAGCTGTGCATACAGCATATACACATCGATGGATGGTCCTTATACTAAGAACAAAAGTTTCCCCCATTACTTGGTGCATGTTGCCAGCTTGAACAGGCCATGATGATTCACTTTCAGGTCATTACCGGTCGCAACCTGCGATAAGTGCAACATAAGGACCAATATTACAGTCCTATCAGAAGGGCAACTGTTCCCTTTTGATTGCAAATCCTCTTCTTCTGATTGCTTTTACTTGTGAAATTAAAATTAAAGTAAACTAGCTAATTTCAATGAATTGTCTCAAGACTCTCCCTATACAGACATTTCTGTATGGAAACGGCTTTAGGGCAGATTTATTTTGAGATAAACCAAAATGTATGCGTCAAAGTATTTTTTTTTTAAGCATGACGGTATCACACACACGCCATTTCTATCGATAAAAGGCCATTTGAATGGAAACAGACAGAAGACAGCAAATTTCTCAAACATTTTTTAACGCATTTTCACTTTGTCAATAACAAAATAGTGTGAAAAGTGGATGGAAACTAGGCTACAGATAATGACAGCCCTGGTGACGAGCCTTACCACTCTCCCTCTCCCGCAGACAGACACACGACCACGCCCCCATCACCAAAATAAACTAATATTGTGACGTTTTAGTCGTGATTTTGGTCAAAGGGAATAAAACTCATTACTGCGATATGTACAACGAGCCACGTGAAAATCATTTTGCAAAAATGTAAGTATAGACTTTTTGTGATTCTATGAAACCAGGTTACTAATGCCGTTGTGGAAATCACATTGGATCCTATTCACAGGTGAATTTATTCCACAACCAAAAATATACCTATTTATTAACTTAGCTAAAGTGATTACTCTTTTAGGCTGGTCATGTGATCTCAACATTTCCCTAACCCTTAGTATTTCCCATTCTGTCGCTCACTCGACGTTGTGTCGAAAGAAGCGACACTAGGGGTCTTTCTTGAAGGCCTCGGTTACCTATGAACTTGAGAAAAGGCCAATGAGAAATTGGCAGACAGAATTTGCATGACCCTCCGGACATACAGGTATAAAAGGAGGGAATCGTGCGTCTGTCCATTCAGATTTTTTCTTCGGAACCGAGCGGTTGTGCAATCAGCGAGCTGAGATCACTTATGTTCCACTCACCTCTGCAGAGCGTTTGCTGTTGTATCTATTGCACGTATCAGCGGCTTTCTCCTTCTCTGCACACCAGTGCATCCTTTGCCCCTGGGTGCTTTGACACCGCTTCTGAAAGAGTAGCCTCATCAGGTAACGGGGGTTACAACAGTAACCTAGACGATTCTAGGCTACTGTTATGACTTGAATCTCATGTGTGTACAGTACTTCATTTACACATTTGTCGAAATATTATTAATTTATTTTGGTGTAATTCTGGTGTAAATGCAACTTTTTATGGTTAACAATACATTGATACATTTGTTTTCAAGATACTTATTCAAGATAAGTAGCCCCAATGGAATACTGTTTGTATTACATGTTTCCCTCAAATTAAGTGTTTATGTCAGATATTGCAGTACAAAGATATGTGACAGGGTATTGAAACAGACAATGGGTGTGTCATATCCTTTCTTGATTTTCACACCGCCAAGCAATCATTCGTCATGCGTTTTTTTTTTTTTTTTTTTTTTTTTTAATAAGTCAACAAAAGGAATCAAATCTACTCAAATACTCTCAAGTGCCCATTTACTCATGTGCCATTTGCAGCGAAAGATTATAATTATTTTGTCTTTTTTCTGTACATTAACAATTTCATACACTCATATACAGTAGTGTAAGTGTCATAATAAATTACAATAAGTGTAATCACGCAAATAGTGTGTAAGCACATTAGTGTCATGAAGAAGAAGTACTTCTCTGGAAGTTTATTGTGACCTAATGTCACACTGATAGAGGTCACATGCCACAAGCACTAGGACCCAGGAGCAGCCTTCCAACTTTCATGGTATTACACAATATTTGGCCTTGTTTTAATTGGGAGTTGTGACAGGGTGGAGGGTGGGGCCGGGTGGTGATTCTGTACACCCAGTCCCTTTTCAGGCTAATTAAGCCTCCGAGAATGATAAAGGCAGACTGCGGATGGTGGTGCGAGAGAGAGATCGTTTATGGCCAGCGGCCCTCCGCCCTGTCACAGGAGTATTTTCTTGTGTGTAACAATTTTTCATATTCTGTTTATGTTTCACGAAAAATGCAAAATGCAACAACAAAGCTCATATGAAACTATGCTGTATACAAATAAACAGCTTTTGTTCTGTGATTAAAACAATATGGCTGTTATATTTTATTTATTAATTAACATTAGCAACTGTCTATCTGTGGATTTTGTTTTATTTTGATTTTTTGTTTTAATTATTCGGTCCACTTTTTACTATGAGTCTGATGAAACTTCATTTTGTGGGAATGTAAGGAGTTGCGTTTGACAATGGCATAGAGTTGGTTACGACAGTAATGTTATAATGTGACAGACTTTTTAAACTGGTTTCATAAAGTACTTTGTAAAGGCAAAATATTCTGAAATGGCTAGTTTAAAATGCTACTACTGTCTCTTTTGTGGAATGTGTATTAGGTGTGCCTGTTTTTGAAAGGCTGACATCAAACAAGTATAAATCATGTAAATATGTCAGTTCGGATAGTAAGTTGCAAGACCTTTTAGATAATGAAAAAAACATATGTGACTTGTTAAAATGGTTAGATTTCAGAATCAAAGCTGTAATTCAAAGAGTTTGATGTATGAGCAATTGCCTTTCCACTCTACGGATGGTGTGAAAAGAGCTCTATTGTTGTTGAGTACTACTAGAGTGTTCTGTTGTGTTATGGTGCAAAATAACTTGTATGTACTGTATATGTAGGCAAATGTGTATTCAGTCTTTTGGTGATCAAATTAAATGACCACGTACAGTAGACCTATATGCATTTATATTCATGTTACATTTATACAAGTTTCCCAAATTAACTTCTCAGAAAGATATTTTGTACAAAGATGAAAATAAGTTGCATAATTACAGTAAGTTATTTTCTGAAATCAGCACCTTATTTATAAAGGTTATGTTTTTGAACTAAAGTCAAAAAGACAATAAAAGCTGATGTTATGGGCTTGGTTTAGTAACATTTTCAGTTTTTAGACCAAATAGTTTCGCTAGAAATATCTGTATGTTGTGCTTGGAATAAAGGTATTGTACTATTGGTTCTTGAATGTACAGCACTTTCTGGTTTTGATGCAATGCCCAGAAAACAAGAAACTTTGGGGACCATCAAATTTAACTGTCGTATCACTTATAATATCAATGTGAAAACAGGCAGTCACAGTCTCTTTCAAATTGACAAACTGATTCAGAGATTAAACTACTGAAGTCTGAAAATGTATTTTACACACTAGATTGAGCAGACCGAGTTCTCTGGTACAGGAGGACAAAAGTTATTCTGCTGAAATTTAAATTGAATAAGCAGACTGATCTCTCTGTAAATTCTGGCACAGGAGGTTGAAAATTCTTCAGCTAAAGTTGGTCTGTACTTACCAAAATTTTAACTACATTCCCCAGTGTCTAAAGCTGGAAGTGTTGTTGAATGTACGGGCATGTGTGAGCACTAGTTTCGGGGTGGGATGTCCACAGACAGGAGCCAAAGGTGAGTTTTAAAGTGAGTTATTTTTAGTTACAGTCAACAGGAATGCATACTGTATTGTATCAGTAATAGCCTACATCGCAACTTAATTGTTAACCCCAAATCTAACCATCAGTGGAGTCAAAATGTAATCTTAGAGGGTAAATGCAACCTCCAAATTGCACTCATCATTGATGATGTGAACATGATTACTTCCTGATTACTCTCAGACCTGCTTCTGAGGCACAACAGGAAAAGTTGAACAAATTTGAATTAATGCAAAGAAGTCTGATGGGAGATGGCACTTGTCAGTAACTCTGCATAATTGGGTCGATATCAGGGGACTTGAACATTTGTTAGAAACATGTCAACTTCCTGTGTGATCATGTTCAGGTAAGAAAGTGTGGAGTACCATTTCTGAAGGAGTCAAAAGTGTCTGTAGAGCAACGCACAGAGTCAGATGGACTGTAATTTTCTGGAAACATGGTTTGGAAAGGGTCAGTCTGCTCTTACAGTGTGATGTAAAAAAATATCTAAATTACATAACACTACCAAGAGCATAAAAGGCTGATCTTACAACACAAAGGAACAATTTTTACACAGAATATGAATGTGATTTCCATTTACATAATATTGCTAATTTCTTTAATTATTAATACAACAAATTAATGTTCACCAAATTGTCATGTTTACAGCTACACCCACTGAGCACTTCATTTAGTACATTATTAGGAACACCTGTAAACCTAATTATTCATGTGATTATCTAACCAGACAATCATGTGGCAGTAATGCATAAAATCATACAGATACGGGTCAGGAGTGTCAGTTAATGTTCACGTCAACCATCAGAAAGGGGGAATGTGATTTCAGTGATTTTGACCTTGATATAATTGTTGGTGTCAGATGGGCTGGTTTGAGTATTTCACACACAACAACTCTAGAGTTTACTCATAATGGTGCAAAAAAAAAAAAAAAAACATCCAGTCAGTGGCAGTTCTGCGGACGGAAATGCCTTGATGAGGGAGGTCAATGGAGAATGGCCAGACAGGTTTGAGCTTACAGAAAGGCTATGTTAACTCAGATAACCAATTGTACACACAATTGTAGTGAGGAGAATAGCATCTCAGAATGCACAACATGTAGAAACTTGAGGTGGATTGGCTACAAGAGTATGCATGCTTAAGATAGTTGTTCTCATGTGTTAAACATCTTTGTTTTTGCTTAAATTTTTTTTATCAATTTTCATTGTTTTCAAAGTAAAACCCATCAAATCCACAGCATGATCGATCTCATTACCAAAGACAATATCAGCTATCAAAAACTTAAAGCAGTGATATGTGATCTTCATGGTCTTTTTCTTCTACCTCACACCACTCGGCACGCTGCCTCAGGTAATGTCTGGTTGTGCAGAGTGTATCAGTACAGCACTGAACCACATCCAAAAACTTAAGCTATATAGGAGGTCTACTTCATACAGAGAAACAGACAGAAACTCACACACTGATCACCGTCTAGTTGTAAATCTAGATCTCTGTCTCTCTTGCATGCTGCAGGAAGTTTTTACAGACATTCCAGCTCTTTACCCAGCCTTAAATTCACACAGTGTGCAGGAAACAGCAGGTAGTCTTGTTAGTTTGTTTTGGTTGCAAGTGGGAGGTCGTTTAGTGTGAAGAAAATGAGCCAGTATTATAAGTTTTATTTCTTTTAACCAATTTACACAAACATTAAAAATAAACACACTGTATTATAAGGTGAAATTACTTAAATGATTGATGGAGGAACATAGAAACTGTACACCAAGTACGCAGAGTGTCAGTAATTAAAATACAGCACTGTGAAAAAGTATTTGCCCCTTCCTGATTTATTCTATTTTGTGTATTTTTAACCTTGAAACAAGATATAACATAAAGCAAAGGCAACCTGAGAAAACACAATATACAGATTTCAAATATATATATTTTTTATTGAAGCAAAAAAGTTATCCAAAACCTATATCACCCATGTGAAAAATGAACTGCCCCCTTAAACTTAATAGCTGGTTTTGCCATCTTTAGCACAACAACTGCAACCAAACGCTTCCGATAACTGGAGTACAGTATTTCACAACACTGTGATGGAATTTTGGCCCAATCTTCTTTGCAGAACATCCACATTGGAGGGTTTTCGAGCATGAACGGTCCGTTTAAGGTCCTGCTACTGCATCTCAATCGGGTTCAAGTTGGGACTTTGGCTAGGCCACTCCAAATCATTAATTTTGCTTCATTTGAGCCATTCAGATGTGGACTTACTCTTGCTTTGGGTCATTGTCTTGCTGCATAATCCAGTTGCACTTGAACATCAACTCATGTACTGATGACCGGATGTTCTCCTGTAGGATTTTCAGGTAGAGAGCAGAATTGAGCAGAATCATGTTTCCCTCAATTATTGCAAGTCACGCTGGCCCTGAAGCAGCAAAGCATTCCCATACCATCACACTACCACCACCATGCTACACTATAGGCATGATGTTCTTTTTGTGGAATTCTGTGTTTGATTTACACCAGATGTAACATGACCCCTGTCTTCCAAACAGTTCCACTTTTGACTCATCAGTCCACAAAACATTCTCCCAAAAGGTTTGAGGATCATCAATGTGTGTTTTGGCAAAATTCAGACGAGCCTTAATGCTCTTCAGGGTTAGCAGTTTCTTTTTTCGCCTCGACACTCTTCTATGGATGGCATTTTGGCTAGTGTCTTTCTGATAGAGGAGTCATGAACAGTGACCATTATTGATGCGAGAGAGGCCTGCAGTTCCTTGGATATTGTCCTTGGCTTTTTGTGACTTCCTGGGTCGTTGCTGTGCTCTTGGAGGAATTTTGGAAGATCGGCCACCCTTGGGAAGGTTCACAACTGTGCCAATTTTTCTCCATTTGAAGATAATGGCTCTCACTGTGGTTCTTTGGAGTCCCCGATTCTTTTAAATAGCTTTGTGACCCTTCCCAGACTGATGTATTTCAATTAGAGGTCGACCGATATATTGGTTTTGGCAATCAATAGGCACTGATAACACTGATTCAACATTGATTGTTTTTCCCCATTGCGTCCGGTGCTGGAGTGGCTGGAAAGGGTTCGCTGTCATTATACATTATGAGAGCAGCCTCTAGAAGTGAAAGGGATCACTTCCCTGGTGCCTTGTGGTGTTTGTTTTGTCATGTGAGACTACACACTGCATGAAGTGGAACACTTCAGAAGTGGATTTAATCAACAATGAAAAGGTATGTATACAGTTCACTGCAGTAAACGTTTTCATATCATTATAAAGTAATTAATTTGTTGACTTGATGCTGCATTAGTAGAGAACAGCAGTATGTTTTCCAACAAGGCTGAGAGGACACTAATATTAAAGCTCAAGCAGTTAAAACAATGTGGCAAAAATACATACAGGTCCTGCCCAAATGTTTAAATGTCACAATTGTCACCATCTATTACCATCAATTTGCATTAGTTTATATACATCTGGTCACATTTATGGATTTGTCAGCCAGCCAAGTTGCATATTTAAAGCTAGTGACATGAGAAAGTAAATTGATATCATCATACAGCCGAGAGAAACGTATAAACAAATCAGAAACGCATCTGATTTCAATAAAAAAATGTATCCTCACTGTAATACGATGACTTCAGATCAATCACATTATTGCACTAAAAAAGGCTAAACACAGCGCAACAAATACAGTTTAACAGAAAGCCGGTGTCTCAATACTGAAAGTCGGTGTACCCTGCATTAAGAGCATTTAAAGTTCTTTTTAATTAGACACATCATCTAAAAAACAGCGCTCCTGCACAAGATGATGAATAAACAAAAAAAAAGGGAAACAAAGACATTCATTTAGCGCATGTATACATAGAAAAACAAATGGATGGTTGCATAAGAGTTCAGTGTAAACAGCCCCTTACAGTTGGTGGAGGTCTTTATCCATTGCATCTTGCTTTCTTCTAAGCATTTCTCAGATTAAGCAATGAGTTGTTTAAATGCTTTGTCAGGAAAGATTTTCAACATGGACATGTGTATCTCGAGATTATCTCATTTTGTTCCAATCTGTTGTGTTCCGTCTGATTGAACAGCCCATGGCCTGGGCTCATATTCTGAGCCACTTCACCACCAAGTTCAGCTGAATACCACTGCTATCTGTGAATATAGCTACCCTACATATAACTGTACTGAATGAAAAACAATGTGGTATTTCGCTGTTATTATGAACCTTGAGTCTGGAGTTGTAGGAATCAGTACAAGTGTAACACCATGTGAACTGTCTATTGAAGCATTTTCCCCCATCATTTTACTTTTGACAACATTTGAGAATATGGACCGACTAAAACTTAAATGTATTTATTTTATGCACATTAGTTGAAAATTAAATACTCTTTTTTTAACAGCCAGGATAGGAAAGTTATATGCAATAATATAATGGTGCTGAAGGGTTTATTTATTGCACCCTCTAAGGAAACAACATCAATTTAAAAATCAGCTGACTTTAAAATGTGAATATTAGTTCATATATATTATTATTTATATTTTTATTTCATTTAAAATAGTACAATACATTTTCATGGTTCAGTCAATACTGTTTATTTTTGTAATGAAGTTCATCACTATTTTACTTTGAGTATTATTGTTTAATTCAGTATCAATTTAAAAAACTATCGGTTGATTAATTGGTTATCAGCAGGTACTGCCCAACTTAGTTCCCTATCTGTCACTCACTCAACATTGTGTCGATGAAGTGACACTAGGCGTCACTCTTGGGAGCCCGAGACATCTCTGATCTTTGATAAAAAGGCCAATAGGAATTGGCGAGTGGTATTTGTATGCCACTGTAATGGTGTAATGGAGTACCCCCCCATTATTCATCTTAAATACTATTTTATTTAATTTCAGTGTATTTAAACAAGTCATCTTTATTCCACAGTTGTTGTTTAATTTTTCTGTATTTTTGTTGATGTCTTGTTATTTATATGTATTTATATTTAATGTTTCTGTTCTTTTCATGCTCTATCTGCATAGTAGGAAGTATGTATATTTTCCATCTGTGACTTTTAAGCTAAAAGCTTGGCAGACGAGATTTGGAGAAGGCAGATCTGAAAAGGTCTCGAGATTGGAAAAGAAGGGAGTATCGCGAGACGATTGAGAAAGAGCGTTGTTGTTGTGATTGTAACCGAGATTGTTTTGGGTGTTGCAAGTGTTCCTGAAATAAAACCCGACCTTAAATCTTCATAAAACGCACGTGTGGACCTCGTGTGTAACAAAATTGTTGGCCAGTACGGGGAATTTCAAGGAATGCGAACAGCAGCGCGAGCAACAGAGAGACATACACGGAGCGGCTGCAGCAGTGAGCGCGTGAGTGAGAGAGCAGCGCGAAAGCTAAAATGGATCTTCGGCAGTTGCAAGATAAACTCGGCGTGGACCTACCTCATCTGACGTTCGATCAACTGAGGGAATTGGCAGCGTTTGCAAAAGTTTCAGACGATGAGGTAACAAAGAAACATGTTTTGATACATCGAATTAATGAAGAAATTGATGGAGTAATTGAAAAAGAGGATGAGGATGTAGCACATCAGTTTGTTGTCAGTGTGTTGGAATTGATTAAAGAAATGAAAGGCCAGAGTGCTCGTTTGGCCGCGATGAGCTTAAGGGAGGATGAAGATGAGCTGGAAAAGTTGAAAAAACAATATGCAGACCTCCGACTGAGTTTCCAGGACTCTACAAAAGCATTAGAGAGTGAAATTATGAGGTTAAGTGATCAAGTACGGATCAAAGAGAACAGAGCATCTCCAGCCATATTAATGGATGCTCCGCCACAGCCATCACGAGTGCCAGAGGTGACGATCAGGCATGATTTCAAAATTTGGGGACAAATTGGAGAGAGAGGTCAGAAAGATCGTCTGTCTTACACAAATTTGATGCATCAGATTGAAAGTGGAGTGCAGAAAGGCCATATGGAGACAGAAATTGTGGATGCAGTGGTGAGGGCCATCAGTCCAGGTCTTAGCCTCCGCGGTATGTTAGAAATTAAAAGTCATCTGACCCTTCTCCAATTAAAAACCATACTCAAGGGTCATTTTAAAGAGGATAGCCCCACAGATTTGTATCACAAGCTGGTAAACATCACACAAGACAGTCGTGAATCACCCCAAAACTTCTTGTTCAGAGCCATAGAACTAAAAGAGAGGCTACTAATCGCTTCCAGAGATGGAGAGGCTGAGGAACAATACAGTGCTGAGCTCATCCAAAAGAAATTCTTGCGATCTGTCAGTACCGGACTTACAAGTGATCACATAAAATTCCAGTTAAAAGCTGATCTGGAAAATCAGTCCATCAACGATGAAGAGCTCATTGAGAAATTGAATGAGGCTGCAGGCATTGAAAATGAGAGACAACAAAAACAAAAGAAAAATACACATACAAAAGTGACTAAAGTAAATGAGCTCCATGCCGATGTCCAGGTACTTCAAAGACTGGGAGAAGCAGCAGATGGACAAAAACTCACGGAGGGTGCAACAGCCAGAGGGAAAGAACCAAGGGCCCAGAGCTACACATCCAAACGTGAGATGGAGTTGTATGAAATGGTCAAACAGTTGAAAGAGGAGATAACGGAAATTAAAAACAGCATCCGGGAATCACAACCATCTTTCCGTCATAGCCGCCTCCCTTCCAAGAAGATATGTAAATCGTGTCAAGACAGTGGTAATGGTGAGCAATGTAATCACTGTTTTAAATGTGGTCAGCCGGGACACTTTTCTAAGGGCTGTAGGGCACCACGGCATACAGTGAATGTGGATCAAGTGATGACAGTGGATCCAACAGAACTTCACACCCAGGGTCAGAGACCAGGTGGACCACGTGGCAACACCAGCGAGCTGCTCTGCCGAACTATAAATCAAAGGGTACAACAAGAAAAGGCAAAGGAGCACTCTATAAATTCAGACAGGCTGGAGGGGTCCATCTATGCTGCCCACCTTTCCCCTAAGCGTAAAGCTCAACTGCTGAACTTGATAGGGAAGAAATGCACTGTCAATTGCTTCCTGGATGGTATCCCTACGCAAGCCTTATGGGATATGGGCTCACAGGTCTGCCTGATCAATGACAAGTGGCGCAAAGAACATTTACCTCACACAAAAGTAAGGGACACAGAGGAGATCCTGGGACCAGGGAAATTGACTGGAAAGGCTGTAAATCAGACGGACATCCCTTTCAGAGGATGGATCGAAGTAAAGTTCCAGCTTGAGCCCTCTGGCATACCCAGCACAGAGCTTTTTGTGCCATCGCTGGTAGCGGAAACATCTGGTGTGGCAGAAGAGCCAATTATTGGATTTAATGTGATCGAATATCTGATACACCAGGAGAAAGAACAACCATCTCAAGCTATGGTTAAAACGCTGACTGCAGCCTTCTCCGTAGATTGTAAGAGAGCAGAGGGACTCATGCGATTGGTCCAACAGGGAGATTCAAGCTCTAGTGAGGGAACTGTGAAGGGGAGCAGGCAACGAACAAAAATATTACCGGGTGAGACAAAAGTAGTTAAGTGTTCAGTGCATACCATTCCTCTGACATGTAACCAGGAAATGCTGTTTGTTCCAAGTGAGACTCCTGACTGGCCTGAGGGACTGACAGTCACTGAGAATGTGGTCAACCTCCAGAAGGGTACTCGATCAAAAGTCTTCATTCCAGTAAGTAATGACACCTGCCATGATATTACACTTCAACCACGCACCGTGTTAGGCCAGGTACAGAGTGTAAAAGCTGTCTACCCTGCTGCTGCAAAACCGGTGGATATTGAAGAGGTAATGAGTCACAAAGGGGAAACACCAGGAGGAGACAAAGCTGAAAAGGCAACAGAAGTGGATTCAGAGTATATGGGGCAGCCTGATGAAAACCGATGGGATCCACCTGTTCCTGTGAGTCATTTGCTACCTCAACAGCAGGAGGAGGTAAGAAAGTTGTTGAGGGAGGAATGTGCTGCTTTCTCCAGAAATGATGAAGACATTGGTTGTATCCCATCGCTTGAGTTGAAAATCAGACTGAAAGATGCAACACCAGTGAGGCGAACATACATGTCGGTACCAAAACCACTTCATAAAGAAGTCAAAGAGTATCTAGAAGATCTCTTGAACCGTGGTTGGATCACAAAATCCAGGTCTGCTTATTCATCGCCCATTGTATGTGTGCGAAAGAAAGATGGAAGTCTGCGATTGTGCTGTGACTATCGCGAACTGAACGAGAAATCTATCCCAGACCGTCATCCAATTCCCCACATTCAAGACATGCTGGACAGTCTCAGTGGAAGTGCTTGGTTTTCCATCTTAGACCAAGGAAAAGCTTACCACCAAGGATTTTTGGAGGAGAATAGCCGATCACTGACAGCTTTTATTACACCTTGGGGGCTCTATGAATGGGTCTGCATTCCGTTCGGCCTGTCTTCAGCACCCGCAGAGTTTCAGCGCTGCATGGAGGAGTGTCTGATTGGGCTGAGAGATGAGATATGTCAGCCATACTTGGATGACAATCTAGTTCACAGCAAAACCTTTGAAGACCACCTCAGAGACCTGCGGAAAATCTTGCAGCGCTATCAACGACATGGGATTAAGCTGACAGCACGAAAATGTGAAGTTTTTAAGAATAAGGTGAGGTTTCTGGGCAAGCTTGTGTCCAAAGATGGTCATACGATGGACCCTGCCGACCTAGCACCTGTCCAGGCCTTGCGGGAGCGGAAACCTGCAACAGTAGGAGACCTTCGGAAGTTGTTGGGATTTATATCATATTATCGCTCATACATACCAAATTTCTCCAGGATAGCTACACCTCTCTATGACCTTCTGAGCCAGGAAAAGAGTGCATGTCAGACAGCTGCTAAAAGAGGAAAAAAAAACTGCTAAGAAAGGAAACAGCCAGGGACAACTCCCCTCAAATCATCCCATCATCTGGATGCCAAAGCACCAGGAGGTGCTCTGTCAGTTGATTGATTTTCTTTCACAACCCCCTGTGTTAGGTTACCCAAATTTTGAAGAGTCGTTCATCCTCCACTGTGACGCATCCCAGGAAGGGCTGGGATCCGTGTTATATCAGAGACAGGAAGGCAAGCTCCGGGTCATCGCTTACGGATCCAGAACTTTATCCGCTGCAGAGAAGAACTATCATCTGCATTCAGGAAAACTTGAGTTTTTGGCCATGAAGTGGGCCATCTGTGAGCGCTTCAGAGATTACCTCTACTATACTCCTTCTTTTGTTGTCTACACAGACAACAATCCATTAACATATGTGCTCACGACAGCCAAATTAAATGCCACTACACATCGATGGGTTGCAGAGCTGGCTGATTTTAATTTCACTATTAAGTATCGTCCAGGAAAAACTAACGCTGATGCAGATGGTTTGTCGCGCATGCCATTGGGGATGGAGGAGTATATACAGAAGTGTTCGATAGAAGTGAGTCCAAATGTCATCAGCTGTGTGACCCAAGCTCTCAGTATTCAGTCAAAAGAACACACTCCGTGGATGTGTCCAGTGACCATCGAGACCGCACTGGCTGAAGAGGAGAATACAGTGTTGAACTTTGACAAAAGAGTGCTGCGGGAATCTCAGGAACAGGATCCAGTGATCAGCACGGTGATGAACTGCGTAAGAACAAATCGATGGCCTAGAGACAGGGATTGGAGTGGTCATGATGGCCGTGCTGTACTAATGCGGGAGAGGAAAAGGTTGTTCCTGGATGAGCATGGAGTCCTGTACAGGACAACAGCGACTCGATCACAGCTGGTGCTGCCCAAGAAGTTCCATGGTTTGGGCTTCAAAGAGCTGCATGAAAACATGGGTCATCTAGGTGTAGAGCGGACACTCCACTTAATGAGAGACAGATTCTACTGGCCACATATGCAGAGGGACGTTGAACATCAGGTCTTAAGTGTATGTCACTGTCTCAAGACAAAACGCCCCAACAAGCCAAACCGAGCACCACTTTCTTCATTTGGAGAGATGCAAAGGCGGGTATGAGTATATTTTAGTCATTATGGACCATTTTACTCGCTTTGCTCAAGCATATGCATGCCTCAATAAGTCAGCTAAAACAGCAGCTCAAAAGATTTTTGGGGATTTTGTGTTGAAATTTGGTTTCCCCACAAGATTGCACCATGACCAGGGGAAGGAGTTTGACAACCAGTTGTTCGCACAACTCCAGCAGCACAGCGGTATTAAAGGCTCCAGAACAACCCCCTACCACCCACAGGGGAACGGCCAGGTGGAGCGATTTAATAGGACACTCTTGTCCATGTTGCGGAATCTGACTGACAGGGAAAAGATGGATTGGAAGAACTCCCTGGCACAAGTAGTGCACGCATATAATTGCACACGCAATGAGGCAACAGGATTTGCTCCTTACTTTCTGCTGTTTGGACGTCATCCGAGGCTCCCTATTGATATCATGTTCAACATCAGCCCCAGAGATCAATCATCACCTCATCAAGAGTATGCAAAAAGTTGGAGAAAGCGAATGGATCAGGACTACAAGCTGGCTTCAGAATCTGCGAGCATGGCAAGCGGGAAGGCCAAGGACAGGTACGACAGTAAGATCCATGGAGTGGAGTTACAGCCAGGCTGTAGAGTTCTCATTAGGAACATGAGTGCAAGAGGGGGCCCAGGAAAACTGCGGTCATATTGGGAGGAGCAGGTCTATGTGGTCCAGAAAAAGAGATCCGATTGTCCAGTCTATGAGGTGCAGCCTGAAACCGGGCATGGGCGAGTCAGGGTCCTTCATCGTAACATGCTTCTGCCTTGTGAATTCCTGCCCATAGAACAAATCACAAGAACTCTGAGAAAGATGGTGAAAGGAAAACGCAGCAAAACAAAGTGCGAGCAGCAAGCCGTGGAAAGTAGCTCTGAGGATGAGAGCGAATGGACAGGATTTTGCAGACCTTTCAAACTGGGCCAGCGTGAAGACGAGCGGCTGTCGGAGGCTGAAGAATTCTATCCACAAGTGACACAGAAGTCTGTAAAGGAAGACGGGCAATGCAAGGAGATGGTGGAGTGCGACATGGAAGAGGTGGTTCCACAGCATGTTGAGGAAGTGATGATGAGGTGTGGAAATGGGGAAGAGGAGGCCTCAGAGGCAGAAGGACAGGTGACACATGAAAAAGGACCAATAGAGTTGAGTCCGGAGCCAGATGATGGAGCCACCCCTGAGCAAGAGGGAAGTGGAATCCGGGGGCCAGAACCTGCACTACCACAGAGATTATATCCTTTGAGAAAACGAAAGCACAAACAGACATTCACTTACCATATTCTAGGAGAACCCATATTAGAATAAGACATACAATAGACTCATATATACACAGAAAAACACATATATGTAAAAAGCAAAACACAGTTAGATAGAAAATGCACAAACTAAAAAAAAAGGGGGGGTTGACCTTTATTGGGTGTTTAACACAGTTAAAGATAGTTGAAGGTGAGTTTAGATACATTGTTGTGATGTAGAATTTGTATTTTCCATTGACCCTGTTCAATCAGATATGATAACGACAGACCGGTAAAGAACAGAATGAGGAACTGTGAACTGTGATAATTAGAATTTAAAGACGCCGGTGATACTGATTGTCTCGTAGGTTAAATTTGAGCTGATGGTACAAGAGACCTGCAGAAGGATACAGCGTCCGTATTAAAGATGGGGAGTGTAGTTGCTTTCATGGTGCACAATGTTGTCAACTACAGAAACATTGCAATAACACGGGAGGTAGTTGTTAATGTGATTTTGGATTTAAGCCATCATTGTATCCTTAAATAGTACTTACTATAACAAACTCCTATAGCTTAACGACTTATGTCGGAGACATTTACAAGACAGGGGATGTCGGGACGACATCATTTTTGGAGGGGAGAGTGTAATGGTGTAATGGAGTACCCCCCCCCCCCCCCCCCCCCCCCCCCATTATTCATCTTAAATACTATTTTAATTAATTTCAGTGTATTTAAACAAGTCATCTTTATTCCACAGTTGTTGTTTAATTTTTCTGTATTTTTGTTGATGTCTTGTTATTTATATGTATTTATATTTAATGTTTCTGTTCTTTTCATGCTCTATCTGCATAGTAGGAAGTATGTATATTTTCCATCTGTGACTTTTAAGCTAAAAGCTTGGCAGACGAGATTTGGAGAAGGCAGATCTGAAAAGGTCTCGAGATTGAAAAAGAAGGGAGTATCGCGAGACGATTGAGAAAGAGTGTTGTTGTTGTGATTGTAACCGAGATTGTTTTGGGTGTTGCAAGTGTTCCTGAAATAAAACCCGACCTTAAATCTTCATAAAACGCACGTGTGGACCTCGTGTGTAACACCACTCCCCCGAACATATGAGTATAAAGGAGGGGTGTGCATACCGTTCATTCATATTTTCTCTTCGGAACCGAACTGTTGATGTTCACTGAGCTGAATTCCCACAGCTTCCCATTCATCTCTGCTGGATCTGATGTCACATTATATCAGCTTTCTCCCCTCTCTGCACTGGTGCACTGCAGAGAACGCCGCTGGGCGGCAGAAACCAGAAAATATTCTAAAAGAGTATTTTTCCAAAATAAAAGAGTATATTCTAAAAGAGCAGCACACAAACCGGAACGTCTTTTTAAAGATGTGTCTATCTAAAGATGCCCTTCCGTTTGTGTGCTATTCCTGGGTGTGGTCATTATCTCTCACCTTCAGATGCTCACAATCACTGTCTCTCATGCTTGGACGCTGCCCACGTGGACACATCCTTCGTCCCTCATTGCGAGGACATGTCCATGGCAATGTTGCGTTTGCAGCTTGCTTTCGTAAGAAAGCACACCACCCCAGTGTCTCCCTACATCGGTCTTTCTACCTAGTCCTGCCACAGTTCCTTTCTTCCCAGAGGTGCATGAGGAGCTGACAAGGTTGTGGGAGGCACCTTTCACTGCCCAGCACCAATCTTTAAGCTCCCCCGCCCTCACTACCTTCGATGGTGGGGTGACCAGGGGCTACTCGGCGATGCCCACAGTGGATAAGGTGCTCACGGTGCACCTATACCCGCAGAGCGCCGCAAACTGGCGCGAGTGCCCGGAGCTCCCATCCAGAGCCTGTAAGTTCACGTCATCCCTGACGATTGCCCAGCGGTACCGCTGGACATGCCACCTCCGCCCTGCACGCCATGGCTCTCCAGCAAGTACACCAAGCCAAGGTGCTGAAAGAACTGCAAGAGGGTTGTTCTGCCACAGGATTGATGCAGGAGCTGCGCTCGATGACTGACCTCACCCTCCGGTCTCTCGGGTGGAAAATGTCCACTTTGTTGGTCCAGGAGCGCCACCTATGGCTCAACCTGGTTGAGATGCGAGATGCTGACAAGACACGATTCCTGAATGCTCCCATTTACCAGGCTGGCCTATTCAGCGACACCGTCTGCAAGTCTCCAAGGGCGTCCTCCTGCAGCGGCTGCACCGGCTCCGCCTCAGCCCGCCCCTGTGGCCCTGCCCCAGCGTCGAGCCTCCCGCAGGAAGCAGACGCCACCCGTCTCACGGCTGCCTGCTAAGAAGAATACCTCTAAGCTCCCCTGAGATGGGTGACACAGGGACGAGGAGACCTGCTGGTAGACAGACCACTCCATCCCCATGGATGTCCCCACTCCGTGGATGGCCGGGAGGAGAATCTTTGGTTTTGTTTTCATTTATTTTTGCCGCATGCTCAAGTAGTTGCGGTACCCAAACACTCAACAAAAGAGCAGTTTTCTCATTCCCTGTGTCCCATAACCAGTGTAAGGCTGAAATCAAGAATGTCATAAAAGTCAAAGAACTCTGCAAGAACCAACGTCATAAAACTTTTACACAGATGAGTATCTCCACCTGAGTCAAAGCATCCTACTGAGCAAGGACCATCAAACACAAATCTCACATCTGACCTCTATCTCACCTCAGGCCAATTTAGGCCTATTCTCCTAAAACTCACTCATCTGTTCTCTCTCCCCCATAAAGCACACACACATAATGTATATGTGAAAATGTAACAAAGAAAACCATGAAAACAAATAATGTAACTAGGCATGTTTGGTATAATTTAAAATGCTCCAGTGCGATTGGTATATTGGTTCCTTTCCCATGTTGATAAAACTAATGGTAACAAAGTTATAAGGTCTTTGCCAAATTCTGTATAATTCTGGAGGTCTGTCCCCATCCCTGTCTATATGTTAATGAGGTATGTCCCCAGGACTTCCAAACCTAACCACTCCCAAAATTCCCTTTGTTTATGGTTTTGGTATTTAAGGAAATGTGACACATTGTTCATAGTTCTCTGTAGTCAGATGATCACACATTAATGTGTGTACTTTTAATAACAGAAATCTGTAATTCGGATCTCCCACATGGTTTAATGTGTGTAGTTTTCTATCAGGTAATGGTAATTGCAATTTGATTTGAAAGGTCTCTCTGCAACCTGATTGACCCACACAGACAACATGTGTAGCTTTTCTCTTTACCAGGTAATTGCAATTTGAATTTCTTATGTTTGGTAAATGTTTGAATGTAATGCAACTTTAATGATATTATTCATTGATGATTTTGAGTTTGATTTATTATTTTAATTGGATTGTTTGAATGTATTACTGTTACCTGGTAAAATAAATTGTTACCTTTTTAATTCATCCTGAAGGACTGTTTTTTAGTATATTTCTTATTAATTACAAATCTATGGTCAGAGTTGGCTTAATTAAGCTACTTCAGAAGAACCCCATTAGTTAAGTAAAAGGCTAAACGGCGAACCGAGAACCTATAATAGGACTTAGCCAAGTAGAATTAAATGGGAATACTAAGATGTGGAGGGGGGGGCGGGGCCGGGCTGGAATGTCGCACGCCCAGTCCCCAATCGGCCTGATGAGGCGCGCAAGGGATAAAGGCGGCCGGTGATGGTGGTTCGAGAGAGAGAGTAATCCCGGACATGTCTGTTGTGTGTCTGTACTTTTGTTTTAAGTTCTTCATTAAAATATTATTTATATTGACAAGCCGGTTCTCGCCTCCTCCTTGCCCATCCTGACCCCGCGTTACATAAAAGTAGGAACTTAATTGACTGGAGCTAAACGGTGAGTTGAGAATCTATAATAGAACTTAGCCAAATAGAATTAAACGGGAATACTAAAAGTAGGACCGAGAATCTGTAAAACAGAACTTAATTGACTGGGGTTAAATGATGAGTCGAGAATCTATGATAGCAAGTAGCCAAATAAGACTAAACGGGTAAAACCAAGAACCTATAGGGACTTAGTCTAAAACTTACTAATATCTGAAACTGATGAGTTTGTAGTTAAAGGACCTGCATCCGGCCGGAACAGGACCCAAATAACATTTAAATAACAAACACAGTCTGGAAGAGAGAATTACTAAAAATAATAAAATACAAGACTATCTATGCTTAAATTCAAAAGCATAGATACATTAACAAGGTTTTTTCATAAATGGAGTCAGATGAAATAAAGAAAACCTTGTGAAGGTCGAGAACGCTGCCACCTTGCCTGCGGAAATCGTTACCCTCCTACGAAAGGGTGCAATAGAGCCTGTCCCTCCAGCCGATATGAAGAACTGGTTTTACAGCCCCTACTTCATTGTACTGAAGAAAAGCAGAGGGTTGCGGTTGGGCCTGCGAGTACTGAACCGGGCCTTATACAGACTCCCATTTAAGATGCTGATGCAAAGACGCATTCTAGCGAGTGTCCAGGATCAAGACTGTTTCACGGTGGTAAACCTACTTCCACGATTCTACCTCGGCACAGACCCTTCCTGTGGTTTGTATTCGAAGGTCGGGTGTACCAGTACAAAGACCTTGGTTACGACCGATGCCTCCAATATGGGCTGGGGTGCGACATCATTCAGGGAGGCAGACCCAGCCTTGACGTTGCAGCGTTCATGCTTTACGCATCTATTTGGACCGCACGCAGTGCTTCACGCAGAGTCTCTGAGGAACTCTTTGACTGCTTTGGTGAACAGCGGAAAGAAGGCACTGTCTTCAAGCAGAGGATCGCCCACTGGATCCTTGACACCATAGCTATGGCATACCACACTCAGCGCATGCCGCCTCCTGCAGGGCTACGAGCCCATTCTACCAGGAGTGTGGTAGCCTCCTGGGCCCTGACCAGTGGTGCCTCTCTAACAGACATTTGCAGAGCAGCGGGCTGGGCAACACCCAACACCTTTGCGAGGTTCTACAATCTCTGGGTTGAGCCGGTTTCGTCCCATGTCTTAGCAGGAACAAACAGGTAAGTCCGGGACAGTTGGCCGGGTGTATCGCTTGCCTTTCATCTCCACTGAGCTGAAGAAGTGCGCTGTTGACTCCCAGTAGTGGTCACAAGATGTTTTCCCTGGATGACTTCCTCCTAGCCCTGTGGCAGACGAGATTGCGGAGAAGCACGCTGTCGGCTCAGTACACATGCTAACTAAGCCCTGTACTAGGGTAGGTGCTCCGCTTGTGCTCCCCCGTAGGTAACCCCTTGCGACGTATATCTTCCACAACTTAGTTTCCCTATTGGTAAACTGCATCTTACTTGGGCAGAGGACCCTCTGCCCCAGTCACCATGTTTGTAGAAACTCCTCCCCTGTTGGGTAGGACCTACCTTGGGACTTCTCCACATGATTCACTTCAGACGAAAAAGAGTCGGCAAGACTATGTGACGTATTTCCACTAAAAATACCCCCCCGGGCGGTGTGTGGTCTCCACTGTCTCTTCCCCTTGAGAGTGACACCACCCCACTGCTGGTCCCTGTCGGATGAACATTTTTCACTCTTTTTGGGGAGAAAAATGAAAAAAGAGGGAAAAGGCACGACTGGGCTAGCCTGCCCCTATTTGTTCCTTGGGCACTTGACTTGTCACTGAAGGGCTGTTCAATGCTCATAACAGCGTCGGGGGAGGTTACATGTTGGCCTGGTGCGCTGGCTACGAGGCACACAGTAGTTTGCCCGTATCGTAACACAGCCCAGCTAGTTGTGGCATTTTTGTAGGGGACCCCTATTGTCACTTCATCGACACAACGTTGAGTGAGTGACAGATGGGGAACGTCCTGGTTACTTCCATAACCTCCGTTCCCTGAAGGTCTACCCGCTGAAACGGCCGGGACCTTAATCTCAGCTCCTCAGCATAAAACCCGAATGAGCGGTATGCACACCCCTCCTTTATACCCATATGTTTGGGGGAGTATTTTGGCATGCAAATACCACTCGCCAATTCCTATTGGCCTTTTTATCAAAGATCAGAGATGTCTCGGCCTTCCAATAGTGACCCTTATTGTCACTTCATTGACACAACGTCTTGTTCCCTCCATCAAGGAATTGAGATTATGGAAGTAACCAGGAAAAAGTATCAGTAAAATCCACTGTCGGTCAAACTCTAATTTCAATCACCTTTTTCATCATAATTTCTGGAATTCCTTTTGAACTTGGTATGGTGTGCTACTGGGTGAGACCTTTAAGCCAACTTCATGCTGCTGAAAAAGTTCTATTTAGGTGTTAATTTGATTGAACAGGACTGGCAGTAAGTCTGAGATATACACAAAAGCAGAATAAATCAGGATGGGACAAATATATTTTCACAGCAGTGTATACAATTAAGAGTATTGCATGAAATACAGATGGTTTGCATTGTGAACTATTTTACAACATTTCAGTAAATATGATTTGATTGACAATGCACCAGGAGTTTAAGGGAAAAGTTTATAGTTTTATTGGGCAGTGAAGAGTAAGTGATGATTTGATCGATTAAAGCATTTGACATGCTCTAATAATTTTTACAAATGTGGAATGGACCACATATTAATGGACAGAAATTGTTGACAGGGCCTGAGTCTGCTACAGCAGACAGGGTGTTGACATATTTATCAACTGATGAACAAGTTGCCAGATATCCATCTAACTTTTTGACTGTGGTGAAAACCATGCTTTATTTCAGATATGGAAGTAAGTGAGAAAATGTCAAAGAAGAAAATTAAAAACTGGGAAAGAATAGAATGTTACTATTAGTTACTAGTATTCAAAGGAGGCCACAGCAAAGCAGGCAAAATGCTTGCAGCATTGAGTGAGAGAATCGGTTGTAGGATAAATAAGATTTTAATGTGGATACGCATATGCACGTCACAGGTCCCATGAGGAGGGTGAGAGGTGGGCTCTTGAGAGTCTGAGCTATGATTCATCCTCTGTTCATTCTTAGACTCGGAATGTCATTGGTCTCAAAGGTACCAATATGTAAACATAACCGAGATGACTCCACTGTCTGGTCTAAGACAAATAATTAGATCACACTATGCATTCCCTGGCTAAAGGGAGTTCAATTCAGGACAAGCTAGTAAAGAAAGCAAACAAGAAACTGTGAATGACAATGGTGCCAGAAGAAAGAATATAGATGGGCAAGAGAGAGATCAGTTTTGATTTGAATAGTTTCCTCTAATGGCTAATGTGATATTAGCAGGTACTATTTAATAACATATCATACAAATTAATACACTCTGGACCCCACTCACCCTGCCCACTACCTTTTTGAACTGTTGCCTTCTGGCCGGCGCTTCAGAGCTCTGAGCACCAGAACTGTCAGACACAGGAGCAGTTTTTTCCTTCAGGCTATCCATCTCATGAACAATTAAATTGCCCCATTGAGCGATAATTATGTGCAATACACAGTTTAAGTCTATTTATATTATCCAACATATCCACTTCTGCCATTACTTACATTGCTCTGTACATAATATACTGTATTTTTGTTCTTTATATAACAGATTGTAAGAGATTTGCACTACGTGTGTGTATGTCGGTATGTATGATGGTGAGTGTATGTACGTATATGTATAATTATTTATTTTTTAGTCTTTTTTTGTTTTTAATTACCTATGTCTTTGTTGTTTGTATTGTTGTACACTGGAAGCTCCTGTCACCAAGACAAATTCCTTGTATGTGTAAGCACACTTGGCAATAAAGCTGATTCTGATTCTGATATTGTGATATTCTACAATAATGATTTGGCATTAATGAAGTAAGGACAATAAATTAAGCACCAGTGTGACAAGTCTCTCCAACAGGGAGGGACTGGCATTTACTTTGGAATTACAATGACATGAAACAATGTATAATGTGCTTGAAAATGATTGTTAAATGCCTTGCAAAGTCAACAGAAACCAAGACAAACACTGATTGTTATGTCAAAAGCTACGTTTTAAGCGGCTCTAATGTAGCACTTCATTTACACAGCATCAGAGACTAATATCCACCTCAGCCTAATACTAGCTGATGAGGTGGATCAGAGCTATCATGCAATTGTAGTAGGCTTGTTCATTTATTATGTTAATTTTATTTAATTAATGAGAAAAAAACTTAACATATCATACAAATTAATACATTTAGTCGTGACCCCTGACCCATTCACAGGGGTTAAATTGGGCCGGAATGGTGCCGCATGGCTTTCTGGCACCTTCGAATTGGCAGCTTGTTTTTGTTTTTTGTGTTTTTTTCTTATCCGGGAACACTAGCATCAAAAGAAAAGATCATACTAGACCAACACACTGTAAAGGTTAAACTGTTATTTATATATTTATCTACAGTATGTGCATACTACATTTTTTATTTTATTTATTTTTTGGAAATGTTTGATTGTTTTCTGCCAAATATACAGTGGTCCACTAATGTAAATGCTTCAACTTTGCACTGCTTTACAATATTTTATATATATATATATATATATATATATATATATATATATATATATATATATATATATATATACTACGTGTCAAATTAATACTAGAAGCTACAACAGCCGTTATATTCACTTTGACCATCTTCATACATATAAAACACAACACTCCAATTCATGTAAGTTTTAAGATAGTGATTTCTTTGTTTTTAATTACTCTGCATACTGACATGTATATAATGTATATTAAATTATCATATACTTACAGGGATGAGAACATCCATCCTCAACCTGATCTTTTACGTGGTGGGCCCCTCAGTGCAGAGAGTCAGCATTAAACTGATGACATTGAGATGGCGGAAGTGTAGTTTAGTTTAATTTGTTGTATTCAAAAGAACTTACTCAGTTTGTCAGACTAGTGGCATCAAAATGATTCTGTATCTGCCCCAGTACTAAAATTGTTAGACTGCTTTTCATAGGTAATTTGTTTTTATTTAGTTTTTAGTTGTTTATTAATCTTACTTATGTTTATATTGTTAACACATAGTTATATTAAATGATACTACTAATGAGCTTTTAGCTTATTATTACAAACCTGTGGATTTATAACAAAAATTTAATTTAAAAACTAAGGGTTCTTTGAGCCAGGTGGAAAGGTTCTATTTAGAACCTTTTAGGGGTTCCCAAAATGCAACCTTAACATTTGTTTTTCTTAACATTTTTCTTTTCTTTTTTGTTTTTGTTTTGTTTTATTACCAGAAGAACATTTAATGGATATGCAAATTGAATAGTTTACTATATCACTAAGAAAGTGAAATAACCATATAAAAGACATTTAAGTATCAATAAATAAAGCATTTTTAATAGTTGGAATTTACAACAACACAAGCAATAATTAACACAATTCATAATGCAATAGTTATGAGAATTGATTTAATAAATCCACCTTTTAGGGGTTCCAAATATGAAGCGAGTGATAGGCACTTTTAGGTTCTATATGAAACCATTTCTTCTAAGAGTGTACGCTTTCATTCAATCAGGCTTTTCATCCAATCACATTACAGCCTCCACTTTATAAGCCCACACACCTGTCTCTATTGTTTGCATACTTTTTATTGTTTTCAGTCACGCGCATGTTAGCGAAACACACAATTATGGCTTTTTCAAGAAACAGTCGCTTCATGTTGGATTATTACTCACCCTGATGTTCGTACTCCTCAGCACAGGTTGATGTCCATCAGGAAAATACGCTAAGTTCTCAGTTCTTCTTTTGGGAGAACAAGTGTCAATGCAAATAGCTGGCTTTCTGCTATCAATATTGTTCTCAATTATCTGTTCTTATAATATAATAAAGCTTGATTGAATTTTTTAAAGATTCGATAGAGTGGCCAAAAGCAGATTAAAACACACAGATATAAATAGATATTTGATAGAAGAGCAGCCTAAAGAATGTTCTGTTGTCGGCTAAGATTTGAATTTTGACAGTTGGAGTTTGAATAGTCGTGTATGTGAAGGGGATTTCTCCTATATTTGATTGTCCACTGTGGGAAAACCATAAGTCCTTTCATTTAGAAAAGATATAGCACACTATTTGAGATCAGTCTGAAGGTCTGTGCCGAGTTTGGTTCATGTAGCTTGAAAGCTCTAGGAGGAGTTAGTGTTAGAAATGTTTGTCTTAGAATAATATTAAGTTTAAGGAGTAGATCAGTAGGTTGGCTTCCTTTCTAAACAATGGGGCTTTGTTTGAAAATGTTTGAAATTCCATGCTTCATCACTCAAGTTTCTGCATCTGCATTTAAACATCACATCATTATTTGCATTTACACGTTTTCCCTTTTGATCTGCATCTTTCAGTATTCGCAATAACTTACCCTTCAGTTGTATAAGATTTCAAATAGTTAAATAGTCAGTTAAATTTCTTCTCCCCTTTTCTCCCCAATTTGGAATGCCCAATTCCCAATGTGCTCTTAGTCCACGTGGTGGCATAGTGACTTGCCTCAATCCAGGTGGCAGAGGATGAATCTCAGTTGCCTCCACATCTGAGACCGGCAATCCACGCATCTTATCACATGGCTTGTTGAGCATGTTACCACAGAGACATAGCGCATGTGGAGGCTTCACGTTATTCTCCGTTGCATCCACGCACAACTCACCCCACCGAGAGCGAGTACCACATTATAGCGACCACGAGGAGGTTACCCCATGTGACTCTACCCTCCCTAGCAACCAGGCCAGTTTGGTTGCTTAGGAGACCTGGCTGGAATCATTCACCATGCAATCCTAAACTTTCTTTAACAATCGATGTACATGCTCCTGCAACTGCAAGTCTTCCTGTCCTTCAACACATTCATACCTCCTCATTGCTCTATACTCTCCTCAGGCAGTGTTTGTGACACCAATTTATTTCCTGAGCAGTGCAAATGTGCTGTTCAGGCACTGCAACTTTGGCTTACCTTTCTTGCCATACAACTAAGCATCCCACAACACTGCAAATGTGGTGTGTTAACAGCTGATTATGACTTTACAAACTCACATTTTTTGCAATATTACTTAAACAATATTGAAACACTTTTACTCTAACGATAAGTTTTAATGCTTGTTTTAAAGACTTACCAACATTTACAAACCAATATGATTAACTTCTGCAGAAGCTCACCTTATAGACTGTTGATCTCTGGACTCGGAAGACCGCAGTTCAAGACCAGTCAAGCATGCAAGCTTACACGAGAGACTAGAGTGTAAAATAAATAACGTGAGATGATATGGTTGGCTTCAGTGAACAATCTGATAGAACATTTAGTCCAAAAGTGTGCACATTTAGAGAAATATCAATGATATACCTCACAGGCTACATGACAGAGACTTCCACATACCATGCTGTATTATCCTTGTAACTTGCACATAAAGCATAAAATATTGTGTTGACTGATGGAACATGTAATAAATAAATAATGATTATGGAAATATATAGTTATGCCCATATTTCCGAGGAGTCTCTTGTATATTTATCTATTTATTTTAAAGAAAAGACAAAGATGTCACTGCAGCTGTCATTTAATTCATGCTGCATATTCTATAAAAATTATGCTCTCTGCCTCATTCTATTAAATGTATCCACATGAGGTCAGTAAAAGAAGCTGTTGTAACCACACAATAATGATTGCACGTTTATATATATATTATGTATGCAGTAGATTAAGTGTAATTTATAATGTTTACATTCTGCATTTATGGGTAAGATTCATGGCACTAATGCTATATATGGCCATATTATGCACCGATTACCCTCTGTTATTGTATTTTATGATACATTTTCTGAAAAGAATGCACGTTAAGAAAACCTGACATTTTTTGATCTGATTGGGGAATTGCCTCTCTTGATATCTGGCAACCCCAAATATGTAGAAGTCTGTTCAAAATCAAAGTCTGTTATTTATCATAGAGTATGTAGAGAAAGACAATATTTTACTTGCATGATTAGTAATGCATGAAAAATTTATCTAAAGGGAATGGTAAGGTACTATGGTGGTTTTACAAAAGGGATATATTTGTTGTTTCTTTCAACAAGGTGGGCAGCATCCCCTCAACATGTCCCCCCTCAACATAAGCCCTGGTTCTAACAAAAAACATGAGGTCTATGATGAGGCCCAGATATTGAGTACTGGAATCAGGGGTTTGGATTGCTGCTTCACTGCAACCACTTGATTGTTTTAGACTTTGAATGAATGAATGAACATATTAGCCATAAAGATGGATGGATGAATGGATGGAAAGACACTGATAGAAATGTGAATATAAAATGCTTATAATTAAGTTACACTGAGCAATTCTTCAAAGAAAAGTCCTTTCCACTGGAAATGGAGCTTCAGTGATGAATTATTCATCCACATGAATTTTCTTTGCAGACTGTAATGTGGCCAATCAGTAGTAATTTGTACGGTATCCAGGAAGAATGGCTTTTTACAGGGGTCATCACATCTTGGTTGCAATACAATTTTTATCACAGACACACAAAAATTGACATATTACCAGGTATTACAAGAATGGTCTGAAATAAAAAGTCTGAAATAAAAATGTCTTTTTAAGTCTCCTGAAAGAAGAGCATTTTAGGTCAATTCTATCAATTTCTTTAAAATTATTGACTGTAGTATGTGGTATTTTGCAAATCCAAAGGCTAAAATGTGGTCATTTTCATGATAAACTTTCTCTTGTCTGACGAATCTAGAAAACAGCTTCACATGCCCTGTTCTCTTCTCTTTTTGCTTTGCAAGCAAATCTGTCCCTTTTCAACAGAAGACATGTCATCTGTTTTTGCTCTCCTCTTGCATCACTTTTCACTGTGGTCTCTCTTTACATGTTGTTGATTTAAGTTGCTTCATTGTCAGACCGCTTCTCAGAAACTCCATTAACAAAAAACTCCTCACATGATTGTTTTAAAGTGTGTTTCGCTGCCATTTTGGCTGACATTTCACAGCTAGCTTGCTAAGTCAACTTACTGGAAATAACTGTCTCATTTGATTGGATGTTGACCTCTGAACATTGAGAACACAAGCAATATCCCACAAGCTTAAAATTCTATTGCAGATAACTTAATTCATCCAAAAATAAAAATCCTGTCATAATTTTCTCATCCTCATGTTATCCAAAGCCATATGACTTTCTTTCTTCTGCAGAATACAAATTATTTAAATTTTTTAATGAAGATCCCCTCCGTCTTTTCCATACAATGGCAGTGGTGTCTCACTTTTAAGCTTAAAGGATCCAAATGTATAATAAAAGTGACTAATGCATTATATTCCAAATCTTCTGTAGGCAAACAAACGGTTTTGATGAAAAACAAACCAGAATTTATGTAACTTTTCAGAAAAAATCCTGACATCCATTGTGAGTTCATGATTGCTATGAGACAGGCTCGTTCACATTGTGTACTTGCATAGTTTTGCATAACACCGTGTCCTAACCAGACAATGGCATGACGCCGCGACACACTTCTCTTCTCGCCGTCTCTTCCATGTTAATCAACCCCAACATGTGAAGAGTGACAGGGCATTCTATTTTTTCTATTTCTGTGATATCGCACCAGGTAGCACAGACAACAAATGGGTCTAAAATCCTTCTCATAACAATAAACTAAAGCCAGTGTCTCACTAGCCGGTTTAGAGCAACTTGATTTTGGCAGAGAATATCACACACCTACCAAATGTTGTGCTTGAAGTCTCGCTCTCTTCACCCACACACACTCACACTCACACCCACACACACACACCAATACCAATACCAATAGAGATGCATGACAAAGGCTAAACATGTTTATAAACCAGTCTATACTGGCTGAAACAAAACAGGCTCATATGACAGATGTATATATTTAACAATTGTTATTACACTAACATTTGAATGAACAACTGTATATTTTCTTCTTATAATTTGTAACAAACAACTTTGAATGAATCACTTGCATGCCCAATTATCCTACAAGCTGATAACTTTTGCCATTTTAACAATGTAGGAATAACTTTAGTCTTAGTCTTCCCACAAATTGTGCTGCTTGGCAATCCTAATCATTTTTTTTTTTTAGAAAAACAATTTATCGACATTTGCAAGAATCAGTAAGGTCACAATCTGCAGCCTGTTGAATGTAAGGCTGGCGGCTGAAGCCTACTAAACTCTCCCTTGTAACATGGATGAAATCCAAGACTGTAAACTTATGCTCTTAGATGTTAAAGCTTTAATATGATCACACAGGAAATCAGAATGTTGCTTCCCAGTGTTCCAGTATCATGATATCACACCAGTTATGCTAAGTTACTGACAAAAACATCTCCCATTCTCCATTTTTGCATCGGTTCAAGCATGTTCACCTTCTCCTGTGGCACATCCGGAGGCACACTGCTTTAGCCACGTGGGAGACCCGGGTTCTCATTCCACATTGCAATCAGGAAGAATTCATGTTTGCATAATCAATAAGGAGCATGACTTAGAGATTCCTCTTTTCCTCTAAGATTCCATTTTTTTACTCCACTGACAGTTAGGTTTAGGGTTGGGGTTTGGGGGTAGACTAAATAAAATATGCATTACTTTACACTGTATCACATCCTACATTACAGCTAAAGAAACTTGCTTTGCAACTTGTATTTGATTCCCCTCTTTGGGCATTTTACCCAGTAACTGGATCTCACATGTGCCTTTACGTTCAAAAACACTTTCCGCTTCGGGCACTGGGGGTAGTGCTTCAAATTGTGGTAAGTACAGATGTTTGTTTTTTATATGATATTGCACTGTACTTGTGCTACTACTCAACTTTAAAGTCGTATTGCATAATCTGCATCAGAACATGTTGTCTTTTCACAGATGAAGTTGTCCAACACTACACTCTTATATTTCACAATCTTTCAGACTGAGAAGATGACAGTGGTTTACACTTTAAATAGTGTAATTGTGCTTTTATAACATTGTCTACATGATAACACCTTTAAATTATAATACTTTAGTTGTTTCTTTTAAAACAACAATAATACATTTTAACAAAAAGTATTAACCAAACAAATTATTAACCGTCTACATTCCTAGAAAGTGATAAGGGGTTGGAACGACATGAGGGTGAGTAAATTATGACTACATTTTAATTTTAGGGTGAACAATTCCTGTAAATATGAATATTCAGACATGTTTGTCCATGTATGGTCAGTTTGAGGCTTAAATTTTCTTGGTAAAATCCAAACTAAATTAATTAGTAATTCCATGCATAGCCTGCCTTATTTCCTAATGCTGGATGTTGCAATATGTTTCTTATATTGCATTTGAAAATCAAGATGCATGGAGTAAAAATATATCCACCCACAGTAGATCTGTAGGTCTATTCTTGTAAAATGAATTTAATGAAATGAAAATGGCATTCATCTTACATCATCAAAGCGGTGGCAGGGCCAGTAATGGTCTGGTTTAGGGCTGTGATCTTGCAGCGTTATTGGCCAGTCTGAGTGATTTGGAAATACCATGTTTTACATGAGAGTGTGTGGCAGAACCACAAATTGCTGTGATGTTAGAGTGCGGTTCAGCCATTTCCTCGCATAGCTAGGCCTTTGTCCTTGCAACCACCATCAATCCTTTACACACATTCACTTCAGCCAACTTATACTCACAGGAGTTGGACCTTGGTGTTGTGGCTTTTAACCCTAAGTCTTTGGAGTTTTACTGGGTGTAAAACCTTGAATTTTTACAAATATCATCTCTACTTATTATTATTATTTTTGTCTGATGAATTTTAACTTTTTCAATATGAGAGAAAATACTCAAAACATTAAAGTGATTTAATTTCTGGTGGCCATTTTAGTAACTAAATCAACTTAATTTCTTTACTTGACTTTTACAACAATCAACAATCAGATTTTACAGTTTGAGGAACAAGTAACAATAAATCCAAATATTATGTTCCACAGCAACATACTCTAATTTTTTATTTTTTTTTTCTAAAGAAAACATATTCTCAAGTTGCACAATTTGAGGTATCATGTTCATAGCACCACGATGCAGGGTGTGCCAAAGTATAATACTTACCGTTTGGTTGTTCAAATCCCTAACCCCGAGTGTAAGCAACAGTAAAAGTGATACTTGTCTTAGTAATGACCACAAGTTAAAAGCAGCAAATAGGTACACAGAGAGGCACACAGAAATACAAATACAAACACAGCCACACAACTGCTTCCCAAAAATGACAAAAATGCAGTGGTCCCTTGACTAAACATTTTTTATTGTAATGTCTTGTGGAGTTCTTGGAGTCAATGCTATGCTTTGTTCTGGTAACTCATGAGAATGCTGCATTATATTTTCCCCGTCTGTCGCTCACTTTGACGTTGTGTCGAAAAAGCGACACTAGAGGTCTCTCTTGAGCACCGAATATGCCTCTGATCTATGAAAAAAAGGCAATGAGAAGTTGGCAGACAGTATTTGCATACCCCGCCCCGGACATAAGGGTATAAAGGCGGGAAAATACATCTAGATCATTCAGAAATTTTATTCGGAGCCGATGGTCGTGTATGCAGTGAGCTGCGAGTCACACACCTATTCCTCTTCCTCTGAGCTGATTCTGCTGTTGGATCTACGGCGCACTTCAGCGGCTTTCTCCTCTGCAAGGCAGTGCAGTTTGCACCTGGGCACTTCGACAGCGCAAAACTTAAAAGAGTTTATTGTTAAAAGAGTGATTTTCTCAGTAAAAGAGTATTTTCCTCTAAAAGAGCAATACACAGCGGCGTTGAACATCCTTTTCAGGATGCGTCTTTATAAAGATGCCCTTCCGCCCCTGTGTAGTTCCTAGATGCGGTAGAGTGCTCTCCGCTTCAGACGGCCACAGGCGTTGTCTCGTGTGTCTGGGCTGCGATCACACCGAGGCAGCGTTTGTGGATTGCTCATGTTCTCACTGCGAGAACATGACCATGGCAACATTGCGGTCACGGCTTTCCTTCAACCGAAGGAACGCCATTCCAGCCGCCCCCCGCGTCGCTCCTTCTTCCCACGGGATTGAGGACGATGCGGCCGGCGATGGAGGTAATCTGGGGACGGCAGCGGGTGCGGTTCCACCAGGTACACCCCCTCGGACCACCCGCCCCCCGGCACACTCGTTGACTCCCGTCCGTGCTCGAGGCAACAATGGCTCGCCTCACGGGCAGCCTGCCTATCCTCTAGAGCTCGAGGTGGATGAGCTCGCCGCTGCATCGGAGAGCGGTCCGGTGTCTGACGCAGACAACTCCCCTGTGTTGCCGCCTTCGGGCCAGCACGCCCAGGCTGAGGCTGACGCGCAGATGTCCGACATGACAGCGTGAGGCTGGACTGGAACCCTCCATCCTCCCCACAGCCGTCGTGGCTGGATGACGGGTTCCTGGGGTCTGCGCGCCGCTCACAGACGCTCCTCTCCAAGGCCTGTAGGACAACATCATCACTGACCGCCAAAGCCTACAGCATCACCGGACAGGCCGATTCCGCTCTGCATGCCATGGACCTCCTGCAAGTCCACCAGGTCAAGACACTTAAATAGCTCCACGTGAGTAGTCCTGATACCGACGTGCTGCAGGAACTGCGCTCAGCGACCGACCTCGCCCTCAGGGCAACAAAGGCCACAGCGCAGTCACTCGGGAAGGCAATGGCCACGCAGCGGTAGACCTGAAGGACCCATACTTCCACGTCTCAATTCTGCCTCGACACCGACCCTTCCTACGGTTTGCGTTCGACAGCCAGGCGTATCAGTACAAAGTCCTCCCCTTCGGCATGTCCCTGTCCCTGTCACAGAGGCAGCCCTTGCCCCACTCCGAGAAGCCGGCATCCACATACTTAACTACCTTGACAAATGGCTCATCCTGGCCCACTCCCGAGAGTTACTATGCACTCACAGGGACCAGGTGCTTGGGCACCTCAGCCGTTTGGGGCTTCAGGTCAACTGGGAAAAGAGCAAGCTCGCCCTGGTTCAGAGCATCTCTTTTCTCGGCATGGAGTTAGACTCAGTCTCAATGTCAGCGTGCCTCACCAACGAGCATGCGCAGTCAGTGCTGGAATGCCTCGCCGCCTTCAGGCCAGGCACAGCGGTCCCTTTATAACTTTTCCAGAGGCTCCTGGGGCGTATGGCATCCTCCGCGGCGGTCGCGGCACTGGGGTTGATGCATATGAGACCACTTCAGCACTGGCTTCCATTGCCCGCTCTGGTATGCCCAAACAGAGACTCCCCTCGGGGCAGACGCACTATCACAAAGCTGGCCCTTGGGGCTGTGCAAGTACGCATTTTCCCCAGTGAGCCTTCTTGCACAGGTGCTGTTCAAGGTCAGGGAGGATGAGGAACAAGTCACCCTAGTGGCTCCCTACTGGCCCAGCCGGGCTTGGTTCTCGAACTTCGTACTCCTTGCGACAGCCCCTCCCTGGCAAATTCCCCTGAGGAAAGACCTTCTTTCTCAGGGATGGGGCATGCTCTGGCATCTGCACCCAGACCTCTGGAACCTCAAAGTCTGGCCCCTGGATGGGACGTGGAAGATCTAGCTGATCTACCACCTGCTGTCATAGACATGATCAACCAAGCCAGAGCTCCCTCTACCAGGCAACTTTACACCCTGAAATGGCACTTGTTCATGAATTGGTGTTCTTCCCGGGCTGAAGACCCACAGAGGTGCGCAGTTAGGTCAGTGCTCTCATTTCTGCAGGAGAGGTTGGAGGGGAGACTGTCCCCTTCCACCTTGAAGGTGTACGTAGCTGCTATCGTGGCCCACCACGACGCAGTAGATGGCAAGTCTTTGGGTAAACACGACTTAATTATAAGGTTCCTAAGAGGCACCCAGAGATTAAATCCCTCCTGGCCAAGCCTGTTCCCCTCCTGGGATCTCTCAGTGGTCCTTCAGAAACCTCACTTTGATCCGCTAGAATCAGTTGGACTCAGGGCCCTCTCCCTGAAGATGGCCTTGCTGATCGCGCTCGCCTCCATCAAGAGGGTCGGGGACCAGCAAGCGTTCTCTGTTAGCGATTCTTGCCTGGAGTTCGGTCCGGCAGACACTCATGCGATCCTAAGACCACGGCTGGGCTATGTGCCCAAGGTTCCTACGACTCCCTTCAGAGACCAAGTAGTGAACCTGCAAGCGCTGCCCCGGGAGGAGGTAGACCCAGCCCCTTCGTTGCTGTGTCCGGTACGTGCTTTGCATACCTACTTGGACCGCACACAGAGCTTTAGACGTTCTGAGCAGCTCTTTGTCTGCTTTGGTGGACAGCGGAAAGGGAACCCCCAATCCACTGTGGGTACTTAATCTACCCTGTACTGGAATAGGTGCTCCACAGCTCAGGACTCCTACATAGACTCCCCCTGTGTGTATTTACCACGATACGGTCCCCTTACGAGTGGACCCGTATCTCCCTTGGGCAGTTCCCATTGCCCCCTGGTCACCGTGTTTGTAGCAACTCCCCCCTCCGGAGAGGTGGGATCTACCACCGTGCCACTTTCCACATGTTGCCTAAAAACCCATGTGATGTATTCGCCACTCTTATCTCCCCCTCTCAGGTGTGGTCTCCGCAGGGTCTTTTCCCCCTGAAAAACAGGAAACCGGGTAAGACCGCCTTCCCACGATGCGTGTAAAGGCCCCAGCCATTTGGCTCCAAGCGAGAAACATAGAGAGAAAAGAGGCCCGGCTAGGCTCGGCCGTTCCCAGGTTGGCAAGTGTTGCCTTGTTCCCCTGCCTAGGGTAACCAGAAGGATTCCGATGACTTTATTGGGGCATTGGGGAAGGATACATGCAGTCTGATACAGCTGGTCGCTTTTGCACGTCAAGTACCTGCCCACTCCTGTGTCAGCAGTACACGTACACGGCTCAGTGCATGGCGTGATTTAAATTGGACCCCTAGTGTCGCTCCCTCGACACAAAGTCGAAGTGAGCAACAGACGGGGAACATCTAGGTTACGTATGTAACCTCTGTTCCCTGATGGAGGGAACAAGACATTGTGTCCTCCCGGCCACGTCGCTGAGCCGAGCCACTGTTGTGGCCAGACCATTTCCGGCTCCTCAGAAAAATCTTGAATGAACTAGACATATTTCCCCGCCTTTATACCCGTATGTCCTGGGGCGGGGTATGCAAATACTGTCTGCCAACTTCTCATTGGCCTTTTTTCAGATCAGAGGCATATTTGGCACTCAAGAGAGACCCTTAGTGTCGCTTCTTCGACACAACGTCTCGTTCCCTCCATCAGAGAACGGAGGGTACATACGTAACCTAGATGTTTTCTGGGAGAAAATCCGGTCTTGATTTTGGTATCCAGACTGGGATTGTTTACCATGCAGTCCCCATGAGGAGGCTGGTTGACTGGTTTCTCTCATCCCCTCCAGCCATTCTCTCTCTAATTCATCCAATCTGGACAGCCACCACTTGTACACTGCTTGATTTCTTTGCTCCCACACCGGACAATGGATGTTTGCTTTGTACAAAAACTTCCTGTTTTAGGTCTTGTATCACATTTGTTACTATTTTGTTTCATCTGTTAATTGCGTCTAGTGTATTTAAAAACATGTACATAAGGAAACTATTATTGAAAAACTCACAAGGAAGAAAGTCCTAAAACTAAAACTAACAAAAAAAATTTAAAAAAGCATTTTGTTCTAACATTCACAGTCATATATTATTCAGAAATGCATATTTTACAATGTCTAGGCAGATACATAAACCTCTGGGTATAGGAAGTTGGCAGGAAGTAATGAAGTTGAAAAACAACAATATTTTAACAAAATTTGAATTTAATGTTAAGAAAAAAATGTTATCTTCTTTAGTGAGGCTTAAGCAGATTTGTGTCTGATACTGATTTTTCATTTTATGCTCAATATTATTATAAAACATGAAGATAATGTAATAACAACTACATTGTGGTGCTTGCCCATGCAAATCTCGCTGCCACAATGCTTGATTGGTTGCTACATATGTGGTCTCTAACTGGTCCAATTCAAAAAATTCCACTATCAAGTCTCTATAGGCGTCTTTGCTCACAAATGTGAAACAGGTACCTAAAAAAAAATCAGTACTCGTTCCGATAAAATTCTAATGTCGTTTTTTGAGCGAGGACACAGAAAGCAAGAACTTTATTTGAAAGCTTTGACACAAGTGTGATGCTGTTACAGTAAAATTTTGAAACCGCGTCAACTGCAGAGCAGACTCAAATCAAAACAAAAACAAAGGATGGCTCCATGTTAGATTTTGTGTTGTCCTTTTCCTCCTGTTTTGTTGTGCAAAACGTCACATGGACAAGATGTGCTTGGATTTGTAAGAGATGAAAAACAACAGGAGAGCAAGAGCAAAGAAGCGGGATAAGGCTTTTAAGCTACCTTAACAATTTGTAGTCTACTATATTGTGTTTGTTACATTTTCAAACTTTTGCATGATCATAAGCGTGCTTTCAATCAACAATCTCACTTGAAACTATTGTGTTTTAAGTAGGGATGCACCGATGTATCGGCCAAACATCGGTATCGGCCGATATTCGCCGATATTTGTTGACTGACATCGGCCTATCAGCAAATACGATGTCATTCACCGATGGCCGTGGCCAATGTTTATCTGTTTATTTGTCTTGGTTATTTGCAGTCGACCTGTACAACAGTTGCCTACCCAGCTGCATTTTCTGAGAAGATTCAACAGGTGGTACTATAATACCACCCACAACCACTGGCTGGACACACTCTGGCATGACGTAAGAGGGCAATGGATGCCATGTACACGTGTGGTTTGTTTCCAAATAAGTGTAAGAAAATTTTAGTGGTGTGGGAGTGAGTCATTCTACCAAACTGGTGCCATTTCCACTTTGCAATTTTCAAATTTTTCATTAAGAACAAACTTTTTTTTAAAAAAACTTACAACTTGAAAGATATGTTAATCCTTCAAAAAAAACATATTTTCCCACCTCAGGCACAAAATCATTATTAATATTATCTTTTTATTCAGGTATGGGAGCCTTTCTTGTACCACCCCATTACGGACAATATGTATGCCATTAGAGTAGTAAAACAAGAAATAGATTTTTAAAATCAAATGTTTTCCTAATAGTAAAATGTCCCTTTTTTGGAAACCATCAATAGAAAGTCTGTAATTTAATAAAAAAAATTATTCTTAGATTTTTTTAATCTTGAAATATGAATTCGACATTTCAATGTCCTCATTGTTTGTACTGAAAAACAAATTCACTTAAAAAATAAAAATAAAGTTACATTTATCTGATTAGTCCACACAACAAGAACATCATTCAACATTAATTTATGTAATATTTAATTTCCTTTCCATAAAATTTTAACAAAATGACTCTGTGACGGGGTGGTAACTGATGTGGCGGGGTGGTTCACTGTGACAGGGTGGTATGGGCAAAGTGTTTCTCTATATGATCTGCTGGTTTTAACCTTTATAAAAGTGGGGGAGGGGAAAATTAAAATTGGAGATGTAATGGAAAACTTTGGTCATGCTCTGAATACCTGAAAAGAGCATCATAATGGTGAATGGGAGAGTCGCATCCACACATCCCTCTAAACTACAAAAAAAGCTGCTCAAAGAATACCCAAAGAGGTTGGATGAACATTTAATGGAAAAAGATACAAAGATGTTATTAGAGAACTGTAATGTATCATCAAGTGAAAGGAGGCGGCGAGAAGCGGCTTGACAATGTAAATAATATTTTAATTATAAACTTAAAAAAAGCACAAAACACACACATGACGGACATGTCCGTAAATGATCTCTCTCTCGTCGCACCACCGCCTTTATCCCTCTCGGAGACTTGATTAGCCTGATACGGGACCGGGTGTGTCTCGTCACGACCCGGCCCCACCTTCCGCCCTTCCACATTCCTCCCTCGTTCTTTCAGGCTGTGGAGCACCCGGCCTGACGTACAACCCCCCCCTTCCCTGGGGAGGGGCGCGCCTTCTGCGCCGTCTGCCGGCAAGTCATCCCCGTCTACCTGGACAAGGGAGGGGACAAGGGGAGGGAAACAGAAATAATTAAAATGTGGGGGGGGGGGGGGGGGGGGTACTTCCTGTAACAATGTAGTAACCCCCCCCCAAAAAAAAACAGTACAATTTAAAAGAGAGGGAAAAGGCCAACGCAGAGCGGCAGTGAGAGAGAGAGAGGAGAGAGAGATAAAAAAAAAAAAACTACTTGCCGGTTCTCCGTTACGCCATAGCTTGTTCCTCGGCCACTCCTCCACCCTCTAATGGACGACAGCCGTGCCTCTCCGGGTGGATTGGAGGCAGTCCTCCAGCCCCTGGTGGACGGAATGCCCCGCCGCGTTCTCAGGGAACCGAAGGGGTCTCCCCCGCCCCTGGCAGCGGTTCTCCCTCGGAATGCCCCGCCGCGTTCTCGGGGAGCCGAAGGGGTCTCCCCCGCCCCTGGCAGCGGTTCTCTCGCTCCAGGCGGTCGGCCGCGATCCCCTCCCCGCTCGCGATCGGCGGTCTCCGACCCAGTCACGTTTCAGTGGCTGGTAGGGGCATCCTCCACCCCTGGTAGCGGCCCTGACCACTCCAGGGGGTCGGCTAGGAGCCCCTTCTCCCCTCGCGGTTGGTGGCCGTTCCTCCGCTTCCAGGTGGCTGGGCTCCTCGTCCCCCGGCAGATGGCCACGGCTGCTCCGTTGGGTGGACGGTAGTGGCGAGAACTCTACTACGGCGTATCCCTCCTCCTTCCCGGATTTTGGCACCAGTGTAACGTATCATCAAGGGAAAGGAGGAGGCGAGAACCGGCTTGACAATGTAAATAATATTTTAATTATAAACTTAAAACAAAGGACCAAACACACACACATGACGGACATGTCCGTAAATGATCTCTCTCTCGTCGCACCACCGTCTGCCATCGGCCTTTATCGCTCTCGGAGGCTTGATTAGCCTGATACGGGACCGGGTGTGTATAATCACGACCCGGCCCTGCCCTCCGCCCTGCCACAAGAACATTGCTATTACATTCAGAAATGGGGATGCAAGCTTTAGAACCAATGATATTTTGAACATTTTACAATAAAATTATTAACAAACAATTTTTGAACATTTTCTTCCTTGTAATAATGAAATAACATTTAATAGACTTTGATCATATACATCACAATACTTTTTGTATTCAACTGTATAAAAGAAGTTGTACAGTAAATAAAAAAGATAAATGATGAGTGACTGAATGAGAGCGTGAGTGAGTGAGTGAAAGATATAGTGAGAGAGTGAGTGTAAACTTCTGACCCACTGGGAATTTGCTGAAAGTAATAAAAGCTGAAATATATAATTATCTCTACTCTGACAGTTCACATTCTAAAAATAAGTAGTGATCCTAGCTGACCTAAGACAGGGAATGTTTTCTACGATTAAATGTAAGGAATTGTGAAAAAGTGAGTTTAATTGTGTTTGGCTAAGGTGTATGTAAACTTCTATGTATACACTGGTGGCCAAAGTTTGGAATAATTTACTGATTTTGCGGTTTCTAATTTCTAAATTGGTACTAGAAAATCACTTGCCATTATATCAAACACAGTTGAAAGCTATTTGGTTCGTTAAATGATGCTTAACATTGTCTTTGTTTTTGGCAAAAAAGAAACAGCTTTCTCTAGAAACTCATCAGTCAATCATTGTGTTGAGGAATGAAGGCTATACAATGCTTGAATTTGCCAAAAAAATAATAATATTACATACAAAGATGTACACTACTGTAAGGACAACTGGCTCTAACAAGGACAGAAAGAGATGTGGAAGGCCAGATGTAAAACTAAACAAGAGGATAAGTACATCAGAATCTCTGGTTTGAGAAATAGATGCCTCACATGTCCTCAGCTGACAGCTTCATTGAATTCTGCCCACTCAACACCAGTTTCATGTACAACAGTAAAGAGAAGACTCGGGGGTGCAGGCCTTATGGGAAGAATTGTAAAGAAAAAGCCACTTTTGAAACAGAAAAAAAAAATGAAACGGTTAAAGTGGGCAAAGAAACACAGACATTGAACAGCAGATAACTGGAAAAGAGTGTTATGGATCTTAACCCCATTGAGCTTTTTTTTGGATCAGCTAGACTGTTCAACAAGACAGCCACATCTATGGAAAGTGCTACAGGAAGTGTGGGGTGAAATGTCACCTGAGTATCTGGACAAACTTACAGCTATAATGCCAAGGATCTGCAAAGCTGTCATCGCTGCACGTGGAGCAGCTCTTTGAAGTAGTTTAAGAAGTCCTGAAATTTTTTTCAAATTGAAATAGTAATTTGTCATATTATTAATGTCCTTACTATACATTGTGAGTGGCAATTTCTTTCCATAAGAGCAAAATCTGTACATTATTCCAAACTTTTGGCCACCAGTGTATAGTGTACTGTGTCTGCGTGCGTGCGTGCATGCGTGTGTGTATGTAAAAATATATTTATTAGTGCTTAACATAACATACAGCTATGCAGATGACACACAGATCTACTTAGCCCTATCACCTAACGATTACAGCCCCATTGACTCCCTGTGCCAATGTATTGATGAAGTAAACAGTTGGATGTGCCAAAACTTTCTTCAGTTAAACAAAGACAAAACTGAAGTCATTGCGTTTGGAAACAAAGATGAAGTTCTCAAGGTGAATGTATACCTTGACGCTAGGGGTCAAACAACTAAAAATCAAGTCAGGAATCTTGGTGTGTCTCTAGAGTCAGACCTTAGTTTCAGTAGTCATGTCAAAGCAATAACTAAATCAGCATACCATCATCTGAAAAATATTGCAAGAATTAGATGCTTTGTTTCCAGTCAAGACCTAGAGAAACTTGTGCATGCTTTCATCACCAGCAGGGTGGATTATTGTAATGGACTCCTCACGGGCCTTCCCAAGAAGACCATAAGACAGTTGCAGCTCATACAGAACACTGCTGCCAGAATTCTGAGCAAAACCAGAGAATCACATCAGCTAGAAATACCAAGGGTTCACTCTAAGCAAGGAGAGTCTGCTTTTAGCTATTATGCCAGCCGCAGCTGGAACCAGGTTCCAGAAGAGATCAGATGTGCTCCTACAGTAGTCACATTCAAATCCAGACTCAAAACACATCTGTTTAGCTGTGCATTTACTGAATGAGCACTGTGCCACTGTGTGTCCGACTGTTTGTACTGTGTTTTATTAGATTTTTTTTTTTATTCTAAACTGTTTTAATTATTCTTATTTTATTATTCTTGTTTTTTTTTTTCTTTTTAATTTCTACTATGTAAAGCAATTTGAATTACCATTGTGTATGAAATGTGCTATATAAATAAACTTGCCTGGCCTTGCCTTAATGAATAGAGTGTAGCCTTTAAAGGGTGCAAAAAAAAAGCAAACGAGGAAATGCAAAAAGGTAAGGAAAATATTTACATTACTGAACAGTAGAATGAGCAAACAATATACACTATAAACCCAATGTACAAACTTATGTACACAATAACCATAAAATGTAAATTATTTTATGATTCTTTAGTATTTGATTAATGTCATGGTCATCAAAGCCTAACTTGATGAGACAGTCAGTTATTATTTGTAAACCTTCAGATATTTTTATTGTCCAAATCACAGCAGCACCTGCTCATCTATCCAGTTAAATTTTAAAAAACTACAATAGCAAATACTCAACAAAAGTTTTAGCAAAGCTTTCTAACCAGTTTTTTTTTTTTTTTAATGTCTGATGTCACATTTTTCTTGACCAACGAGAAACATTTCTCTGTACTGTCTCCACCCAAATAGTTCAACTTTGCATGGGAAGTACTACAGTATCTCTAAAGGTACTAAAAAAGTTCCTGGTTTGGTTCAGGTTCCATGTATAACTAGCAGAAAAACAATAGGCCCTTTCACACTGGCGGTACTAAAGCACATTTTAGGTTCTTTTCCCCAGGACTAGTTCTTTTTGTAGTTTTCGCGTTTTAGGGGGATATTTAGCTCTTACTCCGGAGTAGGTACTTTGGGGCCATATCGAATTTTCCCTGGGATGACAGATATAAATAATCAGATGTTTATTGGGAGAGGGTAATTGAACTCTATTATACTAAACTGTCATGAAACCGTTTAAATGAGGGATATATTGCATGTTTGTTAATGTGTGGTAACTATATTTTTTAAGTCAATGAGTGAGTATTTCAGTACAGTAATTTATGTGGAGTAATAAAAGCCTATATTGTAAAAGATTTTGTTGATAAATAGGTTTATTTTGCTTTAAACATGTTGTCCGCTGAGTTCAGCATGTGCTGAGTGGTAGTCTGACAGCTCATCTCATCTCAACTCTCACTGCGACAGCAGCACAACGGAGCTCTGCATGCACAGCTCTTGTGCCCAGTTTAAATTTTAACCCGAAGACACAGACTTCATCTGAAAATGGGAAAATGCAGCCTTCGGGGGCTTTATAATGGATAGGATGAAATAAGGATCTTTAGAGTTTCCTTTAGAGTTCCTTTAGAGTTCCATTCATCCAAAAACTCTAACTGTAACTGAGTAGGCAGCTGCCTATGTTTGTGGATTCAGCCAAAGCTCATGTAAAACAGCACTAACAAAAGTGTAACTCCAATCCAGGCGTCCTCCATCAGTGTTGTTGATTTTGTTGTTGCTATTAAATCGCACATTCCAACCACGTCAGAAGAAAAATGGTCAAACTAAATGACGTCACTATGGTGATAACTATGTGAATGCGAATGCAACAGGGGAAAAGTATCCTTGGGTGTAAGGCAGAACTTGATCACTTAGAATTGTAGACAACTACAGAAAAAACTTTTTTTTTTCTGCATTTTTCTAACTAAATACAAATAATGTCATTACAAATTATATTATCAGCATAACAATTTTAGTCACAAGATAAATGGAAAAATGTACATGAATTTCAGAATTTCTTAGTATTTGGTTTGCCTCTTTTTTGTTGCAATGACAGCACTCTTGACTTTTGAAACCCACTAAATGACAGATAATGCACTTCATATCCACATAAACACTGGAAGACACCATCTCATAAACTATATAAAAGTTGCAAGAATTACACAACAAGCATGCATTAGTTTGACTGAGTAATGAAATCAGGCCAAATGTAGATGTTCTCTGTGCTTTGTCAGAGCACCCTGCCTGATTTCTTCTCATGCTCTCCTTCCTGCCAGTCTCCCAAACATACGGCAGGAAGTATTGGGGTCACATTGGAGAAGAAGGGGTCAGGGAGGAGGGTGGTGAGTGCAGCAGTGCGTATGCTTGCAAATGTGTGTGTTTTTAGTATGTGTGTGTGAGAGATAGAGAGGGTTTTATTTTCTCACTGCATACTATTTTTAGTGCTTCCGCTTGCAGAATGAGAATCAAAAACATCAACAAAACACTTGTAACTTCTACCCACTGACAGATCAATTAAACTGCTTTGGCATATTAACAAATACACCAGACTAATCCATCACATTAACCTATAAAAAAGTATAGCATCTCATCCCTAGACTTCTTAAACAGACCATATAAACACAGAACTGTGGCATCAGTATACTAAGTCATCCAGATGCAATAGTACACCATGTACTGTTTACATATATGCAATATCTGCATTTTACATGGAGCAGTGAATTACACAAGAGGATAAGGTGCTCTGCTTTCAGTATATACACACACAGTCATGTATGGGAGGAATATATGACATAACACTGATGGTGGTAATGCCATTAAAGCTAGAATTGTAATTTCCTGTTCCACTGAAGGGCCTCAGTATCAAGCACAGTGTTGTGGTCCATACTGTATGCCCAATCAAATCAAATCATCAAATCAAATCACTTTATCGTCACACTACTGTGTACATGAGTGCAACAGTAGGTAAAAGTCGTGTGTGCAGTTCCGAGCAACAGTGCAGTCATGACAGTGACGAGACATATACCAATTTACAATAAACAACATATTTACACAACAATTTACATATCAAATGTACACATAATTACACAACATAGTACTAATATACAATGTACAGTAAACAATACACACAATTTAGAATACACATACACTAGATAAGGGTATATAAAAATATATATACACTAGTTGAATTGGGGAGAATATATTTAACAGTCCAGTGTGTGATATAAGATGAAGATGAATAAAGTGCAGTGCTGATTGTTGATCGTGAGAGATCATGTGTTCAAAAGTCTTATTGCTTGGGGGAAGAAGCTGTCATGTAGTCGGCTGGTGCGTGTCCTGATGCTGCGATACCGCCTGCCTGATGGAAGCAGTGAGAGCAGCCCATGACTCGGGTGGCTGGAGTCTCTGATGATCCTCCGAGCTTTTTTCCCACACCGCCTGCTATATATATCCTGGAGGGAGGGAAGCTCACCTCCGATGATCTTTCTGGCAGTTCGCACCACCCTTTGCAGTTCTTTGCGGTTGTGGGCAGTTGCCGTATCAGGCGGTGATGCAGCCAGTCAGGATGCTCTCTACAGTGCTGGTGTAGAACCGTGTGAGGTTATGGTGGTTCATTCCGAAATTCCTCAGCCGTCTCAGGAAGAAGAGGCGCTGGTGAGCCTTCTTCACAACGGCCTCAGTGTGGACGGACCATGTGAGTTCCTCAGTAATGTGGACACAGAGGAAATTGAAACTGCTGACTCTCTTCATGGTGCTTCATTAATGGTGATGGGGCTGTGTTCTCTGTCTTTCTTCCTGAAGTCCACTACAAGCTCCTTGGTTTTACTGACGTTGAGGGAGAGGTTGTGCTCCTGACACCAGCGTGTCAGAGTGTGCACCTCCTCTCTGTAGGCTGTTTCATCATTGTCAGTGATCAGACCTACCACCGTCGTATCGTCAGCAAACTTAATGATGACATTGGAGCTATGTGTTGCCACACAGTCATGTGTGTACAGGGAATACAGGAGTGGGCTGAGAACACAGCCCTGCGGGGCTCCAGTGTTGAGGGTCAGTGATGAGGAGATGTTGCTGCCCATTCTAACCACCTGACGTCTGCCTGACAGGAAATCCAGGATCCAGCTGCACAGCGAGCTGTTTAAGCCCAGAGCCCGGAGTTTCTCATCAAGCTTGGAGGGCACTATGGTGTTGAACGCTGAGCTGTAGTCTACAAACAGCATTCTCACATATGTGTTCCTTTTTTCCAGGTGGGAGAGAGCAGCGTGTATTGTAGATGCAATGGCATCATCAGTGGAGTGGTTGTTGCTGTAAGCAAACTGTAATGGGTCCAAAGAGGTGGGCAGAACAGAGCAGATGTAATCTCTGATTAGCCTCTCAAAGCATTTGCTGATGATGTGGGTCAGAGCAACAGGACGCCAGTCATTTAACAGCTTGATTAGACCTCCCTGAGATTTCCCATGAACATCTCATATACATTCATCACATTTGTGGCCCCTGTGTCAATTTGCAGAAGATATTTGTTTGGTCCATTAGTTCAAATGTTGTTGTTTTTTTTTTTCAGCGGTGAGAGCCTGAGAACGCAATCTTGTGCTTCTATATTTGGACATTTTGTCCTTGGCAGCATAATCAGACTGAAATATATCTACTCATTTACAGACATGAAACACTACTAGAACCCTAGCCAGAGGAACACAGAATCCAGTATGAGTTATACGTTCAGGATAAAGGTTATATCTGTAGGATCCAATGTATCCTTAAAAGGTGAAGCTACAGACCCTGACCCCCTAATAAACACTTTTCACATGGGTCACACATGAAGGGACATTGTGATGACACTGGAATGGAATTCAGGGAATTTATTGTTTTTAAAAAAGGATTGTGAAGCTGGGGAGAAATAAGCAAGAAGATATGGCAATAATACCCTTGAGGATAGCCAGATGTGAGTTCGGATGTGTGTGTGTGTGTGTGTGTGTGTGTGTGTGTGTGTGTGTTTTTTTTAGATTATAAACTGCTATGTATTATACTAAACTGCTGTGTATTATGCTATAAATGTGGTTTATGAGGACATTTCCTCATAATTCAAATCGCTTAAAAAACATACTAAACTATGTTTTTTTTAATGTAAAAATGCAGAGGGCTAGGGGATAAAATCTATAGTTCATACAGTATAAAAATCATTATGTCTATTGAGAGTCCTCATAAGGATAGCTGCACCAGTGTTTGTGCGTGCGTGCGTGCGTGCGTGCGTGCGTGCGTGCGTGTGTGTGTGTGTGTGTGTGTGCGTGCATGCGTGTGTATGTTTTGGGGGTTAGGGGTATTCTGCCCATACTTCACACCTTGTGAATGTGTGGCATATTAAGGGTTTGCTGGCTCAGTTTGCTTTTTGCACTTGCTCAAACTAACTGAGAATAAAGTGGCCTCCACACCACAAGGGGCAACGAAAACACAGTAGAGTGCAAATGCATCATCGCTTACTACAACACATTATGATTAACTATAGATGTAATGTCATTTTTTTTGCTCATTTACATTGGTCTTGTGTTATTCTGTATAAGGGTAGCATATTTAAAGACTCATTAACTCATAAGTGCTAGCTATGGAACATTATAAGATGTGTTTGCAACTATAACCCAATGACCTTGCATTAGTGTGGAGTGGCCTGAAACAACTTACAAACTACAGGACTCCTGCCCCCAAAACTGTAGGGAACCAACAACTGGCTGATTGAATGTGTTCTACTGTAGATTTGAAATGGCCAGTCTCACACCCCACACCCTCTCTGACCTTCACTTCACACAAACACCCCCCCCCCCCCCCCCCCCTTCTCTCCTTTTCTTCCGAAAACAAAAGACTAGGAAAGCACAGGGCCCAGATGGCATTTCACATGCTTGTCTTAATTCCTGTGCTAACCAGCTGGCCCCCATATTCACACTGATCTTCAATAGATCACTGGAGCAGTGTGAAGTACCATGCTGTTTCAAATGCTCAATCATCATCCCTGTCGCAAAGAAACCTAAAATCACAGGACTTAATGACTACAGACCCATCACCCTGACATCTGTGGTCATTAAATAATTTGAGAGACTGGTGTTGGCCCACCCGAAGAACATCACTGGACCCATTCTAGAACCCCATCAATTTGCTTATCAAGCAAACAGGCCTGTGGATGATGCAGTCAACATGGGATTGCATCATATCCTGCGACATCTGGGCAGACCAGGGACATATGTAAGGATCCTTTTTGTGTACTTCAATTTGGCTTTCAACACCATCATCCCATCTATACTCCAGACTAAATTTCACCAACTCTCTGTTCCCACATCTATCTGTCAGTGGATTACCATCTTTCTGACGGACAAGCGGCAGCTAGTGAGACAGGGGAAATTCACTTCGAGCACCTGTACAATCAGCACAGGTGCCCCCCAGGGATGTGTGCTCTCCCCACTACTCTTCTCCCTGAACACATATAACTGCACTGCCAAGGACCCCTCTGTCAAGCTCCTGAAGTTTGCAGATGACACTACTGTCATCGGCCTCATCCAAGATGACAATGAGTCTTTATGCAGAGGGGAGTTTGAACGGCTGGCTCACTGGTGTAATCAAAACAACCTGGAGCTGAACATGCTCAAAACGGTGGCAATGATTGTGGACTTTAAGAGAAACACCCCAACACTTCAGGTTCAATCAGGTTCCTCACAGGACCTGAGACCCACATTGACTCCACTGTGAAAAAGGCCCAGCAGAAATTGTACTTCCTTCCCCAGTTGAAGTTCAACCTGCCACAGGCGCTGCTGATACAGTTCTATTCTATAGATTTACATTTACATTTATGCATTTGGCAGACGCTTTTATCCAAAGTGACTTACAGTGCACTTAATACAGGGACAATCCCCCGGAGCAACATGGAGTTAAGTGCCTTGCTCAAGGACACAATGGTGGTGGCTGTGGGGATCGAACCAACGACCTTCTGTATATAACTGTATATAACAGATTTGTATTTGTATGTATGTGTGTGTGTGTGTGTGTGTGTATTTTGTCTTATTGTGTATTCTATAACTTTATACTCTATTAGTCTATTAATAGTAGTTTATTTTCTATTAAATTTGTATTTTTATTTATTTTTGTATTATTATCTCTGTCTTGTTGCTGTATTGTATTGTTGTGCACTGAAAGCTCCTGTAACCAAGACAAATTCATTTTTTGTATAAGCATACCTGGCAATAAAACTGATTCTGATAAGAAAATTAGGGCTGGGCTCTTTTGACTTGAGCCTGTAAGCAACCACGCAAAAAGCACTACTAACATTCTCATTAGAAGATGTAAAAACTGGCTCTGATCAATGTATTGATGTTCTTATTGGTCGATGAGGTTTTGCATTTGTACTTCATTTAGATCCTTAATTGTTTAGGTAATTATAAAATAAGCAAAAAATGTCAATTACTTACACTATACATGCATTTTTTGAAAGTCTGCCAAGAACATTAATGTACATTGTCTGAAATGTCACAAAAAACATAACACCTCTTAGCTTCGGTCTCTCAAAATCAATTTTAGACTTTTTCTCCTTGAACAAATTTATGGGCCAGGAAATATGATATGACATAGTCATATGACATTGTAAAGGTATTTAAAACTCAAAATTGTTTTGATAGGTCTTCACTGTCCCTGGGGCTCAAATGGGTTAATTTAGGTCAGAGTAACCTGCCCGTGACCACAGAAACCCCAAATTGATAGTCACAAGATTTAATTTGTGGAGATTAGACGTGATTAACCTTATGCAACTAAAACCCTGACATATTTTCAGTATCTGTCTGACGTCTGATGATAAATGTAATGTGGCGGTAATAGGAACCAGACATTCACATTTACATTTATTCATTATGCAGATGCGTTTATCCAAAGTGACATACAAAAGAGAAATAATACATCATAAGCGATTAATTTTAAGGAGACAGTAGCACGGAAAATGCTGCATTACCCAGTTTGGTAACACTTTTTTTGATGATCCCCCTACAGATATTCTATAAATGACTTATTAACAACTTAATATATTTGACTTGCTATAGCTAGTAAACAGTGTTTCAACAAACATTCAGTAGATTTTCAGTAGCCTGTATATAGATCTTTATTAACTTACTTAGATTTCTTTGCTTACCTGCTCGTTTTCTTATTTTACCTTTTGTTACTCAAAGGTTTTCTGGAAATGCTCTACTGACTGTTTGTTGCATATGAATCAATACAGAGTCACTTTACTTTAAGGTAGTATCAACTGTTCATTTATAGTTACCTAGGGACCAAGTCCAGATGACGTCTGCTGTGATGGAACAGGATGTGAGGCCAGTTTCGGTTGATAATGCTAGTTAGTTTGTTCCTGCTAGAGAAATTATTTTTCTATTGTAAAAAGCCAGGACATAAAATATCTGGTTGTCATGTTCTAGAGAGATTTGCCAAGTCTGTAACTTTAATTACTGCTGCAAAGTCTACAATTGACAAATTTGGTGATCAAATTAAGATCTCATTGACTTCTGGTAGTAAGTTTGTCAATGAATGTTATAATAATCATGGTAACTATGCACCATTCATTACCATGGAAATGGTGTTTTTACCTGGTTCTGAGAAAGCTGTGCCAATATACATCATCCGAGATATGAGAGCTGCACAGTCCTTTTTGTTGGAAGGGGTTTTGCCTTTGTCCAGTGAAACCGCCACTGGAATTCATGTACTGGTTAGGGGGTTTGAGATGGGGTTTGTTGAAGTGCCTTTGCTCAAAATCCATTTCTCCTCCGAACTAATGTTGGGTGATGTTATATTTGTAGTTCGTTCTGTATTCCCAATGCCTAGTGTTAAATTCATTCTAGGGAATGATTTGGCTGGAGGGAATGTTTGGGGAAAGAACTCCACATTTTGATGTACCTGTAGCAAATTACCTTAGGTGGAGGAGAGTAGAAAGCAATTTTCTGATTTATTTCCTGCATGTGCCATAACTAGGTCTATAGCCAGTCAAATACGGAAGAGCTGGTAGGTGAACATAATCTTTAAGATATGTTCTTCACTGCTATTGATTGATCTCAGTCAGAATTCAGAGAGGGGTCTGAGGGTTCAGAAATGACAGATCCTGATGTGTGCAGTATATAATTTCAGCTTTCAGAGAATGCTGATATGGTGTAGTCAAAAGCTCTTGATGAGACTCAAGCAGAAAAATCTCCTCTTTTTAATGTCTATTTAATTAAAGATCAACAATCTGATGGTACTCTTGACAATCTTTACCCTGTTTAGCCTGAAGGATTTATTTTTTTCAATATATTTCCTTCAAGATGGCATGTTCTGTACGAAGGGACCCATGAAAAATGACTTCTTTCTTAGTCTAAGGTTCAAATTGTGGTTCCTCTTCGGTTTAGAGAGAATGTTTTACAGTTATTTCACTGGGGCATTGCTGGTCATACTGGAGTTAGGAAGACTTATGATAGGATCATGAGGAAGTTTTACTAGCTTAAGCTAAAGTGAAATGTGTCTAACTATGTGAGATCTTGTCATACATGTCAGATCACTGGTAAGCCTAATCAGAAGGTGCCAGTGACCCCATTAAAACTGACTTTTGTGGACTCCAACACTTTTGACCATTTCATTGTTGACTGTGTTGGTCCTTTACCTAGGTCAAGGGCTGTACATTGCTATTTTCTTACTATTATGTGCCAAACATGCAGCATATCCTTTGAGGTCTAATACTACCAAGTCTATATTAAAAGCCCTTACAAACGTCATGTCTGTCTTTGGCATTCCAAAGATTATTCAATCTGATCATGTTCTAATTTTATGTCTAGAGAGTTCTAAAAAGCTCTGAATCAGCTTAAGGTTCAAATATACAACATATCCAGTGCCAATCAGTAACAGATTCAAGGAGATCTTGAAAGGCTCCATCAAACCTTGAAGACTCATTTGAGATCATATTGTGTGGAGCTTGACTGTGACTAGGAAGAAGGTTTACCTTGGATGTTGTTGGCCATATGTGAGGTGGTCCAAGAGAGTACAGGGTATAGCCCAAATGAACTCGTGTTTGGTAACACGGTTCAAGGACCAGCCATTATTTTAGCTGACGAGTGGAGTATTTCTAAGCTTCCTGAGAATGTCTTGGACTACATGAGTGGGTTTCGGTATCGACTTCATGAAACACGAGCTTTCACTCAAAACAAATTAGGTGCATCTCTAAGAAAAATGCAGCAGCTTTTCAATAGCTTTTTTTCAGTTAGGTGATCAAGTTCTTGCTTTGTTACCACTTCTGTTTAGCCCATTCCAAGCTAGGTTTTCAGGACCATAACATATTGTTAAATGCTTTTCAGATAATAATTATCTGCTTAGTACTCCTGACCGTCTGAAGAAGGTTCAGGTTCGTCACATTAATTTGCTAATACTTTATGTGTCTCCTGTATCTCCTGTATCAGTTGGTGCTGTCATTGCTAACTCTTTGACTTCAGATTTAGGCCAAATGTCAAATGAGACTTCTTTGGAGGTTGGTGAGGATTTGAGTTTTCCTTCTCGAGGGAAAATAGACGGCAGTTTCAATAACTCTGAAATTCTTGCTGATTTACCTAGTCATTTATTACATTTGTCTGCACAAGAGTGAAGCGATATCATTTAATAATTTCCTTCTTTTTTCTCATATATACCTAAATGTAACTCTGTCATTGAACATGATTGTGAACATTGATGTAGGTGGAGTACCTCCTTTTAAACAGCATGCATTTAGGGTAAATCCAGTTAAACGAAAGTTTCTTAAGAATGAGGTGGATTATTTACTTGCTCATGGTTTCGCAGAACCTAGTTTTAGTTCTTGTATGGTTTGGAAGTTTTATTTTGAAGTATATTCTTCATATGTTCCAATTTCTGTGTTCTCTGATCATAATCCTTTGGTGTTTTCAGATCGGATGCACAACCAGAACCAAAGGATTATGAGGTTGAGTATTATTTATAATCTTATCCTCTAGAAATAGCACATGTGCGAGGAAAAGATAACCTAATTGCTGATGTTTTTTCAGGGTATAAATGGGTGTTCTGCATTTTAAGTTGTCACTCTTTCTCTGCCACTCTATTTTGAATAACCTAGAGCCAAGGATATTCAGACCTACAGTGGAGTGGATGTGTTATTACCCTGGCCGTCCTTTTCCCATCGCTGTAGCATGAGGGAGTTCTTGTTGTCTGGAGGTGTAAATGTTTAATTGCTTGGATTGGGGTGTGGAGAATAAAATAGTAGTTCTCTAATTGAGGGTTGTTGGCTCGTTGGCGCGCTCGCTCGTGGGCTCATTGGCTCACTTTCTCTGGTTTCTCATCATGGGTGAAGGATCATCTCTTCTGAGGAGACATTGATACAACTCCAGCTTGATTCTCACCTGCAACTTCCAGCCTATGTGATATTTGCTTTTGTTTAACCCCTAGACATTCTTGTTATACATTTGTTTATAATTAAATCAAATTATAATAAATTAAATTATAATTAAAACCTGTTGCATATTTCAGTAGGGTAAGAGGCCAGAGCATATCCACCATCCATCCATCCATCTTCAACCGCTTATCCGACAGTCGGGTTGCGGGGGCAGCAGCTCCAGCAGGGGGCCCCAAACTTCCCTATCCCGAGCCACATTAACCAGCTCTGACTGGGGGACCCCGAGGTGTTCCCAGGCCAGTGTGGAGATGTAATCTCTCCACCTAGTCCTGGGTCTTCCCCGAGGCCTCCTCCCAGCTGGACGTGCCTGAAACACCTCCCTAGGGAGGCGCCCAGGGGGCATCCTTACCAGATGCCCAAACCCCCTCAACTGACTCCTTTCCACGCAAAGGAGCAGCGGCTCTACTCCGAGCTCCTCGCGGATGACTGAGCTCCTCACCCTATCTCTAAGGGAGAAGCCCGCCACCCTTCTGAGGAAGCCCATTTCGGCCGCTTGTACTCACGACCTAGTTCTTTCGGTCATGACCCAACCTTCATGACCATAGGTGAGGGTAGGAACAAAAATTGACCGGTAGATCGAGAGCTTTGCCTTCCGGCTCAGCTCTCTTTTCATGACAACGGTGCGATAGAGCGAATGCAATACCGCCCCCGCTGCCCCAATTCTCCGGCCAACCTCCCGCTCCATTGTCCCCTCACTCGTGAACAAGACCCCGAGGTACTTGAATTCCTTCACTTGGGGCAATACCTCCTTCCCCACCCGGAGTACGCACTCCATCGGCTTCCTGCTGAGAACCATGGCCTCAGATTTAGAGGTGCTAATCCTCATTCCAGCCGCTTCACACTCGACTGCCAAGCGGTCCAGTGAGAGCTGAAGGTCACGGACCGATGATGACATGAAGACCACATCATCCACATAAAGTAGAGATGAGATCCCCAGCTCACCGAACCGCATACCTTCCCCACCCCGACTACGTCTCGATATCCTGTCCATGAATACCACAAACAGGATTGGTGACAAAGCGCAGCCTTGGCGGAGACCAACCCCCACATAGAACGAGCTCGACTTCGTGCCGAGGACCCGGACACAGCTCTCGCTTCGGACGTACAGGGATTGGATCGCCCTAAGAAGGGACCCCCCCACCCCATACTCCCGAAGCACCTCCCACAGTCTCTCCCGGGGGACCCGGTCATACGCCTTCTCCAGATCCACAAAACACATGTAGACCGGATGGGCATACTCCCAGGCCCCCTCCAGAATCCTTGCAAGAGTAAAGATCTGGTCCGTCGTTCCACGGCCAGGACGGAACCCGCATTGTTCCTCTTCAATCTGAGGTTCGACAATCGGCCGCACCCTCCTCTCCAGCACCTTGGAGTAAACTTTACCAGGGAGGCTGAGAAGTGTGATACCCCTGTAGTTGGCACACACTCTCTGGTCCCCCTTTTTGAAGAGAGGAACCACCACCCCGTTCCGCCACTCTTTAGGCACTGTCCCAGATTTCCACGCGATGTTGAAGAGGCGTGTCATCCATGACACCCCCTCCACATCCAAAGCTTTCAGCATTTCTGGTCGGATCTCATCAATCCCCGGGGCTTTGCCACTGCGGAGTTGTTTGACTACCTCAGTGACCTCCCCCAGGGAAATAGAATCTGATCCCCCATCAGCCTCCGGCTCTGCCTCTAGCATAGGGATAGAGTAGGGATTTAGGAGTTCTTCAAAGTGTTCCTTCCACCGCCCAATAACCTCCTCGGTTGAGGTCAACAGCATCCCATCTTTGCTGTATACAGCTTGGATGGTTCCCCGTTTTCCCCTCCTAAGGTGGCGGACGGTTTTCCAGAAGCACTTTGGTGCGGACCGAAAGTCCTTCTCCATGGCTTCTCCGAACTTTTCCCACACCCACTGCTTTGCCTCCCTCACGGCTGAGGCCGCAGCCCTTCGGGCCTGTCGGTACCTTGCAACTGCCTCCGGAGACCTCCGGGACAACAAATCCCGGAAGGCCTCTTTCTTCAGTCGGACAGCTTCCCTGACCACCAGTGTCCACCACGGTGTTCGAGGGTTACCAACCCTTGAGGCACCTAAAACCTTGAGGCCGCAGCTCTCCACCGCGGCTTCGGCAACGGAAGCTTTGAACATTTCCCACTCCGGTTCAATGTCCCCAACCTCCGCAGGGATGCCTGAAAAACTCCGCCGGAGGTGTGAGTTGAAGATCTCGCGGACAGGGACCTCCTCCAAACGTTCCCAGTTCACCCGCACTACTCGCTTGGGCTTCCCAGGTCTGTCCAGAGTCTTTCCCCACCCCCTGATCCAACTCACCACCAGATGGTGATCAGTTGACAGCTCTGCCCCTCTCTTCACCCGAGTGTCCAAAACATATGGCCTCAGATCTGATGACACGATTACAAAATCGATCATCGATCTTCGGCCTAGGGTGCTCTGGTACCACGTACACTTATGAGCATCCTTATGTTCGAACATGGTGTTTGTTATAGATAATCCATGACTAGCACAGAAGTCCAATAACAAACATCCACTCGTGTTCAGATCGGGGAGGCCGTTCCTCCCAATCACGCCTTTCCAGGTGTCCCTGTCATCTCCCACGTGCGCGTTGAAGTCACCCAGCATCACTATGGAGTCCCCTACTGGGGCCCTATTCAGGACTCCATTCAGGGTCTCCAAGAAGGCAGAATAATCTGTACTGCTGTTCGGTGCATATGCACAGACAACAGTCAGAGTTTTCCCCCCCACAACCAGTAGGCGAAGGGAGGTGACCCTCTTGTCCACCGGGGTAAACTCCAACATAGCGGCATTCAGCCGGGGACTTGTGAGTATCCCCACACCCGCCCGTCGCCTCACACCATGGGAAACTCCAGAGAAGAATAGAGTCCATCCCCTATCCAGGAGTACGGATCCAGAGCCACAACTGTGTGTCGAAGTAAGCCCCACCAGATCCAACTGGTAACGCTCCACCTCTCTCACCAGTTCCGGCTCCTTCCCCCCCAGTGAGGTGATATTCCACGTCCCTAGAACTAGCCTTTGCTGCCCGGGTCTGGTCCGTCGAGACCCACGGCCTTCACTGCCACCCATATGGCAGCGCACCTGACTCCTGCGGTTTCTCCAATGGGTGGTGGGCCCAAGGGATGTAGAGGGGGGTGTCACGTTGCTTCTTCGGGCTGTGCCCGACCGGGCTCCGTGACAAGCCCGGCCACCAGGCGCTCGCCAACGAGCCCTCCATCTGGGCCTGGCTCCAGACGGGGGCCCCGGGCTTCCTCCGGGCAGGGTAACTCCTCCTCTTGCCGTTTTTTCCATGGAATCTTTGTGAACCATTCTTAGTCTGGCCCCTCACCTGAGACCACTTTGCCTTGGGAGACCCTACCAGGAGCATCTGGCTCCAGACAACACAGCCCTCAGGATCATAAGGGCACACAAACCTCTCCACCACGATAAGGTGCTGGTTCCCGGAGAGGCATATGATGTTCATTATTAATTCAAATAACATAGAAATCGCTGCACTAAATTAAACACTTTTGGTGAAAGTCTGTTTATTTGAAATAGGTGTAATCTGGCTAGAATAAAATAACCCATACAGATAAAGCAAGTCTGTACATCATTTAAAGAGAACATACACTTGCATCAGTGATCTCACTCCAAATAAAATAGTCTGTATAAAGTTGAAATTCAATGAAGCTGCTAAGTACATCTGCTTCTCAGTTTAATCGTCTAATAAATAAAAGCAATAAAATTTAAAACAGCATAAGAAATGAATCTGATCTTCTTGGGAAACTGTTTCAAGGCCTCTCAACTCTATTCAGTGTGATTGATGCTTGTCTTTATGTGGTTTATTTTGGTGCATGTTAAGATACTTGAGAACTTGCTTGTCTGTTATTATTGAAATGCTTTGCGGTTTCAAGGCCCATTTTGATTTCATGAAATGAAGTTTGTTAGAGGCAGGGGCAATTTTAGGATATAGGGGTGCTCAGCCCCCAGTGACACTTTAAAATGTGCATATTTAATGTATTCTAATCTTTTGCATGTATAGTGTTTTTAACCATTGTACTGTGTTTGCTTGTGCTAACACATTTTGTGATCCCAGCAAGAGTTTCCCAGCAGAAAACCAAAATAATCATGATATTATGACCGGAACACAACATAAGGGTTAAACTGTGTTTTCATTTAAGCTATAGTTAATTCAGTCAGAATATTGTCAGTTTCTATAGCACTTATAAAGTTAGACAAAATAATCGAAACCGCTTGAAGAATATAGACAAATCATATATTAACATAACTGTCTATTTATTGGCAACACGATTTATCTCTCCTAATCATTCTTTGTTTTTTCTCCATTTATTAACCAAAATTATAGAATGTTACGTCAATCATTTTAGTTTAAAGATACTGTAAATTCTCTGTCTGCCAATAACTCTTAACTCTTTCGAATCCATTCACCAAAAAGATTTGTTCAGATATTTTCACAAATTTGTTTATTGACCATGTCTGTAACTCACATCTTTATGTAAGTAGGTGGCAAAAAATTTACATCTTTAATGTGTTTTGAGTGAGTCATTAAAAGGTTAGTTCATCCAAAAATATAATTCTCTAATCATTTACTCACCTTCATGACATCTAAGATGTGTATGACATTCTTTCTTCTGCTGAACACAAACAAAGCTCAGTAGGTCAATATAATGAAAGTGAATGGCGATCACATTTACATTTATTCATTTGGCAGACGCTTTTATCCAAAGCGACTTTCAAAAAAGGAATACATTATAAGTGAATCATCTTAAGGAGACAGTGGTACGAAAAGTGCTGTATTACAAAGTTTCATTAGCATCAGAATAGCAGAATTCAAGACAAATTCAAGTGCGACAAGAAATGTTTTATTTTATTTTGCATTTAGTGACTGTTTAAGTGCTCATGGAAAAGATGTGTTTTTAGCCATTTTTTGAAGAGAGAAAGTGTGTCAGCTTCATGGATGGAGTTGGGAACGTCATTCCACCAACATCCGAAACGTCTGGGAAAGTGTTTTGGTGCCTCTTTGTGTTGGTACATCAAGGTGCCATTCCTTAGCTGACAGCAGGCTTCTGGTGGGAATGTAGCTCTGCAGAAATGATTTTAGGTATGCTGGAGCACAGACAGCCGATTTTGCCGGGGCTTCAGCCCCGAATGTTTTGATTGTAGCCCTGAATGTATTTTTGAAAAGTTGACTGACAGATATGAAACCGGACAATAGCCTATGTAAACCCCCGAAATCATAAGTTGCCTTATTTCATTGTGCTTTGGCTTTGCACATACTGCATACAGCCTGTAAAATAGACATAGGTCTTAAAAATAATCTAGTCAATAGAATAAGTTTCTTTGCTGTCAGTAGCCTATGGGCTACTCCGTTTCTTCCTCTCTATTGAATAAGTAGCAGGTAGGGGAGGAGCTACTAGCACAGTCGTTTACATCAACTAACGTTACTTAGTGCCGAATTAACAGCAGTTAGCAGGAAAGACAGCAAAAATGAAGCAAATGAGGCTTTGGGGATTTTTCCAAAAAAAGTAAATGGGTAAGAATTCACGTTTTTTTTGGTCCTTAAAGTCTGAAGATCATCATCTGGCTGGCTTTCACCCACAGTAGGCTAGTTATTACCATAGGCTACGTTAGCACTCTACGTTAGACCAGCATGCTTATCGCATTTGAAGATAAACAACGGCTACACATTTCGAGATAAGTGTGCCCATTTCTAGAAAAGTGTAGGCTACATAACCTTGCTATTGTTCATGTTTTAGGTAACCAGGAACACTAGTTTTATCCCACTGCACTGAATACTTTCCTTGTTTATCAGGTGTTGTTTTCTCTAAGGATAACCAAGAAGCATTAACCTAAAATGTATGTGTGACTTGTTTTGTGATATTAGTTTGTAGTAAATATACACTTTGAATTGATTAAATGGTTTTGTAGAGGGTAGCAAAGATGAGCTGTCAATGAGAGAGACAACAGCAAGTGATGAGAGACACAACAGCAAGTGATGAGAGACACAACATTAATTGATGAGAGAGACAACAGCAAGTGATAAGAGAGTGAAATATAACAACAAGTAATGAGAAGGACCAGATAGACAGCAAGAGGTGAATAGTGTATGTTGAATGTGTGTGTGTGTTGAGAGAGAGAGTGTGTGTGTATATGTGTGTGTACATAATGTTAAACTAATGTTAACATTAAACACCTTTTGTCTCTCTGGTAGATTTCTGGTGAAGGAGAAAGTAAAAGACAGCAACACTTGATGAGAAGGGAGAGCGACAGGAGCAGGTGAAAAGAGATTGGCTGAACTCTCTAGGACAGTTGTTTTGTTGACTTAAAATGTAATATACCAATACACAACAGTTCATATTATGTTTTACTAAAGTCTCACACAATTAAGATGTACTTTGACTGAAAGTAAAGTGTTACTGTAAAAAAAAAAAAAAAACTCTTAGTGATCCCTGTATTTACATAAAATGGTCTGGGCTAAGCCCCGGATGTCCTTCAATGCTGGAAACGCCTCTGCTGGAGCAGACCCAGTGACTGTTCAGTATGCCATTATCAGAGCCTTGAATTTGATACGTGCATCAACCAGCAGCCAGTGAAGAGAGACAAGGAGTGGTGTAACATGCGCTCTCCTTGGTTCATTAAAGTCCAGACGTGCTGCTGCAGTCTGGATCATTTGCAGCAGTCTAATTGTGCATGCAGGGAGGCCTGCAATGAGAGCGATACAGTATTCTAGTTTAGTTATGACAAGTGACTGAACAAGAAGTTGTGTGGCATGATCAGAGAGGAAGGGTCTTATCTTCCTGATATTGTAGATTGTAAATCTACATGATCGTGCTGTTTTTGAGATGCAGTCTGTGAAATTTAGTTTGTGACCGTTTTGGAAGGCATTACTGTAGTTGAACCCAGCTGCACGGTGATGTTGTGTTCAACAGCAGGGTTGGCTGGAAAGACAAGGAGTTCGGTCTTGGCTGGGTTAAGTTGCAGGTGGTGTTCCTTCATCCAGGCCGAGATGTCTGCCAAACAGAGATTCGAGCAGTCACCATGGTGTCGTTGGGCTGGAAAGACAAGTAGAGCTGTGTTTCATCGCCATAGAAGTGGTAAGAGAAACCATGTGCCTGAATGATTGGTTCCAGTGATGTTGTGTATATAGAGAAGAGAAGTGGCCTAAGCACTGAGCCCTGAGGTATCCCAGTAAGTAGCTGATGTGACTTGCACACCTCACCTCTCCAGGCTACCTTGAAGGAACTACACCAGTCAAGCACAGTTCCTGTGATGCCCAGAGTAGAGAGGGTGGAGAGTACGATCTGATGGTTGACCGTGTCAAAGGCTGCAGAAAGAGCCACTAGAATCAGGACAGATGATCTGGATCCAGCTTTCGCCTGTCTCAGTGACTCAGTAACAGACAGCAGGGCAGTCTCGGTGGAGTGTCCACTTTTGAAGCCTGACTGATTGTCATCCAGCAGCACCATGAATGGAATGAGAGAGACTGGTCTGTAGTGCGCGTTTATTCACTCAAGCTTGCTTAAATGTAGTGGGAACAATGAAGTTCCAAAAAGCACATAAAGATGCTGCCTTTATGTGCTTTTTGGAACTTCATTGTTCCCACTACATTTAAGCAAGCTTGAGTGAATAAACGCGCACTACAGACCAGTCTCTCTCATTCCATTCATGGTGCTGCTGGAAACATAATCCATCAGACTTGATCAAGCTTGAAATACTGATCGTGCCTAGAGATTGCAATGACAAGGTATATAGTGAAAAAGTTGTTATATTTTGGCCTGTTCTCACCCAAAACCAACTATATCGCTTCTGAATATATGGATTATACCACTGGAATCTTCTGGTTTACTTTTATAACTTTATATCCTTTTTAGAACTTCAAAGAACTGATCACCATTCACTTTCATTGTGTGGGCCTTAAAGAAAATATCAGCTCTTAAAAAAAAAAATCTTCATTTGAGTTTAGCAGAAGAGAGAAAGTCACACACATCTGAAATGGCATGAGGGTGAGTAAATTATGAGATAATTAAAATTTTAAAAATCTTTAAATAAACCATTGGTAAGTTGAAAATTGTTCACAAACTAAACAAGTTTAATTATATATCATTCAGATTTACTGGTTTACCAATCTACTAATATAAGCCTACGTCTAGAGGACTTAGAGAACCATGCTGACTGATCTCAATCTGCATGGTTCTGGAAACCATATTTCATAGTATTCATGTAATTTTAAAAAAGGGAAAAATTCAATTTTGTTGTATGGAAAAAGGTACCATCAGTATGTTCCACGGTATAACAACACTAATTTTAATTCTTGTAACTATTCCTTTAAGAGTATGTTGACAAGAGTCACAAATGAATGTTTATTTGCAAGTATTCTGATGTGTTATAGGTTTTATTAAATGCAAACTGGCATTTCCAACATACTTAGCCACACTGATCACATAAAGTGTTTGTACAATAAATTTTAAGCAGATATTTCTTATCAAAAGCCACATTTCCACTATCGGGCCAAAAAAGGGCATGCAAGTGCATGCCAGGGTCAGTTGCGGTCCCACTGTCACTTATGGTGCTTCAACGTGCCACCTCAGGGTTTTCTCACAGCCAACGGCCTTTGGCATACTGATTACCCTTGGGCCAAACAAGGCCAAGTGGGGAGTGAAATGGGATCAATGTCAAAGGCAGAGTTTCCCCAAACTTGCCAGCTTGTGTATCCAGAGGTACAGGTTCGGGGAAAATTTTATTGCGGGTACAGTACAAATCTGTTTAAATTGGTGCACAAAGATTGAACACATGGTTTGAGATCATGGACGGTGTGTGCTGGGACATCATCCCGCTGTTAGGGGAAAGACCACTCATGACACCATGGCAGTTACAGTCTGTGAGTTGTCAATGCCAACTTATCTCACTATCTAACTGGTGTTTACAAACAATATAAACATGATAGTCTAGATAACTAGTGAACATGATACCTCAGCTGGAGCTTCCCTCTTGCTTGTGAAATGGGCATAAGGGCATATGAATAAGGAAGTTCATTTGTGAGAAAGTGAGATTACAAGAGATAAGAGTCTTTTTAAAGCTGGATTGTAACAGTGTCAGTTGATGGTCCACAGTTTCCCACATCCCAGCAGCACTCTCCAGCCGAGCTCCATCAGAAGCACTGCTATGATAATCTGCACAAGATGTTGACCTGTGGAGACCTTGCTGCAGGCACAATGAGCTGCGGTCCAGAACAAGAAAGGAATATCATAGCCTACCGACACATTATCCCTCACCAGGGGTCTTTCTTATCGAGCTGGGAACTCTGGTGGACTGTGATTTAAAGAACCAAATACTCAAAGGGTTGTGTGAGATAATAGAAAGACTTTGATTTATTTTACTTTCTTTTTCTTGAAGTATGTGGTAGTTTGGGATATGCAAAGTTTCTGTATAATGTAGCTGCTTATGGCATGTACAGAACACACCAATCTCAGCAGTATATGACGTTTAGTTCAGTCCTTCAATATGGTAATTTATAGAATGTAAATGAATGTATATAGTCTTAATATCTATAAACATTTATTGCACAAAAATATCTGAGCCCTTACAAGAAACAAAGACTGACAGATTATCCATAATTATGCAAAAATTGATTACAGCAAGTCAGAAAAATGTCTTGTAATATGTTGCTGAAGCTGGTAAATGTTTTACAAAAGTGCCGCTGTAATGGCTGTAGCAACAGTAAGATTAAGGGGGTTTATGCATTAAGATTACAATTATGCGTCTCTAAATTAATTCCCTTGAAAATACTACCACTAAAAATGTGAAAGCTAAAAAACTTAATTCTAGATATGAGAGGTCTCACTAACCAACTAGTTGACTGTCCTGGCCCATCACTAGTGGTAGCATATATGATTTTAAGTAATGAAACTCTACATTTTACAATCTGATAGGTCGTTTGAACATGTAACTTGTTTATTTGGTCTTTGTCTAGCATTTCAGTTGCCAGTAAGATCGTTTCACTGCAGCACGACACAAGAGTTTGTCACTGAAAACCTCCTTCTCTCTATCACCACATGTCTAGATCTGGTTCAGGAGGCTTGTATGCATGTCTATTTAAGCCGCGGCATGTCTTACACGCTCTATGTATGTTTTTAGCAGTAGCAATTCTTTGTACTTGCTCTGCCGCAGCAGTTTAAGACCAAACCTACTAACTTGCCATATCCATTATAATATTTTACAATTTATTCTTAGAGTTGTCATGATTATACTGTCTAAAACTTTAAATGGTAAATCATGAAACTATGTATAAAAAAGTGATTTATTGAAAAGACAGATTTTTCTGGATGAAGTTTAATCTTTAACCAGATAACTAAAGAAAATAAGAAAAACTAAGAAAATAATAAACACCTTGCACCAATTTGACATTCACACTAAAGGAAATAGTAAACACACACTCCATAATTTACTCACACTCAAGATGTCCCAGAAGAGTATCACTTTCTTTCTTCTGCTGAACACAAACAAAGATTTTTAGAAGAATATCTCAGCTATGTAGGTCAATACAATGCAAGTGAATGGTGGCCAGAATATTTTTTTAGCTACAAAAATCACAAAGGCAGCATAAATGTAATCATAAGACTAGTTGTTAAATCTATGACTTCTGAAGCGATATGATAGGTGTGGGTGAGAAACAGAACAATATTTAAGTCCTTTAACTATAAAAGAGATTTTTTGTAAAAAAGGATTTAAATATTGATCTGTTTCTCACTCAAAGTGATTGCATTGTTTCAGAAGATATGTATTAAACCGCTGGAGTTGTATGGATTACTTTTATGCTGCCTTTATGTGATTTCTGGAGCTTCAAATATATGGCCACTGTTACGTCCTCCTTTTAGTTGTCTAGAGAATTTAAGAGTATGTAAAATATGTGAAAAGATTAACTAAATTAAGAGAATTAAATGAAAAGAAAACGGGTTCAGTTACCGAAAGCTTGTGTGATGGAATGAATCAGGCAGAGACAGATATGGTTTACTGCTAAATATAATTATTTTTGTAACAAATCATAGCAATACACCCAATCATGATTACGGCGCAAATAGTGAAACAACAAATAACTATTTACAGAATATGTACAAATGGTAAGACAAAGAAAAAACAGACAAAAGGGTGAAGGACAATGAGCGGGGCTAAAGCAAAGAAACCAACAAAACAAAACTTCTATCTTAAATCTTTTTAAGTCTCAAGCTAACACAGAAAATAAAAATATGAAAACAATACTTAAACTACACTAACTAAACAAACATAAATACAGAGGGTAGCACCCGCTTCTTACCTGGTGTGTTTAGACAAACTCAAATCCTACGTAGTGTAGTGTAGATCATGTGACATGCTACCCTATCCCTCCTTTCAAAATCCAGGAAGTTAGTTTTGAATGATCGATTTAAATGAAGCAATGTCACAACAAATAAAACAAGTAACAAGCTTAGAAAGGTAAAATAAACCATTACGGAATACAGCTTAAAAAAAATGATTGTCTCACTAATACAGCAAAGTAGCTATTACAGGTCTAAAGACAAACAAGAGATAAACAAGCCTCATTCCTCGTTGTCACTTCCACGTTTTATAGAGAGAAGGAGAGTCTGGACTGGTTCCTTGAGGGGGGGGGGGTGTTGTCACATAAACTAATGAAGATTGACAAGATGAATAACCAATCACTGAACCTAAGAATCATGACAGTAAAGATAAATGAGAGAAAAGGAAACACAATCGAAATACGCTGCAACACGTAACAGCCACCTTAAAATGCAATAGCTGATATATTCTTCTAAAAATGTTAATTTGTGTTCAGAAGAAGGAAAGTCATACACATCTGGGATGAATAAATGATTAGAGAATTTTCATTTTTGGGTGAACTATCCCTTTAAAACTATCAGCATACATACCATTCTGAGTAGCATACCCTAACTTAATGTAATTTAACCACAGTCAGCTTTGTTTTTTCCAAATTGCATCTTGAGCTTACCCTAAAGACCTGACTTAATAGGATTACGTATCACAAGTCACACTGTTTTTCTGGCTAAAGAATTAGGTGGACAATATCATATGTGAAGTCTGTAACATTATACAAGTAATTCCTTTAAAATATTCTTCTCCAAAAGCTCAAGCTGTTCCAATGCCTCTCTCTAGAATCACTGAATCTCATATCTTCATGGTATATGCAGTAATACAAGTACACAGTGTATTTTATATCTGACTCACTATAGTCACTATTATCTATCAATGGCAGCATTATTATCTAGTATTGTGAATCCTTGTGTATGTGATCTACATTTAAAAGATGTACATCTTCATAACAACAATGAAAATGTCAGATTTTCCTTGTGTTGTTATTAAGGAAAGATGCTTGTTTGATATTTAGGGTATTCCATTTACTATATCAGGTTCCCACACTATCCATTCTCTGGGCAATTTAAAATGCCAGCCAACACTTGTTTCCAGATTTCTATACTAGGCATAGCAATCATTATAACTAGAGGAGACATGTTACCACACACATCACCCCCTTGGTCTGGCAGATAATCTTTTTTGGGGGAGTTGTTTTACTTGGCCACATTGCAAAGAAATAAAAATTGTAGACAGCTGTGTAAACTGACAAGTTGAAAACCCAACAGAAGACTATGTGCACTGGACAAACAGAAGTATTTATTTACATATATATTTCGATAATTTGTATTTTTGAGGACGATCATTGTTTTAGAAGCATTTTATTAATCATTTAATCAATATATTTGTTTTTTGCCTTATTTTTTGCCTTATCTTTGCAAACTAGCCCTTTATAGCTAACGCTATAATCTGTTTCTCTCTGTGGCATATCTTTCATCCTTATAGAAAGTCTGCTAAATATTATTTGGTTTTGGATCATTTCAATTCCAACTGACTCTAACTTAAAATGTGTGCAGAAGTTGTGCTGCTCAAACATTAAATATTACTTCAGGCTAAAATAAAATAAAATAGACAGTGCTTTATTGTGAAGGGAAGTGTTTTGTGTCATAGCTGTAACTATATTGTGTATTTTAGCACAGCTAGAAAGCAAAATTGACCAATTAGCATCCAGGGCTGACTCAGTTTCATAACATATAATTTAACTTGATCAATAGCAATAACCAATATCTAAAAGTGATAAAAGTTATTGTACAAATGAAGGAAATGTTGCATGAATTTTCTTTTCTTAACTGCAAAGCTTCAGCACTTATCACCACAATAAATAAGAAGGAAAGTAAGATTATGAAAATACCAGACAGGCGTTTCTTCTAGCATGAAAAGATCATTACAAGCAGTCTCTCTGGAAAGGGCAGACAGGAGCTATGAGGTACAAAATCTGCCATATTTTCAAGAGCAAAGATAATAATAATGAATAGAGAGAGAGAGAGAGAGAGAGAGAGAGAGAGAGAGAGAGAGAGAGAACTCTTCACTTTATCATTCATTACAAATGGCACTGAGACTATCTTTACCAGAATAAAATAATTAGGAACAAAAGAGGAATGGGAGAGGAAAGGAAAAAGAAAGAGAGTTTATTTCATTACAGAAGTGTTTCATATTTGACTACATATTGCTGTGTGTTTACATTTCGCAACCTTTTACCATAGTAAAAACATTACTATAACTACATTTTTGCAAAATTAGTTTTCCGTATCTCATTCTATGTATCACTGCAGTGGTAAAATCAACACTAGAGGTGCAACAACAAACAGTTTTATTCACTTTCACATAGATCACAAGTAAAAATGGCACTTAATTTTTCGTGGCTGATGTGGTGGCTTCAGCTATTGCATTTTTCATCTGAAATTTGCTTTTATGACACTGTTGATTAGGTTAAGGCAGGACTGTTTCTAGGCTGCATGTTAGTTCAGTTAATTTTTAGAAGAACATCTCAGCTCTGAAGTTCCATACAATGCAAGTGAAAGGTGACCAGGCATAAAGTCAGCATGAATTTAATACAAATGACTTCAGTGGACACACTTTGGGGCTGATCATGGGCGAACTGGCCAGCGGGAGAACTGAGCGGGCCGGTGGTGCATCTGTGAAACATGCCGAATGGGCCGCGATAAGCAAAAATGTGCCGCTGCGTTATGCAGAACGGACCACAAAACGGCACAGCGATATGCAGAAAAGCACAATATATTGTGATCTAAATCTCATAATTCTCAGTCTTGTATTATATATATATATATATATATATATATATATATATATATAATATTATTATAAAATGTTTAAGTGGTGAAGTGGCTACGAACATTAAAATAATTAACAAATGTTGTCACAGTTGTGTAATTTTAATAGTTGCCTGGATGCTGCATTTTGTGCATGTTCTTGACCATTTTCCACATTTCTATTTAAAAGTAGACTGGTAAACAAAAGAAGAGCACACCCTATGCATCCTAACACACAGGTGTCACATGGAGGACTGAGAAATACTTTTGTTCAGAGCACTTTACATTACAATGTGCATATTACACATATTCCGTTATTACTATGTTTTGATTTATATATTACTATGATTAATCGTAGTTAGTAAACTTTTAGTAATTACTTTGCTATGCGGTGTTGAGTGTGGAGGAGGCCATACCTCTAGTTGAGTGTGCTTTAACACCAATTGGGCAAGTCTGACCCTGTGACTCATAAGCCAGGGTAATTGTATTGACAATCCAATGAGAAGTCTTTACATGGAGAAGAACATTCCTTTTGTGCATCCTCCATAGCATATAAAGAGCTGATCAGACAGTCTGAACTGGCAGGTGCGCTCAACGTATGCATGTGGTGCCCGCATCGGGCATAACAAATGCAATGATTGTTCCTCATCTGGGTTTGACAGTGGCTCTTGAAAGTCCGGCCAAACTCGACATGAATTGTCGACTGATAATGCATGCATGTCACCTACCCATTTTACTGAGGCCAGAGCCAGCAATAGTGCAGCCTTAATGGAGAGCATGCGCAAATCAACAGAGTCCAAAGGCTCGAAGGGGGGCCCTACGAGAGCTTTTAGGACTATGGTTAAGTCCCAAATTGGGACTGTAGCTGTAATCTGTAATCATGCTTGCCTATAGAGGCGCCAGTTTCATGTGTGTGATATGCAGATATAGTTGCCACATACACTTCTAGCGTTGATGGGGTGAGTCCTGCGTCTAATTGCACATAAAGAAATATTAGAATTTCATGTATGGGGCAGTTTACTGGGTCCTTGCTGTGTGAGAGACACCAATCAGTGAACACAATCCATTTTATTGTGTAGAGTAGTGCACTCCGTTCAGGGGCCACACATGCGGGTTCCATAGCTGGGGCTGGGGATGCCAGATTGTGCCTTGCGCCTGAGAGAGGAGATCCCACCTCAGTGGTATTTCCCATGGTGAGCTGTACAGCATTTCCATCATTTCCGGAAACCATGGCTGGTTGGGCCATTTCGGTGCAAAAAATAGAACCATTCCCTTGTTCTCTCGAACTTTGCATATAACAGAGTGGATCAGGCCTACCGGAGGAGGCATATTTGCGTTTTGTCGGCCATTTGTGTGCCATTGCGTCCCTTCCCAGCTGGGCTTGGGACTTAGAATTACAAAGGGGACAGTGGGCATTCTCCACTGAGGCAAATAGATCGATTTATGCTTTGCGAAATATTTCCCAAATCCTCCGTACAGTTTGAGGATGAAGTCTCCATTCGCTCGGTATCACCCCTTAGCGTGACAGTAGGCCTGCGCCGTAATTCAGGCGGCTTGGGACATATGTCACTCTCAGGGAGAGATGATGCTCGCTCCATAGGAGGAGGTGACGCATCATTCTCGACAGTGGCGGTGAATGAATTCTGCCTTGGCTGTTTATATATGCAGCAACTGTCATGTTGGCTTAGCAAACCAGGACATGACAGCTCACTATTTCTGAATGACAGCCTTTAAGGCTAGAATTACAGCCGATAGCTCTAAGCGGTTGATGTGCCACTCCCTCCTCGCACCAAAAGTTGGGAGTCGATCTCACACTGCCCCCCGTGTTGGAAGCATCCATGGTCACCACTTTCTGCCTGACAACTTGGGACTTCCAAGTACCAGAGGGGACAGTGGGTATTTTCCACTGAGGCAAATAGATTTCTGCTTTGCCATATATTACACAAATAAAGTTTGAGGGTGAAGTCTCCTGAATTCCGCCTTGGCGGTTTATATGCCCCAACTGCCATATTGCCTGAGCGAACCAGGAAATGACAGTTTGATATTTCTGACTGAAAAGCCTTTAAGGCTAGAAATACAGCCGAAGGCTTTAGTTACTGCCTGACAACTTGCCCCAGCGCGACACTTCGCTGGTAAAATGCTGTCCGTGGTGCTTTAGCAGCTATACATCAGCGGGATATAGTGATGTGCATGCGTCCTTGGCGCCAAGCATGTCGTAGCACACGGCACTTCAGCCAGCACTAAAGAAGTCTCATGTGTAAGAGACCTAATGGAATAACCGGCCCCACAAATTCCAATGTTTCCTGAAACAAGTTTCAGAGTTATAATTTTGAATAGGCACTTTATAAGTGTGCGATTTAAATGTCTCAGATCCAGGATTGACCGAAGCCTGCCATCTTTTTTGGAACAAGAAAATAACGGCTGTAAAACCATTTTGGTGCGTCGCATTTTTCACGATGAGACTGTGTATTTCGGCTCGTAACACTGGTGCGTCTTCGGACGAAACTGTGGGAGACAGAACGCTGTTGAAACGTGTTGGCTGATGTACAAAATTGGATCATATAACCATGTTTGATCATTTTTGCACCCCTTCTGAAATACCCGTTAGGGCTCACCACGCATTTGCGTAATGGGACAGAGGGCAATTTGGTTTGATCACTATATGGTATGATGCGACGCTCACTATAGGGAAGTGGTTGAGCATTATGTGTGTGCTTTGAAGAGGAAAAAGGGGCTCTTTATTGAGAATGTGTGTGCATCTTGTGCATTTGCATGAATGCTGTATTCTTTTTTGCACTTATTGCATTTTTTATTGCATTTATTTGAGTGCAAGACACAGAAAAAACATTTTGAGCAATATTGTGAACAATATTCCTTTCCCGACAAACAGTAATGGGTAGAGGGGGAACAGTGTTTTGTGTCTCCAATCAAGACTTTTTTTTTTTTTTTTTGGAGCAGACAGACCCGGAGGGAATCGCAGGCTCTGCTTTCCACTTCAAAGGGTTGTGCCCGTCAGGAGCACTTTTGCTGCGCGTGCTGATACGCAGGTGCCTGTGAGGCAGCAGGTATGGGGTTTTTAGTCAAGTGCTGGCTTGAAACAGAGCGAGGGTGAACCGGCTGTGATATACTCCATTTGGGCATAAAGTGTCTCATAGCATGTGACTGCTGTTGAATCATGACATAACGCTCAGCAAACTTATTCACAGGGGCCGGCTGGAGACACTGAAGCTTCCAAAAGAGTGACTTTTTAAATCACTCATTTCTGCCCTGGAGCACCGCCATTGTGTGGAGTGCTGATCCAGCTTGTTCATGCTGTTGAGTAAGCTTTTCCCGCCAGTGCGGACATTTGTCGACACGGTTTGGAAAGATGTACATGTTACTCGCTGGGCAGAGGTGTGCCGCTACCGCCTCCGCCACAGGGGTAATTGGGTATAACCGTTTTCTTTCCTGTGATCCACATTAAAGGCGGGTACGCAAGCATGCCGTACAAAGCGGAGTGATGTTCGCCAGAACACTGCAGGGGAGCGGAGAGTCTTCCCATTGCCGTGAAGATTCCGTCCGCTGACTCATGTGTATCGACCGCGAAAGGTAGAGGGCTTCGAGACAAGAGATGATCGCTTGTCTTGGAGGAAGAAATTCTGAGGAAATGTTATCTGAGAACCTGTTTTTATGGCAGTCAGTTTTGCTCCAAAACAGGCGGGGCTCAAACACCATAGCCAAATTTAGAATATTGGCATTATTGTAGAGAGGTTTCAGATAGGTCGTGTATGAAGGCACTCCCCATATGCGTTAATAAACGCAATGTCAAGTGGACTGAGTCATAAGGAAACTATTTGGAGGCATCGCATTCACAATATAAAGATGAACCCCTCCTCTTTTAAACTTAAAATAAACTCTTTGGATTTACACAGTTTCAATTCAGTGTTTGACTTTACCAAAGGGTAAGTAGTACACTACATATAATATTTATTGTGTTTGTAAAATTATCACCTTCATCTGGGCATGAATCTCTAGATGGTGATCCCTCAGGTGTTGGATCATATTAGATGTTTTCACTGCTTTTGATGGCACTTATCATCTGCACGTTTTGCATACTGGATACACTGGATAGACAACATGGTTGTTTTTTTCATGTTTTTAGCCGTTACATCCACATTTTTAGAGTTTAATAACTGTGACCATTTTAACAGCGGTTAATTGTGAAATCGGGTAATTCCGACATCCCTATTCACGAAAAATAAACGGAACATAAAAAACATAACATAAATTAGAGGAGGTGATTTTCTTTTAAAGGAGCTCACACACAATGTAATCAGATGCATACATCATTCAATAATCAACACGAAGCACAATGTTACAAATGGCCACCAGGAGATGGCGCAGTAAATGACACATAACTTTCTAGCAAGTCAGTCCACTGTCTGCCATTTTTAGAATGCTCTTGGGAGACTATTTCCAGTCATGCAAGTGCAGCTCTTATCTACTTGAATGGAGAAATACCAAACTCTCAAAAACGGTTGGTCAAGATTGCAATCTAAGTACATAGTTCAAATCAGCAATACAATCTGACAATACTGAAATCATAAATTGTGATTCTTTGCCTCATATTATGGTAAAAAAAAAAAAAAACAGCATTTTCCTTAGCTTATATAGCTAAATGCACATGCATGTTCTAGAGTTGATTGACAGGTGATGTCTGTATCTAAAATGTGATTGGCTCTTTTAACTGTAAGGCGGGATTTCCTTTTTACATCCGTTGACCGTTGGGCACTCAGAGCTTCTTGGTTGGATGTTTCTATTTCTCCCATTCATTTTAATAGAAGTGGACCATCTCTGCTAAATAATCTCTGGTCAAAAGGCACTGTGTGAAATCTCATTACTAAAATCATGTCTCCATGCTATGCATACCTTCAGTCATTGTGTTTGCATGTGTAATTATTTCTTATGTACAATTATTACATAAGTTTTATATGTTTGGAGAGGCTTTTGGCACAACGATAAATGTTTATGTAATGCTATATCTTTTGATTGCTTTGTCATATCTTTTTTTAAATTTTTTATTTGTATTCTTTTTTTTTTAATTATTATTATTATTGCAATTATACATCACAAAACAGGGAGCATTCAACAACATAAGACACAGAACAAACTTAAATGAACAAGGACAAGGAGCACGATTCAAGACCGAATAGGATACATATATATTCATATGTGTGTATATATATATATATATATATATATATATATATATATATATATATATATACACGTCATACATACATACATACACACATATACACATATGTGGCTTGCTTTTTTTCCATTTACATGTATGAATATGATATTTACCCAGCAACAATACCATGTTAACCATGTCAGAAATGTGTGGATTCAAACTATTTTTATCAAAAAAAGGATATCTTGTAGAACAGGAGGAACTGTCTCAATTTTTACTGATAACCAGTTATATATGTCAAGCCAAAACTGTGCAGTAAATTCACACTAAAAAAAGGGATTAAGTGTTTCAGCGAAGAAAGAACAGAAAACACAAGGATCCACCTCGAAATTAAATCTTTTCTGTAGAAAATCACCTACAGGGTAAGAAAAATCCTAAATAGGATTTTGTAATGAGTTTCCTTAACCTTTGGAGCAACAGGGTATGCAAGATAAAAGGTGAAAGATTTATTTCTTACTGAAACTTCAACATCTCCTAGAAAATAACACTGAAAATCCCCAGTGATAATATGTTTAAACACTTTATGTATAAGTTTGTTACTACACTTATTATCAACTAGTTCCAATTATTCTTAACAAACCGGTGGGTATAGCTTTACATACTTTATGATAACTTTTAATTGTAGTTCTAACACTATATTTATTAATAAATTAATTATAAGATAAAAAATTCCCTTCAGCATCTAATAAATCTTGAAGAAAAATAATGCCTTTGACAAACCAATCACTTTTATAAAGAGATTTCTTATTGAAAACTACAGACCTATTATTCCAAATAGTGGCATTGTGAGGGGTAAAGTTGTGGGTAAATATATTTTTCCAAGAAAGCAGTACCTGTTTATGAAAATTTGACAATTTCAAAAGAATTGTAAAAAAATCAGTATCACATGTTAACATGAACTCAAGGTAGTTTTAAAAATATGGTTAGGAATGTGGTACCATATTGAATGTGGCTTTGATAAATACTCTTTCAGCCATTTTATTCTGAATGTACCTAGGAGAGATTCAAAATCAATGGCTTTCAAACCACCATGGTCATGCTCTTTAACCAAATGGAATTTACGTAATTAGTGTGTTTTGTTTTTCCATATAAATTTAAATAAGATGGAATTCACTGATTTGATTGTTTTTGGGGCAGTATACAAGGCATGGGATAAATAAATAAGTTTGGATATTCCCTCAGTTTTAGTTAGAAGAATTCGGCCCAATATAGATAGGTCTCTAGACAACCAATGATTTAAGGATTTTTGCATACCCTCTATTTTAAGATTAAAAAGGTTTTTTTTTTTTTCTATTAATACAATTCTTGGTAATCATGACCCCTATTTCCTTTAGAGCACAATTATGGATTTTCATTAATTCACACTTTTTCAAGTTTATGGTCAGTCCTGAAGCTTTTGAAAATATAGAATTTGAAATAAGAAATAAAACAGTGTCATCTGCAAATTGGCTTATGGTAAAATTCCTACCAAGAATATCAATCCCTATATTATCCTCAAACTTTATAATGAATAAAGACATTAGTTCTGCTGCTAAATTGAATAATAATGGTGAAATAGGGCATCCTTGATGAATTCCTCGTTTGATTTGAATTCTGGGTGATGAGCCTTGATTAAGGGATACACTACTATAAATATCATTATAAAACATGGAAATTACTCTGTGAAACATAGGACCAAAACCAAACAATTCAAGAGACTTGAACAGAAAAGGATGTTCAAGGGTATCAAATGCCTTGAAAAAAATCTAGAAATAAAAATAAACTTGACTGAGGAATTAAATAATTATAGTCAAGCATATCAAGGACTAACCTAATATGACCGTGAACGTCTCCCTTTGCTAAAAGCAGATTGAGTTTCATAGATGATTTTACCAATACCCTTTTTAAGCCTATTTGCAAAAACATGAGAAAGCAATTTAAAGTCGTTTGATAGAAGAGTTATTGGTCTCCAGTTGTCTAAATATAATATGTCCTTATTCGGCTTTTGAATGAGGATAATTAAGCCATGTTTCATTGATGGAGATAATTCAGATTTATCTATACACTCTTTTAATGCTTCAAAAACTAAGATTCTTATTTCGGCCCAGAAATATTTATATAGTTCTACTGTAATACCATCAATACCTGGGGACTTTTCATTAGGCATTTGTGAAATAGCAATAACTTATTCTGAAATATCAATATCGTCCTCCATTTTGCTTTTAAAATCACTATCTATAATAGGTAATTTGTCCTTTAAGAAAGAGTAAGAAAAAATCACAATCTCTCTCTCTGTATGTCTTGATTTATATAAATTACCATAAAAGGAGTATATATAAACATCAATCAGTGTTTGCTCTTTGCTTATATGGTTATTAATACTGAGTTTATTGATATTTTTTAAAGCTTGTTTGCGTTTTTCTAAGTTGAAAAAATATGAAGATTTTTTTTTTTCCCCTCTTCAATCCATCTTGCTCTGGATCGTATGAATGCCCCTTTAGCCTTTTCAGTATAAAAATCATCCAGCTCAGATTGAAGAAGGTGATGTTCTCTCTGCTCACTCTCGTTAAGAATGGCTTTATTATGAAAGTAGTTCAATCGCGATAAGATTATTAACTGCCTTGATTTTCATTTGATTGACATTTTCTAGTATTTGCAATACGTTTCCCTTCTTTTATTGCCAGTCTTTTAATGCTAAATTTAACCCATTCCCATTTACCAATTGGAGATAACTCTGACATACTTTTAACATTGTTAAGCAATAGCAGAACAGAATTACAAAAAGATTTACATTTTAACAAATTACTATTAAATTACCAATGAGATCTAACTGAAGGCGAATTACCATTTCTCCTAACAGAGAGTAATATGACACTATGATCAGTTAAAATAGATGGATAAATATCACAGTCATACAAGAAAGGAAGGAGATTAGAGGTTATCAACCAAAAATCGAATCTAGAACGCTGAATACGCCATGAAGAAGACCCCAATGTGAATTGTTTTTTATGTGGGTTTTTCACTTGCAAAATATCAACCAAATCAAGAAACTTAGATATATTAGAAATTAGGAGGTTATAGGGGAATGTGTTAAAGGGGGTGGGATGTCTATCCTGCCATTCATCTGGAACAGCATTAAAATCTCCTCCAATAATAATTTTGTCTGTAAGATGTGTGTTCTTCCACCCGTCAAACATGACACCCATATTTTGTATAAACAAACTATTAGTGGCCTTGTTTGTATAACCATAATCATTTATCAAAATGTAATTACACTCGTTAAATTCAAGAACAACCATAATCCAGTGACCCTCATTATCTTATACTGAGGCAATAGTTTTGCTATCCAAACGATTAAACAAAATGGCTACCCCTGCTGAGTGAGAAGTACCATGAGCGAATAAGTTCTCTCCACCCCAACGTGACTTCCAGAATCTAACATCCACATCAATTGAATGAATCTCTTGAAGAAAACAATTAACTTTTACTTGCTCCTTGCAAAAAAATAAAAAGTGCCTTTGTCATATCGACACAAAATTTTTCTCAGATACAGTTTACATGATTTGGAACAAAACAAAAGCCGTTTTCGGAGCCACCTTATATACACCCAGAGATATAAAATGTCAAATCAGAAAAAAAAGTTTTTAAAACATGCTATGCTCTTAAGCGTTCTTTGTTTACATTTGTTCAAAGTTACTCTATAGTTTTAATGTAAAGAACGTTATTAATCTTGACAAACTATTTATCATTAAAAAGTTCTTAGCATCAGGCATTGATGTAAGACCACTGTTTTACAGTAGAAATGTTAGAAAGCTACAAGCACAAGTTCATTTCTCACTCCAACAATTGGCAAGAAAAGAAGACTTGCTATGACATCATGCCTACCTCAGTGACCACATGACAAGGGACTTCTTCATACCATGCCATACATTACGTACGAAGCATAAAACTAATGAGTTCATTGTTGAGACTTGTAAATATATAGACGAATACAAAAATATAGGGGTTGTCTGTTATTTCCATACAGTCTCTGATATGTTGTATATTTTTATTGACAGTTCTGTAGCTGTTAGTACAGAAGAGCTGCAGTCTATAAATAATCAGCTTTCTGCCTCATTATATGAATGGAATCCACATGTGATCAGTAACATACACTGCTATAACAACTCAATTATGATTAGAGGAAAAATGCACAAAATGATGTGTATTTTGTCCTGTTTACCATTCTGCATTTAATGCTACATGCGGCCATAATCATCACAAGACATTAATTCAGAGTTTTAAAGTAGTCATCCTAAAATTTTAACTAGAACATTATCAGACTTAAGGCTTTAGCCACATTGTGTTTCTATGCCCAGATAAGGTCAGTACACAATCCTTCACAGTCTTCACAATACTTACACATCAAACATACATAATATTGAGGAATTGTTCTTAGTTTATCAGATGACTTTGTCAGACAAGCAGACAATGGGGAAAACAGAGGGGACTTGTTGGTATGCTTGCTCGAATGAGCATTATCTCTCAAAATAACACTCTAACTCACTCACACACATAACCACTTTGTCATGATGGGTCACAGAATACGAATTGTAAAAAAAATTATGGTGAACTTATTACCTGTTCTTTCAAAGGAAGTGTCACATGTAATATTCATAGCCTATGACCACTCCTGTGAGCTGAATGATTGTCCTTACTGAGTTAGAATAGAATACAATATACTTTATTGTCCCATTCTGGGAAATTTGACTTGGACTCCAGTGACACAAGCAGCCTGAACATTGGACAGTGACTACAGTATCACACAATATGCTAGAACACTTATAAGCACAATAAAACAATACATATGTTGTCATGTGTGTAAAAAAAATATGCATATTCCTAACTTAGTACACTTAGTATCGCAGTTTGACCCCGGCAAGGAAACAAGTCATGAACCATTACCATTGTACCCTTGAGCAGGGCACTTAACCCCTGGTTGCTCCAGTGGGGGTTGTACCTCCACAATAAATGTACTGTAAGTCACTTTAGATAATACTGTGGCTTCTACTAAACTGCTACTTAATAAAATGAAAACCGCACTGTGTAACTGTCTGCACTACAAGCGACATCACTACAGGCTTGTCAAACACTCCTATACCACTCTTTATCTGTCATTGGAAGTCCCTCCCCTATGATGATACTGCTCGATAAAATAAAATGATAATGTTAAAATGAAAAAATGTCTTTTATTTATTAGTTACTACATTGATAAATGTATTTTATGTTGTAACTGTTTTATTAAAATAATAAAGCCTTCAAGGCTATATTGTGAATATAGTGCTAAATATTGTGTATTAGCGTATTGTGTCAACAACAATGCACTTTAACCGTGACTATAATCATTATTTAGCCTCTCATCCTATAAGAAGGGCAAAATAATTACTTTTTTCCTTCAAGGTATAACCTGAATATTTTTGTAGGCAACGGGTTTCTGAAATAAGACTGGTGCACAGTGACAATTAATAAGGCTCCTTGTGGCTGCATGTTACACTTATCTGGCTTCATTTGCATCCACTCCTCTCTCATTGCTGATTGGATGATGAGAGGCTGCTATAACGATTTCTCTGTGTGTCTGGGGCACTTTATGCCCTGCAACGTGTGCAAGTGCTTTATTTGTCTGGGCATATGAGGGCAGAGAGTCCTCGATTGCTGAACAACAGCAATTGCTGAACAACAGCAATAAGCACAAACCACTTTAATTTTAGCCAGATCGAGATATAACAAATTTGATACTTTACCAATACTGTTACTACTTAGATATACATCGGTAGTTGAAGTCACAAAACATCATGTTTAATTCAAAAGTGAGCAAAACAGAGTCCTTCTCATCTGCAAAATGTGAACTATTTGGGACACATAAATAGATCTAGATGACTTGAAAGGAACAGATCGGTTTGCAAGATGTGTCAACATGTTATTGGATTCAAATGTGTCCTAAAATCAGTTCATGAAACAGTGACTTAGTGGATTTATATTGGGGCCCAAGTATATTAGGGCAAATCTCATGAAACTAAAGAAATGTCCAGTTAATTTTTTTTCTCCTAAATCAAAATAAAATCAAAATTTTGCTTAAGGAAAATGAAGCCTTTTTTTATTGAATATTGCATTAGTAAAGTTATTTTATAAGATAATGAGAATGTCTGTTGTACTGGATTGAATTTTACACAAAACAAAAGATACAAATTATTTATAACAGCATTATTGTAATGAGAATGAGATTTTTTAATGCAAAATATAATTGTATAATTCATATTACAAGAAATGATACATACAGTTTTGTACAGTTTTCATTTAAATTTTGGGTGAAATATGATCTGGACATTTCTTCATGAAATTCTCCCATTTCTATAATGCTGCTGGGTAAGAAATATGATTCCACATATTCATTGGTAACACATTACAATAAGGTTGCATTAGTTTGTATGAACTAACAATGAGCAATACTTTTACAGCAGGTATTAATCTTGGCATAATATTGATTACCACAAAATTGAATTTGACTCATTCCTCCTTTTCTTTGAAAATAAAGAGTTCCAGTGGGGCACTTAAAATGGAAGTGAATGTGGCCAATTTTTTCAAAAGTATAACCACGAGATATAAATTATATGTGTGTAAACATGATTTTAGTGTGATAAAATCACTTACTAACCTTTTCTTTACTAAGTAAATTTATAGCCAATTTTACAACCTGTTGTCATGACGATGTATTGTCAACAAACCCTAAAACAACAGTAAAAAGTACAATTTAAACAACTTTACAGCTAAATTAATACACGTTTTATCAGAATAATTAATGCAAGTGCTTTTATAAAATTATTGGCTTCACATTTCTTTTTAAATTCTCTAAAAATTGTTTAATAATTCTCAAACTTTTTTCAGTTATTTCAGAGACGTAGGGCCTGCCATAGCAAAACAATCAAATAAAACAAAGACAATGGCTAATCAGATAACATTGACACACAATTCCTATATCATCCAAAATTACTTTTAATATCTGTGAAACGCACCCTTGTGCTCTCTCTCTCTCTCTCTCTCTCTCTCTCTCTCTCTCTCTCTCTCTCACACACACACTCTCACCCACACTTGAGGCCGTCCCACACTAGACAAGAAATGCCACGTCATGGCTAGGGCACGGCACGGGCATCAAACACGGCACGTCGATGCGGTTCAGGTGGCAGACAGTACACACAAAAGTTACCAAGGTTTTTCCCTTCTTCAAGAATGAACAAGGCTAGAGTAAATAATATATGTACATTGATACTGATTTGGGTCGAATTTAATGGAAAATATGCAAGTTGCGCTCTGTGGCGAGGCAGAAATTTGAGCAGCCTCCAGAGTCATAGGTGGGCACCGTTGACAGATGGTGAGTGGCAGCGTTGTGTGTATTCGTAGAAAACAATTGTTTCTAGTGTTAGAACACACTATGTGGACCCCCTTTACACATACTGTACATTCGCAAACACATAGACACTCGCAAGCAACAAACAGAGCCTTGATGCCAATGCACCCCTGTGACAGTTTAGCAACTGAAAAGCTAGAATGTAAGAATGGTGATGCTACCACCCTGCTACTATGCAGTGTAGTTAAACTATCAGTTCGCAATTTAAAGCAATGTCACTGACGAACACAGCAGACAAGAGCCACTGCAGATCACACACATGCCCGATCGAGCTCTCTCTCATACATTCACAAACGCAGAAACACACTCTAACTTGTTACTTCAATAAGTACTTAAAAGAAACCCAAGCCTCCGTTACTAGTTTTAAAGTGACGCTTTCAAACTAGCAACTAAGGCTTAGGCTGTTTCAAAGCAAGATGCTGAATCCATAGAAGAAGAAAGTAGTTTGACACACAAGAGCGCATTTGAGAAGAAAACCTGAAAATGTCTTCAGATAAAACACAAAAAAATTTCTTAAGGTGTGGTAAATGTGGTATAAGCTGAAAAATTTACTCCGGCCCAATGAATTATTGAAAATGGGTGACCACTTAGGGGTGTGCATTATTTTTCAATAATTCAACAGTCCATCATCAATTGTTCTTTACTTAATGCATTTTGTACTAACATTAACTAACAATGAACAATTGCATTTTTATAAATTATCATAATCAAGAATAATAAAGAGAAAATGTTCTTTAGTTCATGATACCTAATGCTTTTACTAATGTTAACAAAAGCAACCAAATGCAACCATGTTACCTATTCATTTGATTAACTGTTCTATTTCTAAGAGAGTTTTAGCTTGAGTGAAATGAATAATAATGCCTGAGGTATAAAAATGTCAAATAATCAGATATTTTAAACTGACGTTGACTCTCCTAATGTTTAGCATCCGATTTTGGACTGCTCCAAAGTGCAGTGCACTTTACAGCTTGCTGTAATTTCCCAATGAAGAGGTATTGTGTTACTGTCTTGCAAGGAGAGTTTTTTCAGTATGAATTTTGCATTTATGTGCTGAGTGTCTCTAGAGGATGCTGGAATTAGACCTTCCACATTCAGCCTGCCCAATTTACCTTTCACCTCAGTGTCCACTGCCCAAACAGCCATAACGACAGGAAACGCACCAAAGTAGTTTTTAGTAACATGAGACTGAACATGAGACCAAGGTTCTGTTTTGCACAGGCAGCATTGTCCGAATTCAAATTGAATTAGAGCAAATGTATAAGTTCAATTCTAAATGCCACACTTAAGATGTGAAAGCAAAACACGTTGTTTACACTATCTGTTTCAAATAAGTTCAGGCTATTCCATTTGGAGTGCTAGGATAATGGTTCAGATTTCCTACAGAGAAGAATTTCATTTCATTACCTTATTCCCTGAGCACCCAAGAGTATATTTTGACATAACTGTGCTGCTTTAGGGTGCGAAAAGTGTAGAGAAGTTTACAACTTTTAAGTTGACACAATGATATACCATAGGTGAGCACATACTGTAGTTGAGGTTGCATATTCTTTTTAAAGCACCCTCGGCACCTTCTGATCCAAAACTTTTGAAAGAGAATTGTTTTCAGCTGAAGACCGACATTCCACATACACATTTGTCGCACACAAGACTGGCTGTCAGTTAGGTTGTGTGAATTCAAAGAAACTGCTGCACTTGGTAATGTTAGCTTCAACTCAAACATTGACAGTGACATTGAAAAGCAAGTACCTAGAACCAGCTCGCAGACATGATCACCTTTATATTCATCTTCATTCTGAAAGCAATGGGCCAAACAATGCAATTGTCATTATTTTAGTCTGTGGGATATAATGCTGCCTAGAGATAATGTCTCCTATGTCACTGTAACGCTGCAAAATATATAACTTCAAAGGCTGAAAAGTCTTCCATCATTGTGTCCTTGACTGCACTGTCATTAGCACTGAAATGTAGTGCTTCAGCTCCTGGAAATAAACTGTCTTCACAGACTGACAGTCTAGTAAGATCTTTTGACATGTGCACTCAGCAAGAGAGCCTTCATTACCAATACCAATATCTGTTCCCCTCTTCAATATCACCACCATCTGTTTTGAGACCACTACGAGCACAAGAGGTATCTTCAACCAATAAAATATTTAAAACTTAATTATAATGTAAGAAAATATTTGAAAATGTACCTCAATCTGCCTCACTTGGAAAAAAAAATCTTATCCACAGACAATATTGCCAAATAGGCTACAGTGGGAACCAAAAGGATTTGCTTTAGATAACAAAATATCAGAGCAAGAGGCATCTGCAAAAAATTATGTGAACCTTGTCTCTGAGCTAACTTTTCCGAGCCATTATTTAGAGCCAAGTTAGTTCCCCTAAACTGCCAGTGGCCTAGCAGAGTGATTACAGGTGTAGTTCTTCACATTAACTATGGACATGTTCCAAATTTTACAAACTGCCCCTATGTGGCCTTAGCTGGAACTAAAGTTGAACACTTGCATGACACAATGTGCAAGCGCAACCATGAGCAAACGTCCAAATTAAACATATGAGTAGTAAATAATAATTAATATACTCCTAATCCTAAACTAAACACTTAAACTAACAGTACTGAAACAGCATCCTTACACTTATTTATTGTAAGGAAAGTGACGTGAAAGGCACAACGTGGCTAATTTTCTGAAACATTTGAGTAGCAATGACATTAAACTATGTAACTTTTTCAGTATTAAAATACTCTATTCTATCCCAGCTTAATATGCAGAGACAACTATAAATAAGCCATTCATAGGTTATTTTTCTCAAAACTGTAAACACTAGGGAAAGGGGCAGACTGGCCATAGGGAGAACCGGGACTTTCCCGGTGAGTTGCGCTCCATTTCAAGAGTGTAGTCCATCTGTGGACATCCTCCCAGTAATGCATTATAATAATCTAGTCTTGATGTCATGAACGCATTAATTAGTTTTTCGGCATCAGCAACAGAGAGCATGTGTCGTAATTTAGCAATATTTCTTAGGTGGAAGAATGCTGTTCTACAAACATTGGTAATTTGATTTTCAAAGGACAGATTGGTGTCAAATATAAAACCTAAGATCTTTGCTGATGACGATGATGTAACAGTACATCCATCGAGAGTCAAATTATATTTTAGCGGCTTCATTTTAGAGGTTTTTGGTCCAATAATTAGTACCTGTTTAGTTGGAATTGAGTAGAAGGAAATTGCTGGCCATCCAATCTTTTATTTCATTGGTACACTCTGCTAAATTGGAGAATTGTGAAATCTCATCAGATTTTGAAGAAATATAAAGTTGTGTCGTCGGCATAGCAGTGGAAACTTATTCCATGATTCCTGATAATATCTCCCAGGGGAAGCATATACAAGGAGAAAAGCAGAGGCCCTAAAACGGATCCCTGTGGCACTCCATACTGTACTTTTGTTTGGTTTGACAATTCCTCATTTACATAGACAAAGTGGTAGCGGTCTGCTAAATATGACCTAAACAATACTAATGCAGCTCCAAAAATACCAACATAATTCTCTAGCCTATTCAAGAGAATGTTGTGATCTACCGTGTCGAATGCAGCACGAAGATCTAAAAGCACTAGAAGTGAAATGCAGCCACGATCAGATGATAAGAGCAGGTCATTTTTAACTCTGATAAGTGCAGTCTCTGTACTGTGATGAGGCCTAAATCCTGACTGAAATTGTTCATAAATACTATTTCTCTGTAGAAATGAACATATTTGGGAGGACACTACCTTTTCTAGTATTTTCAACATAACCGGGAGATTTGAAATCGGTCTATAATTAGCCAGTTCTCCAGGATCAAGTTGTGGCTTCTTAATAAGCGTTTTGATAACTGCCATTTTAAAGTTTCTTGGGACGTGTCCTAAGGATAGCGAGGAGTTAATAATATTAAGAAGTGGTTTTGAAATTACAGGAAATACCTCTTTTAAGTGCTTAGTTGGTATTGGATCTAACAAACATGTTGTGGCTTTTGATGTTTCGATAAGTTTAGTTTTTGAGCGGTAATCTGAGTTACCGTAGACTTTGTCAGTTTGAACCAGTCTGGCCATTTTCTGTTGACCTCTCTCATCATTAAGTATTTCCATCCACAGAACTGCCGCTCACTGAATGTTTTTTGTTTGAGGCACCCTTCTGAGTTAATTCTAGAGACTGTTGTGTGTGAAAATCCCAGGAAATCAGCAGTTACAAAAATACTCATACCAGCCCGTCTGGCACCAACAATCATCCGTGCGATTATCTAATCAGCTAATCATGTGGCAGCAGTGCAGTGCATAAAATCATTCAGACATGGGTCAGGAGCTTCAGTTAATGTTCACATCAACCATCAGAATGGGAAAAATGTGATCTCAATGATTTGGATCGTGGCATGATTGTTTGTGCCAGATGGGCTGGATGAGTATTTTTGTACATGCTGATTTCCTGGTATTTTCACACACAACAGTCTCTAGAATTAACTCAGAAGGGTGCCTCTGAGCAACACGAGGGGGGCCTACACAATATTAGGCAGGTGGTTATAATGTTGTTGCTGATCAGTGTATGGCAGTGTTGAAATTTAGTGTGTCAAAAACACTATACTTAAACCTGTTATATTTTCATTTGAACACTGTAAAATCTTCACTCCCAATGTATTGCTAAAATTTCTCACATTACTGTAATTTTACACACATGCAAACCTAACTGGTTCTCTGTAAATGTGCAAACTGTTTAAGTTTATCCATCATACACAGTATATACCTAGGAATTGTTATGTTAATGCCAACAGCTGAGCGAACCCTAGAGAACTCTCTGCTGAAAGGCCACCACAGGTCAATGTTTCAACTTTTTCTGCTTTCTTGTAGTACCACTGCATGAACCATGTCATCAATAAGGTTCCTCATTGGCAAAGGTTTAGAGAAATTTAACTGAAATCTACCACTCCAAAGTGTGCTGAAACTGAATAATGAGTCATGCTGACAGGCAATTGTACAACTCTCTTATGGATAAAATGGTGGCTGTAGAAGTAGTGTGTATAGAATATAATTAGCAGGCTTCAATGTAGGTTTGCATTAAACCTTGCATACTAGCTGTCAGTGACCTCTGGGTCCCTGGAAAATGAGTGAACCAAATGCATGTCATCATTTGCACGTTCATAAATTGAATACAAATGAGAGCTGCATTCCATTTTATTACTGTTAAAGAGATCAAGATGTTTGTTAGAGGGATAGCAGGCATTTTAGTTTTTCCCTCAGTTTCATGTTCTGGAAAAGCAATGTCCTGCCTCTGAATATCTTATTAATTGATGGTGCAGACCAAGTCAAGTCATTTTTATTTGTATACCGCTTTTCACAACACACATCATTTCTAAGCAGCTTTACAGAAAATCATGCATTACCAGAAAATTAAACTGTAATATCTATAAAGTCTTAGTCATCATTGTGTAGTTTGATTAAATATGATTGTAAATTGTGTATAAACATAAATAATAATTGTATTTAGAACCCAAGTGAGCCAGCTGAAGGTGACTGTGACAAGGAACACAAAACTCTGTCTCTAGACAGAAAATATTAATCAAAAATTTGTCTCTAGAGGTTACTCAGAATGGAAAAAGCATCCAGTGAGTAGCAGTTCTGCTGACAGAAATGTCTTGTTGATGAGAGAGGTCAACAGAGAATAGCCAGGCTGTACAATTGTAGTGAGCAGAATAGCATCTCAGAATGCACAACAGAAGAAGACCACATCGAGTTCCACTTCTGTCAGCCAACAACAGAAAGCAGAGGCTGCAGTGGGCACAGGCTTACCAAAACTGGACAGTTAAAGACTGAAAAAACATAGCCTGGTCTGATGAATCTCGATTTCTGCTGCCTCAACTTTCTGTTCTGTGCAAGAAATGCAAGTATAATTAATATGTAAGCAACTGAAAAGAGACACTGGGAGCGTCTCAATCAGCTCCCTAGTTCAATAGTCAGTGTTTTCAAGGCTGTTTCAATCACAAAATCGATCCAGTGACTTGAAACTTTCGATCCCTAAAAAAATCTCAGAATGCAGCAGAAAAAACAGGGAACATCATTGCTCACCCTTACCAGAAATGGCATCATGTCCTCTAAAGTCTTTTAAGTCATTAGAAGATGAGCATAAGTGTAAAACTATTAAGTCAAAGCCTAATTTTCTCTTTAAAAGAGATGTTGTGTGTGATGTACTTGATTCATAATGACCATGATAGGGAAACAATCTAACAACCTTCTATCAACAGAGTTGCTTTATATACACTCACCTAAAGGATTATTAGGAACACCATACTAATACTGTGTTTGACCCCCTTTCGCCTTCAGAACTGCCTTAATTCTACGTGGCATTGATTCAACAAGGTGCTGAAAGCATTCTTTAGAAATGTTGGCCCATATTGATAGGATAGCATCTTGCAGTTCATGGAGATTTGTGGGATGCACATCCAGGGCACGAAGCTCCCATTCCACCACATCCCAAAGATGCTCTATTGGGTTGTGATCTGGTGACTGTGGGGGCAATTTTAGTACAGTGAACTCATTGTCATGTTCAAGAAACCAATTTGAAATGATTTGAGCTTTGTGACATGGTGCATTATCCTGCTGGAAGTAGCCATCAGAGGATGGGTACATGGTGGCCATAAAGGGATGGACATGGTCAGAAACAATGCTCAGGTAGGCCGTGGCATTTAAACGATGCCCAATTGGCACTAAGGGGCCTAAAGTGTGCCAACAAAACATCCCCCACACCATTACACCACCACCACCAGCCTCCACAGTGGTAACAAGGCATGATGATCCATGTTCTCATTCTGTTTACGCCAAATTCTGACTCTACCATCTGAATGTCTCAACAGAAATCGAGACTCATCAGACCAGGCAACATTTTTCCAGTCTTCAACTGTCCAATTTTGGTGAGCTCTTGCAAATTGTAGCTTCTTTTTCCTATTTGTAGTGGAGATAAGTGGTACCCGGTGGGGTCTTCTGCTGTTGTAGCCCATCCGCCTCAAGGTTGTGCGTGTTGTGGCTTCACAAATGCTTTGCTGCATACCTCGGTTGTAACGAGTGGTTATTTCAGTCAAAGTTGCTCTTCTATCAGCTTGAATCAGTCGGCCCATTCTCCTCTGACCTCTAGCATCAACAAGGCATTTTCGCCCACAGGACTGCCGCATACTGGATGTTTTTCCCTTTTCACACCATTCTTTGTAAACCCTAGAAATGGTTGTGCGTGAAAATCCCAGTAACTGAGCAGATTGTGAAATACTCAGACCGGCCCGTCTGGCACCAACAACCATGCCATGCTCAAAATTGCTTAAATCACCTTTCTTTCCCATTGTGACATTCAGTTTGGAGTTCAGGAGATTGTCTTGACCAGGACCACACCCCTAAATGCATTGAAGCAACTGCCATGTGATTGGTTGATTAGATAATTGCATTAATGAGAAATTGAACAGGTGTTCCTAATAATCCTTTAGGTGAGTATATATATATATATATATATATATATATATATATATATATATATATATATATATATATATATATATATACATACATACATACACACATACATATATATACATACATACCATACAAAACAATTATTTTAAACAGTAATACTAATTTGCAATAATACTTGTTTTTGGAAGTATTTTTGATCAATTTAAGGCATCCTTGGTGAACAGTGACATCAATTACTTTTAAGAACAAAAATTTCTAAGTGATTCCAAAATTTTAAATGGTAGTATGTATAAAATATATACACTGATGAGCCAAAACATTATGAACACCTGTCTAATATGCTATTGGTCCTCCGTGTGCCTCCAAAACAGCGCCGACCCGTCCTGTGGTATCTGGCACCAAGACATTAACAGCAGATCCTTCAAGTTCTGTAAGTTGTCAGGTGGAGCCATCGTGGATGGGACTTATTGGTCCAACACATCCCACAGATGCTAAATTGGATTGAGATCTGGGGAATTTGGAGGCCAGGGAAACACCTTGAACTCAAACCATTCCTGAACAATGTGTGCATTGTGGCAGGGCGCTTTATCCTGCTGAAAGTGGCCACTGCCATCAGGAAATACCCTTGCCATGAAGGGGTGTACCTGATCTGCAACTATGTTTTGGTAGGTGGCATGTGTCAAATTGATCTCCACATGAATGGCCGGACTCAGGGTTTCCCAGCAGAACATTGTTAGGAGATGATCAATTTAATTTGCTTCACCTGTGAGTGGTCATAATGTGTTTGGCTAATCAGTATGTATATATACTGCATCTATTTTATATATTAGAATATTTTGGGGGAATTTTTCATGAGCAGACTATCAACATTATTATTTATTTTTGTGTAAATGGATGCTTTATATTTTTAGACAAGTATTTTTATTTTTCGTTTAGATTTATAGTTTTTTTTTTTTAAATACTTATTTTAATGCAGTCACTTTGACTTTTAATTTCTGATATGTGAAGCCCTTTAAGATTGAGGTATGAAAAATGCTATATAAATATTTACAGGTATTATTATTATTATCAAGCACTAAGCCACGGTTCCAACACATCAGAAAATTCATTGTTCAGTGTTTTTTGAAGCCAGAATACGCTTTCATTTTTGTCCATCTATTTAAATTAGACATTACCTTTCCCCTCCCTGCTGGTGGTCTATAGTTTTATTCACCCAAAAGCTCGATATTAATAAAAAATAAATAAAAAAAAAAAAAGCCCTCGTCAGTTCATTTGCTCTACATGTCAATAATGTTGCTTTCATATGGTTAAATCAAGCATAACAGAAGCTGATCAAAAGCAAAACAGCTTTACTAATCAAGATAACCAAACACATTAATTTGGATAAAAATAAGATGTTTAGAGAGGCTTCTGTAGAAATGAATGCGAAGATCGAGTTTCCCTTTCCCGAAATGCAGATATCTCTGTTCTCCATTCAAAAGCTTTGGCCAAGCTATTGAGGAAACAAAAACAGATGCTCAAAACATATGGAAGACAGAGAAAATGCAACATCATGTTGGTAACATAGCAATAAAGCAAAAGACCTCTCAGTACTGTTCAATGTCATTTCAAAGTAATGGACACTGGTTTAATGTAAAACATCACAACATTTGATATTGAATGGAATTTTTTTTGTGCATGAAAAATGATTCATCATAGAAGATATAATGTGCTTGTGTTCCAATGCTAACACTGATCTATACACACACTCCTCTTCTAAAGAAGTTTGTTTTCTATGGCTACAAAGAACGACTCCATAGATACAACCTCTAAAAGATTATATAGTTCCATTCAAACATAACAGAGGGGGGCTAGACGCACTTCTTGAAGTGTCTCCACAGTTGAATAGAGTAATGCAGCAGCACTGCCAGTCTACAAGTGTTCTTGGCCCAGTTTTGTCAATACTCAAAACTTTCAAAAGATGAGCTGTCAACTTGATACAATGCAATGAATGCATAAATATTAGAACAATATGGAGAACATTTTATAAAAATTATTTTAGTGCATAATAGAATCCTAGCACATCTCCTTGGTGGTAGAATACAGGTAACAGTTTAGAACGGAAAGAGAAGACTCTTTGAATTTTCTATATTACATTCTCATAATTTAAAGGTGAAGGTTTTTTTATGTTATAATACTTTCTGCTATCCCAGTTTAATCTGCGGAGACTATAAATAAGCCATTCACAGGTTGACTTGCCAAAGTGTGAAAACAGTGTGACACTTTGTGCAGGTGTGTTTTGAAAACCTGTTTGGAAACAACATTATCATTATTTATGCAAATCTCTTTGGTGCCGTAGATATTATACACTTCACCTTTAAGCTATGCAGAAAAGATAACATAAAAAAACCACAATTTCAAGCAGTATGTTTAAAAAAATCTTTATTTATGAACGGCAGAGTTTTGCAAAGTGAATTGAAAGAACCCCAAAAAGTCCATCAGTGAATTTCAGAAAAGTGCAATGCTCATTGGTCAAAAACAGTTTTCATGCACATTATTCTCAGAGTCACCAAAATAGATCTGATTATAAAATATATCTCTCAGTATAAACATCTGAATTGGTCAATCACCAACCAGTCTTTTTAATAAACATCTGCATAGCATTTTCAAATACTATATATTTCTACAGTTGTTGTTTCAATTAGTTAAAATAGCACTCAGCTAAGTTTCACATTTGTAAAAATAGATTTCAACTTCTATAGCTCCTCCAGTCTTGACTGTAAATATGACGTATTTTCCAAGCATCTACGCTAGCCCAACCTGGTGACAAGTGTTTCACTTGCAAATAATCAGATTAAAGTGAAAGAACAGTGTGAATCTGAACAGGGAATTAATCACTTGTAAGAAAAAAAAAATATATTAAACGTTTCTTGTAAAAATAGATGACAGCAGAAATTAACAGGATAAGGAAGTGAGGATACATGTATTGGACTGCAATGAGTGACACCTAACAAGCTCCTGATACATATTCAAATGTATACATTTTCCCCCGAAAGGAAAATGGCATTTCAGTTGCACAGGTAATCAGTAACAGCAGTCTTTCCAAGCACCTGTGTGTTCAGCATCCATGGAAAAATTATTTAATATGGCTTCCCATTTAAATATCCTATAGTGCAATTTATCCACTCATTTAGCTGATCTGCATTTCAGTCATGACTTGTTTTCTTTTTTTCTTGAGACAAATCCTCAACATTGAATTTCCAAAGATGTCAAGAATGTTTGAAGGTTTGCCTTCTTCAACAAATGCTTACAATACCAGGGCTTAAGTTAATAATAATTTAAATAACTTATCTGATGACAAAATTAAATATGCAAAGCAAAACAATTAAAGTATCTACGTTCATAATAAAATGATATACTGTATATAATGACGGCATGTCAAGGTCAAATTTCACCTAAAAATCAAGAGGAAAGAAATTTAGTATAATGAAGGTATCTTTAAAATCCCCAAACAATCCCCCATGTAATGTGTACATTTTTTATTTTTGTCATTTTCATTATACTCAAAGGAGATTAGAGCATTCATTTCTCATTACTGTAATATTAGTTTTCACTGTATTAATAGTACAAAAAAGTACTATAATAAGATGACTATTTTTTACAGCTACATCAGCATAAATTAAAGGCTGCAACAAACAACACCATAACATCTAAATACTTTCATATTTAATTTGTATTTAATTATTATTTTTTAATGGTTTGAGATAAAGTCAATCCAAAATAATCTTAATGGTCAAAAAATGCTTAATTTTCTTTATACTAAATATAAATGGTTTTTTTTTTTTTTTTCCCTTTTGGTTTTGGGTGAAATGACATTTCTTGAGATTCCCACATAAAGTCAGAAGATGAGTGCTTCATTCTGAACTACTCACAAAAAGACACAAATAAACTATGATGGTCCTCTGGCGCCATCTGTTGACTGTAACCACAACACGCACAATTAATTAAACTACAGCAACATTCAGTAACTGATTTCGGAGCAGTGCTTACATACAGCATCCTTCAACTGTAAACATGTCAGCACAGTCATATACACTATGGCACACTTTAAACACAACACTAGAGACTAGTAAACCAGAACATCTTAGTAGCCTAAACAGTTTTCTAGCACCCCATTATGGTATTCTAGCTATTTCTAGCTCTCTACCATTATGCAACTTCCATAACTTTGGCAGTTCAAAGGGTGACATTTAGCATTTTCTTTGTAGTAAACCAAATAAGAAATTATTTTAGGTATGAATAAAGGTATCCAAGTCTTGCGTGGCACTAGACAGAAATCCCTGATTCGGTCCTGTTTGTGAGATTATTGCTTGTAAGGTTTACTTTGCATGGCCTCTCACAATACAGAAATAAACCTATAAATGCCCTAATGAATGAGGCTACTGTACATCCTCTTGATGTACTGGAGACATGTCAATATATTAACAAATTACAAGCAATAATGTTGATGGATACTTTAAATACTCTCTATATCTACTTTAATTTTACATATAATGAGGGCTGAAACAAAACATCTGTATTACAGACACCCCCCAAAATAGAATGAAATGTTCTGTACCAAGTAGCCTCTATCCTGGGGAGCAAGCCACATTTGTTATCTTAAACAATATTTAGCATTATAGCCAACACTTTAAATGTATGTGTTGGTGTATTTCTATATAGATCATTTAAACATCCATAAGTCATAAGTGTAGCAGCATGCAATAAAAATTAATGGTGAAGGAACAGGTGTAAAAATGAAACCTCCATGAAAACTCTGTTGGCATGACTCTTTCATTTCCAATTTAAAAAGGTTTATAAAAGTATAGTATTTAGATTGAAAAGAACTAACCATATGCTGGTCAAAGAATGTGAGGTGTAAATCTCTGGCACAGGTAGTAGACATTAGACAATCCGATCTTGACAAAATGCTGACATTTGTCACAGCCAAGTGTGTTTAGAAAAAATAAGGGTCTTAAAGAAATGGCAACATGTTGCCTTTGCTGGTGCCTTTGAAAAAGTGTAAGTGGAATTTTCTCAATATCAAGGCAAATCACAAGTGTCAAATCAACATCATCCATTGTTTCCAAAGTAAATTAACAGGACAAGAAATTCCTGTCTTTACCACTGTATTAAAGTGATAGTTCAACCAAAAATGAAAATTCTTTCAGAATTTACTCTTCATGCTATCCCAGGTGATGATTTTATTTCTTTTGCGGAACACAAAGAAGATTTTTAGAAGATTATCTCAGCTCTGTAGGTCCACACAATGTAACTGAATGTTGATCTATATTTTAAAGCTTCAAAAAGGAGATAGTCAGCATAAACATATCCAATCAGACTTCAGTGGTTTAATCCATGTCTTCTGATGTAATCCAGTTGTTTGAGTGAGAACAGACCAAAATATATATTTTTTTACTGTACATCTTGACAGCAGTCTCCTTAGCAATCACGATTTTAAGCTCGATAACACTTCCTACAGTGCTATCTAGTGCTCTGCGCATGTGTCAAGCACAATGAAGAGTAATCAAGCTTGAAAAAAGGAGTTACATTTTGGTCTGTTCTCACCCAACACCATCTGGTTCGCTTCAGAAGACATTAAGCCATTTTAATCTTTTAGACTTATCCTTAACCGCAGTGGTTGCTCAGCGGTTAAGGCTCTGGGTTACTGACCAGAAGGCCCCAACAACGCCAAGACATCACTGTTGGGCCCTTGAGCAATGTCCTTGACCCTATCTGCTCCAGGGGCGCCGTATCATGGCTGACCCTGCACTCTGACCCCAGCTTAGCTGGGATATGGGAAAAAAAAATAATAATTTCACTGTATATATGCAGAAATGTATGTATAATGTGTGACAATTGATCAATTATTTTTGGAGCTTTTGGGAGTTCTGGTCATCATTCGCTTGCACTGCATGGACCTACAGAGCTGAGATATTCTTCTAAAAATCTGTTTGTGTTTAGCAGAAGAAAGCATGTCATAGACATCTCGGATGGCATGAGGGTGAGTAAATGATGAGAGAATTATTATTTTTGGGTGAACTATTTCTTTAAATATGAACCACTGGTCAAAATCCAGCACTGAATATCCTGAAATTGTAAAAATTGCTGTTACATCAACAGTAATTGGTATTAGCTGATTTTTAAATCATAAATGGCCAAAACAGGAGTGACTAAGGGTTTTTAAAAAAAGGCCTTAAAATTTGCAATTAACCACAATAAACTGTTGCACATGAGGCCAATTAACTGAATCTAAACTTACACAATAAGCTGTTTGCAAAGGACAATTCTTTAACTTAAGATTCGCACACAGACAAACATTTTTAACTCCAATGGCATACCTAAAGATTGGACACATATTTAATCTATATTTAAGACTACTGAACTGAGTAAATTGATAATAAGATGAACAGTTCAAGGGTAAAGTAAAAAATGTCAGTAACATTGAAAGTTTTCATGATGTTGAAGGTAAACATTAATGTCTTTTTCAAGGGCACCAGACCAAACAGATGGTATATGGGAGTAAAAATCTAATGTCACAATGGAAAAAAATGGGGAGTCATGCATTTTTAGAAGTACACATTTCAGCGTACAAATCTTCCCTGTAAACCCATAATAATTGTCTTATCCCTCAGCACCAATTTCAAATTAAACACATTGAAATATTGTCATATAAACATGCAAACATGTATAATCAACCTGGGCTTCATGAAATGTAGGCCTGGCTCATAGTAGATGTCAATTGATAACACTAAACATTGCTTTCATCATGCAGAATGGAAAATGAGCAACCAGTGCAACCTGAGGATGTTTTGCATCCAACGAGTCCTTCCACTAACCTCACGGAGGCTGAGAATTTTCATACCTGTTCTCCAGCAATCCCTCACTCACTTGACAAACCAGTAGCAGAGCCTGGAGAAAAACAGGCACACCTTTCCAAATGGCTGTAGTCCCGTGACGCAACTGGAGACAAGGAATGGATGCATGAAGGATGGAGAAGGATCAAGAGCAGATGGAGCCAGCTGTGGAGGTCAGGGTGCACACGGGTGTGGGCAAACCATAGAAGAGCGGGTCAGTCATGGGAAAGAGGAGGAGAAGGAAGAGAATAACCCCCAAAGCATAGAAGGAGAGAATAGTGAGGTGATGCGGGTGATCCAGTGCTGTGCTGACAGCTGGGAAACCCATGTAGTTACAGAAGGAGTGGCACAACACAGGACCCACCAGATGACCTACAGACACACAAATAGATAAAAATATATATATATATATATTTTTCTTTGTATGCCAAATGATTATGTAATACATTGTAACTGTCTAGTTATATAAGCATTAGTTGTAGCCTATATGGGTTCATCTCACAGAGCCAAGACTATTCATATAACTATGGTATATAAATAAATAAATACTTAATAAATATTATAAATAACACTTCATATAAATAAATATATATCAATTATAAGTAATAACATTAGAAACAAAAAATGTTTTACGCATTACAGCAATGAGAATAACATTTATTTTGCATTATATATGCTTTATGATGTCACTGCAAAAATTCTTAGTCATAAATTATAAATAATAATAATAATAATAATAATAATAGATGCACCTGTCCTGATGAATATAAAGGCTGTATAGGCTCCAAATACTGCTGTGTAGGAGAACTGGAAAACTGAACAGGACACACAAACATAGTCATGATTAATTCTGTGTCACTACCCTCGCTAAGGATGACAATAAATGAATGACTTGGTTACCTGCAGAGAGGAAAATGCCTGAGACAGTGCCCTGTCTGAACCGCAGTAGCTCAATTACATGGTGAAAATGAGCTACAGTCACAAATGAGAGAGAGAGAGAGAGAGAGAGAGAGAGAGAGAGAGAGAGAGAGAGAGAGAGAGAGAGAGAGAGAGAGAGAGAGAGAGAGAGAGAGAGAGAGAGAGAGAGAGAGAGATGAAGGGTCAATAATGGTATACAAGTCAAGTCATTTTTATTTGTATAGCACCTATCACAACACACATTGTTTAAAAGCAGCTTTACAGAAAATCATGCATTAATAGAAAATTAAACTGTAATATCTATAAAGTCTTAGAGTCACCATTGTGTAGTTTGGTCATATGATTATGAAGTGTGTATAAAAGTAATTAAATAATAATTGTATTTAGAAACCCAGTGAGCAAGCCAAAGGAGACTGTGGCAAGGAACAAAAAAACTCCATGAAAGGCTATTCAAATGCAAAAAAACATGGTTCCTAACATAATTTTCCTTGATTGAGTTCCAGAGTAGAAGTTGACCGATATATCGGTTTTAGTAGGTTTTGTAGTTTTATATATAGGCCGATAGTTGTTTTTTGGAACTATCGGTTATTGGCAAAAAGTCAGTAGCGGATACAAAAATATTTGAATTATGCCTTCGTGTTCCTCTATACACTGTCCTTCAAAAGTTTGAAGTCATTTGACTAAAATGTTTCTCATGATCTTAAATTTCTTTTGATCTGAAGGCGTATGCTTAAATGTTTGAAACTAGTTTTGTAGACAAAAATATAATTGTGCCAACATATGAATTTATTACATTACAAAACTAAAATGAAAAAAAAAAAAAAAAAAGTTTTTGAAATGGATGACTTGGACCAACTAATTATGAAATGCAGTCAGTAAGTGCCCAACATAGATGGGAACACCATTAATACTGTTTAAAAAGCATCTCAGGGTGATGCCTCATGAAGTTGGTTGAGAAAATGCCAAGAGTACATTTTTGCAAATTCTAAGCAAAGGGTAGCCACATTGAAGATGCTAAAATATTACATTTTTTTTATTTATTTGTTTTGTCACAACATAATTCCCATCATTCCATTTTTGTTATTCCACAGTTTTGATTACTTCACTATTATTCTAAAATGTGAAGAAAAAAATAATAAAGAATAAGTATGTGTAACTTTTAAACGGCAGTGTATATATACACTGTACATACAAAACCCTTCATTGTGCTATAAAAGGATTAAATTGGTTAATACTTTCAGCATTGTAATGGAGCCAAGTCTCCATCACCGTCACGGTTTATGGACGATTATTAATACGAGATGTTAGACATTATTGTATGTATATTTATAGCTATAACCTTCTGTTTTTATTACAGAAGGACTTGGATAATGGACAGTTATGACAAACGATTGCTGATATCGATTAATGATGATGTGTGTACTGCTCATATAGAATTTATCAATGACAATGTTTATTTCATAGTGTTTATATTGTAATACATTATAGATGATTGTAAGAGTGCATGTTTTGTTTCCTTTATGTGTTTGAGTGAGCTGAAAGCACATACCTTCCAAAATAACAATCCCTTGTGTGTCTGGGCTTGTCCTACATTATGCACCCAAGTCCTACATTATGCACCCAAATCTTCAATATTTTCTGGTTATTATTGGGATTTTGGTTGCACAACAAACTGCACCTGGGCTTGCATTCATGTTGGACTCTTATAGGCTCTGTAAGTGTGCCCGTCAGTGTTGGGTGTAATCCATTTGAAAAGCAATTAGTTACTGTAATCTAATTACAGTTTAGACAAAAACTAGTGAAATGCAGTACATTTGAAATAATTGTTATCATATAACAGTTACTGACTTTCAAATAATTGTATTAATTTTTCAGTACATAAGGTTATGCTTATTTCTAATATATTATTTATACATGAATTATCGCCTCTTAACAAGTCACTGTGGAGATGAAATGTGAGGGTCTGTGTGTATGAACTGTAACAATGAACAAGAAAAATGAGACATTATTTTGAAATTGTTGAGAGGAAAAGTGTTTTAAAAAGTAACTTAAAATGAAAGTAATTAGATTAAATACATTTTAAAAACTTTCGGTTGATTAATGGGTTATCTGCCTTTTCCACCACCTCAGTTATCATATCGGCAAAATCCACTATAGGTTAACCTCTATTCCAGAGTCTAATAATATTCTTAGCAATAGATATACATAAATATAGGGTTTAGAGTATAGAGTTTTCCTTATTTGATAACAATTCAGATTATTATTTCAATTCAATGTAAATTTAGCTTAGTTATGAAAAAAATACTTTGCAGACCAACGTACAAGAAGCCTTCTAACATGGCACAGAAAATTAATTAGTTTTAATTAACACTAATGTTTAATTAACATTAACAACAGGACTGGAATCATTCATTCAATTATAATACAATTAAAAAAATTTCAACAAGCCCATTAATCTGCCTTTAGGCTTGATGGCCACCTCCCACCACTTTTCATTAATTTGATCAAAGACGCTTTTCATAAATTGAAAGTAGTTCATGGGAGGTGCACTGCAAATAATGTTTAGATAAAATTCAAACATCCACTAAAAAAGGCATTGAATTAAAGATGGCTTTATGATTTTGAGAATAGATGTTGAAATGTTCATTTGAAGATAACAATCAGAAGATCCATCATATCTAAGGTGGCAAATGGCAATTGGTCTCCACTCACCAACTCCAAAGAAGAGTGGGCATGTGAAGATAGCAGTAGAAGGGCCTGCGCAGGGCACAAGCATGGGTAGCATGCATGCCCGAAAAACCAGCTCTTCTGTTAATGGTGCAACTACCTGGTTCCTCAGCCAACGCATGTCACTCAGACAGATTGCCCAGAAGCATGGGTCTGCAAGAACATTACAAGACATTACTAAAGCAAACATAACTGTCTTTTACAACAACAAACACTGTTGTGTGTGAAAATACCAAGGGATCAAGCAGTTACAGAAATACTCAAACCAGTCCATCTGGCACCAACAATTATCCGTGCGATTATCTAAACGGTCAATTGTGTGGCAGCAATGCAGTGCATAAAATCATGTAGATACGGGTCAGGAGCTTCAGTTAATGTTCATATCAACCATCAGTATGTGGAAAAAATGTGATCTCAGTGATTTGAAGCGTGCCATGAATGGTGCCAGATTGGCTGGTTAGAGTATTTCTGTAACTGCTGATCTCCTGGGATTTTAAAATGGTGCCAAAAACATCCAGTGAGGGGCAGTTCTGCAGATAGAAATGCCTTGTTGATGAGAGAGAGATCAACAGAGAATGGCCAGACTGGTTCAAACTGACAAAGTTTACGGTAACTCAGATAACCACTCAGATACAATTGTGGTGAGAAGAATAACATCTCAGAATACTATTCTGAGATGCATGCTGGTGCTGTTTTGACAGCATGAGGTGGGCCTACACAATATTATGAGGTTTTAACGTTGTGGCTGATCGGTGTATATCTGGATATATAGTTTATATAAAGGATATAATATGCGTAAAATAAGTATTTGATGTCAATTTTATAATTAAAATTAATCACAATTACAATACAAGGGAAATAATCGACAATTATGATATATCACAATCGACAGTTATAAACATGTAGCTCTTGTACCTATAATGGTTTAGCTGTGCCAATGTTTTAGTTATTAAAGAATGTACATTTTGCATCTCTTTACCAGATGATTCATATATGAGTAAATCGAATGGAAATGTACAAGATTGCATACCAACGACAACTTTCATCCCATCAATGAAACCCCAGGGACTATCCATAGCTAGCTGTATCAAAGGACCAAGAAACAGCACCTGGCAGAAAGAGGGGTGAAGCCCATGATCAAAACATGTCATGTCAATCATGGAAAAAAAACGTTTCAGATAAGTGATCCAACGGATCTTGTTTTCCCTAAAAACCTTCCCTGATTAAGATATTTGTATGGTTGGCAACAAGTGAAGCACTCTTTTGTATTTCCCAAATTTGAATAAAATTAGATAACACTATATATATATATATATATATATATATATATATATATATATATATATATATATATATATATATATATATTTTAGGGCTGTCGATTTAATGCGTTAATTTAGTGTGATTAATTTGACAAAAAATAATGTGCTAAAAAAAAAAAATGTACGCAATTAATCGCAAAGCCCCTGGACCGTAATCAGGAAGATTCCTGAGAAATGCAAGCTTGTAGTACCAACAGTTTACTCCAGAGGGCAGTAAGTGAAACTTCAGCTGTGCAGTTTATACAGTGAAGAAAACAAACTTCAGCAGACAGAACAATACAAACATGCGTTACGTTCATGCGTTCAAAAGACTTGGAGTGCAAATCCGAACTAAGGGATCTCAATATATGTTCTAAGTATTAAACTATATTTAACTTGACACAGTGACCTAAAAATGTGTGTGTATGGCGCAATGCACCCGAGACACTACATAAGCACGTCTGACGCAGGTGTACATTGATGGGTCCTTAAACAAGCCCTCATAATAAATCTCCACAAATTCACTTGCGAAATAGATTGCTGTGAATTGTATGCCAATGATTGGCTAATGTTCAATAATATGGTAGTAAACAATACATTGTATTCTAAAGCAGCTTTTTGTATTGTCTATCAATTATTAACTTTTCTGCCACAAGAATGTAATGCATTTTAATTATCTGAATATTTTATATACATAATTTTAAGATATTTAAAAGATAACTGTATAATTATTGCATCATTATATATTGACTTATTGTTATATGAGGGGCTTTCTCAGCAAATATTTAATTGGGACACCATGTAATTAATTTGATTAAAATGTTTTATTGATTGACAGCCCTAATATATATATATATATATATATATATATATATATATATATATATATGAGAGAGAGCGCATCCTGAAAGTATTCACAGAGCTTCACTTTTTCCACATTTTGTTATGTTACAGACTTATTCCAAAAAGTATTAAATTATTTTCCTCAAAATTCTACAAAAAAAATACACCATAATGACAACGTAAAAGAAGTTTGTTTGAAATCTTTGCAAATTATTAAAAAGAAAAAAAATCACATGTACATAAGTATTCACAGCCTTTGCTCAATACTTTGCTGAAGCACCTTTGGTACCAATTACAGCCTCAAGCCTTTTTGTGTATGACGCTACAAGCTTGGCACACCTATTTTGGGGCAGTTTCTCCTATTCTTCTTTGCAGGACCTCTCAAGCTCCATCAGGTTGGATGGGGAGCGTTGGTGCACAGCCATTTTCAGATCTCTCCAGAGATGTTGAATCAGGTTCAAGTCTGGGCTCTGGCTGGGCCACTCAAAGACATTCAGAGTTGTCCTGTAGCCACTCCTATGTTATCTTGGCTGTGTGCTTAGGGTCGTTGTCCTGTTGGAAAAGTCTTGAGGTCCAGAGCGCTCTGGTCCAGGTTTTCATCAAGGATGTCTCTGTACATTGCTACATTCATCTTTCCTTCAATCCTGACTAGTCTCCCAGTTCCTGCCACTGAAAAACATCCCCACAGCATGCTGCTGCCACCACCATGCCTCACTGTAGGAATGGTATTGGACAGGTGATGAGCGGTGACTGGTTTCCTCCAGACATGACGCCTGCCATTCAGGCCTAAAAGTTCAATCTTTCTTTCATCAGACCAGAGAGTTTTGTTTCTCATGGTCTGAGAGTCCTTCAGGTGCCTTTTGGAAAACTCCAGGAAGGCTGTCATGTGCCTTTTACTGAGAAGTGGCTCACCTATTAGCTGTGCCTTTCCAAATAATGTCCAATCAACTGAATTTACCACAGGTGGACTCCAATCAAGTTGTAGAAACATCTCAAGGATGATCAGTGGAAAAAGGATGCACCTGATCTCAATTTTGAGGGTCATGGCAAAGGCTGTGAATACTTATGTACATGTGATTTATTTATTTATTTTTTTTAATACATTTGCAAAAATGTCAAACAAACTACTTTCACGTTGTCATTATGGGATATTGTTTGTAGAATTTTGAGGAAAATAATGAATTTATTCAATTTTGGAATAAGGCTGTAACAACAAAATGTGGAAAAAGTGAAGCGCTGTGAATACTTTCCTGATCCACTGTGTAATATATATATATATATATATATATATATATATATATATATATATATATATATATATATATATATATAAGAATAGTCAAGAATTTGACATTTTCTTACCATGGTCAGCAGCAAGGGAAGTATGATAGCAGGCAATAGTCCCTCAAAACGGATCCCCATAAGGGCCAATAATGAGGGACTAGGCTGTGAAGGAAATCAGACAAGTGTAAGTGTATTGTTTCCATCACAAAAAAAAAAAAATCATCACACAGGCTTTGTGAGGAACTGCATATAATATAATACAAATATATTTACTAACATCTTGGTCTCACATTCATTTTGATAAAGTATAGATGGAACCAAAGTACTTAAACCAAATGCTTTGCATGACAATCCTGGGTCCCATTTTGAGAAAAAAATATCATAGTGTGTTTAAAAGAGCACAATAAACACATAGCAACAAACAAAGGACAAAACATTTCTGTGACAACAAACTAACCTGGATGCCTGTGAAATCCTTCCATGCCCAAACAAATACTGGAGACAGAGCCGACACAATAAGCACGCTAGTGAAGCGCCTCTTAATCACTGCAGGATGATCCCTGTTAATACAAACAAAACAGTGTTCATTAGTCGGTATTTTCAACATGCATTCAATGGTAATGTTAATAATAATAGTTGTCAACAAATGTCATTAAGGATGCAAATATGGGCTTTTACCTGATAAATAGAAAAAAAATGAAATCATTCGATTATCGTAACTAATTAATAAACCAATAAAAATACCGTGTCTAACATATATTAAACTAGGAAATATTTTACACAAATATCAATATTTGATCACATCACATTTCACTATTAACAAAATGAAAACAAAAACATTAAGCTATGAAGTGTAATAATTAAACGCCGAACAGCCTGAAAACTTCTATACAGACAGCATTATTGGGTATCATAGAACGTCGAACAGTATTTTGAATCGACGGTTGTGAAATGCATTCCAGACAATGAACTATACCTTGGTAAATTGCTTTTCCAGACGTATAAACTTCCGACATAGGAGCACGCAAGCAGCAAACAGCAGAGAACTGACATCCAGCAAAGTTCAGCAGGAACAGACACCACATTATCGTGGAGTGAATCTGAATGAAAACTTGGTATAAAATCATTGTCGTCGTTCATGGCGAGAGCGACAAGGGTTAAAACGACTCGACGGTTTGAAAGACGGCAGGTGTGGGTGACACATTAAATACGACACATGTGTTTTTGTTTTTATTCTAAATAAGTGTAAGTGCACACAATGGAGATACTATGGAGAGAAGCTGGAGGAGACTGTTTTGGCGTCCTCCAATTACGTCATCAATGCACGACGACCCAGCAGGGCCATTCACATATTTCATTGACAGCTGACGACAGGCTTTATTTGATTGGGGAAAGCAAAATGATGGCCAATTTATATATTTTTATTATACCAATATAAATCAATCAAGCATCCAATCCAATCAATATATATAAAAATACTATGAGTCTAGGCTATATGAGATCGAAAAGTATTTGCAAATTTTTATTTGTTTAATTTAGAAAGGCCATTGACAGATTGGCAAATGAAACGCTGATTTCTTGCATTTCTATTAGTTCTAAAATTGTATAGGATTTCTTGTAAGTTTCTCTTACAACCTGGCCCAGGCAGGACATAAAACATGTGCACACCTGTCAGATGCTGACTCACTGACTGTGTGTCATATGTAAGTGGAAATTGTTACAGATATATAGAGCAGCACCAAAACTATTTAGAGACTTAATTAATTTAAAAATATTTGTATTTAATTACAGATTAGATAGTAAAAGAACCAACCAATTGGTATTTATTTGAATGAACGACAGCAAAATACACCTTATGTGCAAAACAATTAACCCAAATTATTTTTGATAAATTATAAAACAGTACACGAAGGCCTACTCAGAATTACGTACCAAAAAAATCAATGAACATTTTACAATGCTTCAAAACATTTCTTTAAATGCGCGTTGCGGAAAAAAGTTTCTGCTTAATGAATAAATGTAGATAAATGTACATTTAGTTTGACAAGGTATTGTTTCAGTAAATGGTGTGGTGAAAGTTTCCTCCAAGTTTCAGCCACCAAAGTTTTCAGTTTATCCATACAAGAGCAAGTGGCCACACACTGAAAGAAATAGTTCTCCCAAAAATTAAAATTCTCTCATAATTAACTCATGCCATCCCAGATTTGTGAGACTTTCTTTCTTCTGCAGAACAAAAGCAAAGATTTTTAGAAGAATATTTCAGCTCTGTTGGTCCTTTCGATGCAATTCAATGGTGATCAGAACTTTGAAGCTCCAAAAAGCATATAAAGGCAGCATAAATGTAATCCATACAACTCCAGTGGTTTAATATATGTCTTCTGAAGAAATGCATTCACTTTGAGTGAGAAACTGATCAATATTAAAGTCCTTTTTTTACTATAAATCTCCACTTTCACTTTCAGAATGTGAAAGTATGTGAAAGTGGATATTTATAGTAAAAAAGGACTAAAATATTGATCTTTTTCTCACCCACACCTATTATATCACTTCTGAAGACATTGATTTAACCACTGGAGTCATATGGATTACTTTTATGCTGCCTTCGTGTGATTTTCAGAGCTTCAAAGGTCCGGTCAATATTCACTTGCATTAAATGGACCTACAGAGCTGATATACCTATTCTTCAAAAAAATCTTAATTTCTCTTCTGCAGAAAAAAGAAAGTCATACATATCTGGGATGGAATGAGGGGGAGTGTGCTATATGATGATAGAATTTTCATTTCTGAGTGAACAATCCCTTGAAGTTTGGACCTATTAACCGCCTCTCTATTGTTTTTAACTTGCACTCACGTCACGTGTGGATTATTCATCTTTGTTAATATATATAGCTGGCTGTCACTGGCACTGTCAGAAGAAGATGGTCATCTTAATTAAAATGTGTCCATGAGTGACACAGCAAAACCATGTATTACAGGTTTAACAAGGCTGTTGGTGTTCCACAAGTAATTCCCTAAATGTGGAGACAGTGAGCAGCGGAGGATTCCACGAGATGTTAAACCGCTCGCTAGAGCGTCACTGTGCGCGTAGGCAACAGCAGTGAGGTAGTGCCACTGCCAACCCAGTCTCAGGGCAAGGCTTGGATCATGAATAATACATTTGCACGCGCTACCTTCGCCGAATAATTTTCCAATGACATATTTGGACGATTTGAGAATATTAATTAGCTTATCTCAACGTCGAAGTTTCAACTCATGAATATTAATGAGTTCGTTACCGTAGTTAGTACGATTCGTAAATTTGCATCCGGAGGCGGCGCTACGCATGTCGTGGCATCCTGACCAATATAGACGCAAGATGTGTGCGAGGGCAAAACCCGTCCTCGAATTTCTTTAACGTGAGAACTGCTAGGGAAAGATGGGCGTGACAACGGAGTGTCTGGATTAGACCGAAAACACTCTTCTCCTCGATTAAGACACAAGAGTGTGGCAATGCAAACCACGCGACGTGATGCGAGTGCCATCCAGTTTAACACAGCGAGTGATGAAGTAACAGCGCGACGCCCGATTTTAAGACCACACGCTGATTGACAAGCCAAGGATATTCAAGGCAGGGTTCTAGAACATCATCAGGTGGGTGTGTGGATAGTTTATTTGGATTCCTTGTTTTTCCAGTATTTTTGCCTAGTTTTCACTGTGTTTCCCCCCATGTTTATTATCATGTTTATTTCCTTGTATATAACAGTCTTCTTATACCAGTGCGGAGTACCATGTCTAGCCTACATGCGCGATTTATTTTCTTTGTAGCGGAATCCCTTGTGTGTTGTTCCAGGCCTCGTAGACAGCTCGGAATAAATAAGAACATCTCAATTATAAAATTCCTATAGGACACAACTGCAGTGATGAATACTAGTGGAACATGTTTTGCAATGATAACGTTATGTAATATGTGCATATGTTACATTAAATGTTTTTGAACAGTGTGTAACGAAGTATTAAAGGGAATGGACTTGTGAATAATGCAAGTAGCCTATCATGCTGACTCTCAATTAATGTCGTTAAAAAATGTTACAAGACATTTTTATATTTCAACCATAGTGTATGCCCTAGTTGTATTGTGTGATTACGTATTAGAATTCGAATTCGATGTTAAATGTAAAATTTGAATCTTTTAATTAGAATCTTTTAATTCGAATTTTGGAATTCGAATCTTCGGCTTCAGTTATTCTGAGACGCAATCCGCTGCAATCTGTCGTCTGGGAGTACGGGCTGGTCCACTGCTCGTGCTGTTTCGTGTAAATGAGCAGAAAAATAGAAAATGTCATTACATAATCCTGCTTGCATCCATGTGTCGATGTTTAACATTATCTCTAACATTTATTGGACAGAGAATAACAAATTGTAGTTTAGACAGGGCCTATAGTTTGATTCCAAGTTGCACAATAACGTGTCGAAATGACTGGCACAAAATGTTCTGTTATGAACAATATTATTAAGGTAATTTATTGATCAATTAATTCTAAACAAAAATGAAGTAGTTCACTTCAAATTCATAAATTGCTGGAGCTGGTTTTCCAAGCGTGTTTTGTTTAGATCTTTTTTGAAGAACTACTAAATCGATGCCAAAAAATGTTTACTGTAGTGGTGCATATACAAGCACTCTTAGATGGTTATCTTTGTCTCATTAACAGTATATTTCAGCTAGTCAGGAGGAACACACTGTAATACATGTTTTTTGTAATAAATAATCATTCTGATAACCCACATTCCCATTTTCTGGTTGCTGAACCCAATATATTCAACCAGGGGCGGTATAGGATGTTACACTGTTCCCTGATGTTGTTTTAACCCAAATAAATAGTAAAATAAACATAAATCCTAACATATACCTCCATTACTTAAATGTTTTGAGTTAGGTGGATGATTTTCATGATATCTCTAATTCTACTTAAATTATTTTTATTCAATCAATTTATCTGAGCTTGTTTCCAAAAATATATATTTTTTATATGATATGAAAGTGCTTTTTTGAGTTGACACAACTTAACTCCAAAACATATGTTGAATCACAACCTCATTCCCTAAGCGTCCAATTTTGACATCGTCCGCATCTGCATGATGACGCCAAATGTGCCCCCTGGCGTCCTCTTTTTGACGTGGTGAGAAATCCCATTGTTTTCAACAAGAAAATATTGTCGTCAGTTATCAATTTTTGAATAATATTTTGTGTGATTAACCTCAATGTTTTATAATACTTCTAAATATATTAGTGTGATATTACATTATACAATCATATATAATATTTTAGTGTCCCTTACCCAACCCCATTTCTAAACATAACCGATAATCAACAATATAAAACATGAAAAAGGCACTTAGTTTTAATCGGTAAATTCGATCCTGTGTCATCCTGATTCTGCCGGCACATCTCAAAAAATTACATGGACATCCCAAAAGAGTTCATTGTAATCGGTCACAAGACACACGAATGGTAAATACTTGAACTCGTGACAATCGGTCACAACTTAAGAAGACTCTCTGACGTCAAACCCGTATCATTACGCTTGAGGAGGCACATTTTGAATGTGTTATAACAAAACTTGTGTAGGATGTGTTACGGTGGACACCAGATGACTGTGATCTGTGACTAAAAACATACATTTTGGTTTGTTCTTCACATAAAATGATTGTAAGAATCGGAATACACCCGGAATGAAACGGGTCACTTCAGCTGTGCAGGATGTGTACAGACAGAATAAACAGGCCGATATACAACAGATTAAATATTAACCACTGTGAATAAATGTTGCGCATTTAAAATTAAATGAAAATCATACCCCCAACATGTGTCATGATGACAAAATTGTACCCCAAAGTATAATTAAACAATGCTAAAATTGTAATGCCCTTCGCATCAGTCAGTTGACGTCAAAGGTTTCTAGCTGAAAAGAACGCACTTGCCGGATGCGTCATAAAACTGATGCCAGAGGGCACTTTTGCCGGCTGTAGATTGGTGCGCTGGGCTCTTGCACAAGCGTCAGTCTTTTACGCCTTGGGAGTGAGAGCATGTTGTGAATCAACTACATTCAGTACCTCATGCACAAAGGGGCAAAGGTTGTAATGTGTATTTCACAAAGTACAACAGTAAAGCAAGTTTAATTAATTAATTAATAAAATTTTGTTATATGAACTAAACAGTTCATGTCCACATTACTTAAATCAAACCATTTTGTCAATTGTTTGTTGTCTCAACAAGACTTCTTAAGTTGATTTTTGTATTTATTTATGTATTAATGTAACTCGAGTCGAGTCAAAGCAGAAAGGTAACACAACTAAGATAATATATAATATAACAGTTAATATAACAGAAATATTTACTTTTTTTAGGGCAATGATTATCCATAAAATGTTTAAGTGAAATGAACTTGTCTGGGCTTACAGTGTATCATTGTGTGGGCTTTTAGGGTGGGCCACTGTTGGACAGAGGGTATGCCTCCTTGATCATTTAACTTGGGTTGGTCCCCCTTGATCGTGTTTCAGCACTGGTCCAGGCGGGCGTCAGAGGTTTCCGACAGTCACAAGGAAAATCTAGGGGTGCAATGCCCCCCTTAGCCCCCCGTTGGACCTGGCCATGTATTCAACATTAGTTGAGTAGTATATATTGACAAAGGGAGCTCTGATTTTATGTCTCCTTCATTCTCTGACTTTGTATGTGATGATCTGGGTAGTTGCCACCTGTATCATGTCAGAGTGAGAAAATGTCTCATTAGTTTGAGAGGGATGATTGTTTATATGAGGAATACTGGTGTTCTTAATATCCATTACAAGATTCAAGCCTGCATTGACCAAATATTGATGCTTAGTGACCGATTGTTTGCAGAAATATAGATCTTTACTTTTTAATAGAATGTAACATTAGTTCAAGGTCACCCCAGAAAGTTACGCCTTGGGAAAGGCCTATGTAGTTTAATATCAATTTGAGTTTAGGTTTTGGTTATTATGATTTTCATTGCAGCATAAAGCAGATGAAAACAATTTCTGTCAGTATAAATTGGTGTGCTTGTGGTTTGGTATAACTATGATGTGCTTGTTTATTAATAGTGTATTAATTTGTAATTATCAGAAGTGTTGTTTGAAGTGTACACATTTGTAAACATAGAGTACTTGTTCATTAATCTTTAGTGATTGTTCATATTTGTTGTCTCACAGCTTGCTTGGAGGATCATTGTAGTTGTGTTTATATGCTGCATGGTATTTCCTCATTGTTAGTTGATCTGCATATTGAAATAATTTAAAGAACATTCATAATTATTCATTATAATTCTAAATTAATCTCTATTGCAAAATGTAATTACAATGTTACATATGTGCCCCATATTTGGGTGTGCTGACTTGAAACTGTAAATGCTGATGTGTTGTTGGAGCATCTGTGGAAGTCCCTGCCTCTGAAGGTCACTATCATGTTTCAGAGTTACAATACCTCTGAAGGGAAGAGGATGTCAATGTGTTCTCGCACTTTCTCTCATTCCCTCACTTTGGTGGCTGCAGCTTTTTCCTCTGCTCGCCCAGACAGGAGCAGCGGGGTCAGACAACACTGTAGGACACTCACTCCATCATGAGTCGCACACACACCTGCTGCAGACGAAAGATTCACAGCACACTGCAACAGACAACAGCCGTTATGGCCTTTCAAAATACTGCAGTAGGCTACAGGTTTGCATTAACAGAGATAATGACATTAGAGTACAATAGACAACACTTGTTATAGATGGTGTTTTCACGTTAATTTTACAATATGCACCACTGTTACACTGGTGCAGAATGCAGTCTGTGGCAGACTGCAGCTTTTCAGCACTCTAGAGTAGAAAACGTTCACTGTAAAAAGTGGTACCCTGCAATTGTACCACAAACAAACAAAAAACAACAGTCTCAAGACAACTTGTAATAATTCAGATGAGATGGTGAAATTGTAAGATATCATAAACTTGGCACATAAGAAAATGTATGACTTTTGTTCCCATTTTGTTCCCAACTAATCAACAAAACAGAATTTTATATTGATACAATTCAAGCATAAAATTTTAACTAGCCTTAGCATCCTTTATTTTTATACATCCCAAAACTTTATTTTAATAAAAGAAAGGTCTGTGAACAAATTTGCCTATTTCATATTTATACATGCAATACAAACGATGTCTGTCAATAACCTGTAGACTAATACGCTTCCCTTTCTTTCCTCTGTGATCCATAAAGGTTATTTTCCTATTAAAAATCATGATTAGGTTTAGAGTTTGGGTAAGGGAATAGAATTTATGGTCAGGTTATTGTTTGGGTGAGGCCTTTGGAAAAATCCTAATAACATTTTTTGTTAGTTTCTCTATGGGAGAAAACTTGTACGATTTCTTGCAATTTCACTAGCACATACTATTATTGTGAACTGTCATGAGACTGGGTTCTAAAAACCAGTAATAAATGATTAAAAAAATGATGACAAATGATAAATATAATTAAAAAAAATAGAAAGGGTTACAGACAGAAAATAATGGCCAGAAGTCATTGCAAACTCAATGATACATAGTAAACAATCTCTGATTGTTACAACATTTAATTACACAGTTATTCCAAACTATGTACAGTCATATAGAATTGATCATTGTGACATTAAACATCATTATGAATTCATAATTGTATACAACAGTCATAAATGGCATAATTTGTTGCTGACTCCCACCTACAAATCTATTTTAGATGTGTTGAAAACAGAGCAAACTGAAAAACACAATGTAAACATTACATTTAAAGCATCTGCCACATATACAAACTCAATTTACAAAATCTTTCAGAAAACAGCCAAGCAAAATAAATAGCACTGACAACAATTAGGCAGCTCTGACCATATTCAAGACATTAATTGCATACAAAAAATAAAAAACGCAGCACAGCCAAAACAGTGAAACAGCTAATAATCTGCTGAAAAGCAGAAATAGATTATGAAGAATTAAATTTGGCAAGCCTAGACTTGAGTAAGCCTCATAAGTTATTCGTGAGATCATTTCCTTGTGTGGGTATATTTAGAAACCACTTCATCTGTGTCTTGATATAGATGAATGAGGCAGACTCTCTTTCTCTCTGTCTACCCTACTCACACTCAGACACACAGTCTCATGAGCCACTCTCACTCACCCCGCTGCAGAGGCAGCAGAGAGGACTGTGGGAAAGAGAGAGGTGACACAACCTGATACAGTACATAAAAACAGGCCAGAGGGAGGACATGGTGATCTGAGAAGTCAAGATGAAGGGGATAAAAAAGGAGAAAGATATTAGAGGTACCTGCTGGGTGGGACTCTGCCTTTTAATAAAGGCAAAGGAAGCTAATGAATTATTGATTAGCCGCCCAATAATGTGTTGAGAACAGTTAGAGCGCAGAGACACCGCTAGTCTTTTTATTGCAGCCACTGTTCACTATGGGAGTAGTCATATTGTTCCATAATGGTCCTTCCTTTTGTCATCACCCTTTTAAATCCCTCTATTCCTCTTGATCTCCCTTTCTCTTTCCCTCTTTCCTCCCCCAGATTGTGGTTGTGGTCTGATTAGAAAGTGCGTGGCATGGACCAGGCAATCTATCACCCTGCCAAACCTCAAACACACACACACACACACACACACACACACACACACACACACACACACACACATGCCTTGTTCCTGCATGTAACAGCACTTGTGCATCTCTAGTAATCTTCTGTTATCTATAATCTGCTGTTGTGTATGCACTATTCTGTATGTCTCTTGCACATCTACATCTCTTTCTCCTGTATCCTCCATCCCACTGTCCCTCACTACTCCTCTCCTCCATCACCTGCACTGCCATGCAATTTCTATTTTTGTCCTTTTTACTCTCTCCATCTCTTCTTCTCTCTCAATATCCCTCCCTCTGCTCACACCCACCCCCCACACCAGCCTCCAGTCCACCTCTCACAACTGCACACCCACAGTCATGCAGTGCTATAACAGTGCAGTGATTTGCACATCAGTGGTGCCGGTCATCTTGAAATCAGCAACCTTCCTACGAGGGCAAGTGTTTGTACTTGGGATGGGCATTTTCAAGTAATTCTGAGTCTCATTTCACATGTTATTATTCAGAAAAACAAGTGGTGGAAGTTGGCTTTTTATAAAATGCCCTCTGCCCTTGTTCAGATATTTAACACATATACCGGTCTGATAAGCTTCCGAGTTTCTCGTACCACTGCGCATTTCCTTTCTACCATCCTTTCTTGTCCGTTGGGATGCATAACTCCAACAAGAACCAAATACCAGTAGAGCAGAATTCAATAACTATTAAAATATTACAAAGATTGCCACACTTGGCACAAACAGAGCCCTTCTACCAAGGGAGCCTTCAAGGTTAGCAACAAAATGCATAATGCGGCAGTCCCATAGACATTCTATGGGCCGTACACTGATGAGGAGACAAGATTATGTTTGGGTTTTTTTTACTTAATGAATAGACTGCCTGTCTTCTAATCTTCAACATGTTTTGCACTAAATCCTTTCGGAATGAACTATGTGTGGGGTTTACTACAATAAAATAGCTGTTTTATAAAATAAGTCACAGACAATTTTGCGACAGGTAGGTGTCAGTTTATGGCTCTCCCCTTTTATTTGTATGTAGGCTTGGGATCGATGCCTTTTTCACACATCGATAATTTTCCAGATGATTATTGATATATATATATCAGGATTTTTTTCAGATATAAATAGGGCTGATCATTGCACAATAGTCTTTTTCTCTTCAGACCTTTTTCTCAACACAACTTTGGTAAACTGTGAGCTGCAGGGTAAATTAAAGGGGACCGCAAACCATGCGCATCTGGCGAATGACATGGCGCGTTCTAAAATTCAAGGTATGAACACACCTCCAACGCTTAGCATCAGCATTCTGAAAATATTGTCCCAAAAAATTGTCAATTGATGGTTGGCTGCTTGTTGACTTCAAAACACTGCAGAGATGGCCACACACTATCTCAGGCTGTTCACTCAGGATCAACTGTTGTATAAACACATAACAGCAGATCCATGATATGCCTGTTATTGTTTTGTTACAGGTGAAGTAACTGTGGTTGGCGAGAGGGTTGGGATGCAGACAGAAATCATATTAAGTTTCCATTTCCTCTCCCTGTGGTGCTTATAAGAAAAAGTTGGTGAGAATACAAAGAAATTTGATGATGTCATATCATGATAAACAACATCTTTCGTTCACAGTCTTTCCCTCACTGTCTCTCTCTCTCTCATAGCTGTGAGTCGTTCTTGTGGATATGGTTTTGGAAGGGAGCTCCGAAGCTCTTTGCCCTCCTCCGTCCCTGGAGCTGCGTCCATCGTGCAACAAGAGTCATCCGTCACCTCCTCTGGGCTCAGGCTCCCAGTCCCATGATGCCCTCTGCCCTGAGGATAAGGAGCCCATCAAGTATGGGGAACTGATTGTACTTGGGTAAGAGAACATCCACATTATTAGGGAATATTGTAATAGTATTAAAAAAATATGAAATTAAGGTTAAGCCCTATACATTCATTAAAAAAATTAGACAACAGTTCTAGTACAGATTAGTGGATTTTGTCATAATAGTATAGTAATCACAGATTACAGAAGGGGTAGTTCATACAAAAACGAAAATGCTGTCATTATTTTCTCACCTTCATGCCATTCCAAACCAGTATGACTTTCTTTTTGAAGTTGAAGAATATTACACTGCTCTTTCCTGTACAATGAAAGCATACAGTGACCACTGGTGGTCAAACTCCAAAAAAGGACGACAAAGCACAGAATAAAAATAAAAGCAACATAAATAGTCTATATGGCTTGTAGGCTATATTCTAAGTCTTCTAAAACCATACAATAGCTTTGTAGGAGACGCAGACTGAAATGTAAGTTGTTTATCACAAAAATTTTCCATTCCGCTGCAGCTGTCAGATTTCATTTGTGCTTGCACATATTCAAACTTGGCACATGAAAATGCCTTGCACCAGATTTGATGTCAGACACCAAATGCCATTGGTTCTTGCAAGTCTTGTAACCGATCACAATGCACCAATGTTGAATGTGCTGAAGCAAATATGAGATGAAGGTTAAAGGCTTTACATTTCTATAAGGAAACCAAGTACAGACTTCCAAGTACAAATAAACCTAAAACCTGATTACTGATTACTATGCTGAAAGAATAGGCTCAATCTTTCTTCATAGTAATCAGTTATCAAGTTTATTTATATTAAACGTTCATATGTTTCAATAAAACAAACAAATTCATGTTATTGTGACTATATTCCAAAATAGACATTACATTATATTGTTAGATGTGGTCAACCAATATGTTTTTCAATGGCCGATACCAATATCTAGAGAGTAGGATGGCCAATGGCTGATATAAATGCAGATAAACATAATACAATTTAACAACAGATGTACAGAAAATGTCTAAAGTGAAACTTATTTTAGGCAATATTTATTCAAATCTGCATAAACTTGAAAAGAGAAACATTAGAAATAGAAAGTGTTTGCTATCCATTGACAAATCTAATGGTAGATTTTGGAGCCGACACAAATACTGCTGTTATTTGGTCAAGCGAATTGTTATTATGGCCAAATATTGTCCGATTAATTGGTCTACCACTATATTAGATATTCATTGGATTTTTTTTCTAAAAGTATTTAGATACAAATAGGTTGAACCTTCTAGAGGAAATTTTAATTGCTCAGAGGTTGCCCTTTCATAGCTCAGGAGACTTAATGAAGATAATAGGAGGTATTTGTCATGTTTCATTTAAGTATCAACTCTTAACAGTAAATACATTTGAATTTATCTATATTAATACATTTTTTAATAAACATAGAAACAAAATTAGACAATGTTCACATACTGTATGAGTATAGAGCTATACAATGACTGTGGATATCATAGCTAAAATCATTAGATTTTGGCGAATATAATGAGAAATGCATGATTGTTTTTGTAATCTGAGACTTTGATTGCAGACTTTGGTATCTTGGCAAGTTTGAGCACAATTTGAAACTAATTTGAGATATCCTTCTAGAGAAGATGCATGAGAGTATGAAGGTATTCTGAGGAAACTGTGAGATGCAGGATACTTCAGCAAAAGTCTCTATTTGCTATCCCTTTAATCTCATTGTCATCTAGGAGAAATAAGTGAGATTTTTAGATCTCATTTGTGATGTTTCTTTTCAGTGGGCTTTGACAGCAGTATCGATGGAAAAGAAACACAGAGTTTCTTTTCATTCAGGTTTGAACTGTACAATACCATCTCATATTTACAAAATCCATTAATCTAAATAACAGTTCCTCCACTTAGCCAGTGTTTTGCTGAATACAGGAGTTCAGTGGGAGTTCAAGGATAAAATTACACTCAAATAAAATTACTCCAATTAACATAGTTTCTTTCAGATTAATGAAGGCCAAATTATCTCATGTGGCATACCCATGGCTGGTTTTCTAGACAGATCTTTAGATTTCAGCTGCAGATGCAAAACTCTTCATTTGACTGGAAACAAAGATGCCAGACTTCAAATCAGACTGCCGTGAAGCAGAACAGGGAAATTAAAGTTTCCAGTTCCAGAAAGGGAAGGAGGAAGAGGGTTTTAACCTTGAGTACAAGAAAGTGGGAAAGACCAGTGAAGATGATTTTGTAAGCCTCCCATAGAGATAGACATAAGGAGCGAGAGAGAGCAATGTTAAGTGTTTGGACTATTGATCGTTGTCTAAATGGATTATAAGATGTCTTTTCTTCCTTATTGACAGTCTCTTCCATTTTGTAGATGCCTCATGACTCCTGTCATAGTATCGACAGAGAGATAGATTAATGTAATTTAATTATTGATAAGTACACACCAATGCTAAGTGAAAATAAGTAATCCGTGTCTATTTTTTGTCATTCCCAAGACAGTAGTCTGTTCTCATTTTGTCTTTTTTGATCATAATCAATCTGCTTGTGAGGTGCTGGTCCTAAATTTAGCATCAAATTTGTTTTTGATGATTTCATTCTATGTTGCTTTTTACAAGTGTTGGGAAAGCTACTATGAAACTGTAAAACTAGCTCTTAATATAAAGTAGTTAAACTATAGTCAAGCAACATATTGATTAAGTAGTTAGCTACACTACGAGCTAAAGAGTTGCTAACTACATTAAAGCTATCAAGTGAAAGGAATTTTATGCTCTTTTTAACTAGAGTAGTATTTATCTGTAATCTTGAGGAAGGCTCACGACTAGAAGTTGTATTAACCTAAGTGCAGTATTATTAAAGTGTGTAGAAAATACAAACATCCCTGAAAACATGTTAAAATTAATGAGACATCTATTTGATGTGTGTTTACATTTGGAATACCTGTAACACGTCTTTAAGATATTTCTTCTCGGATGTAAATAAGACATTCATCAGATGTCTTTGAGACATTTATGATTTAGAATGTTTGTAAATCTGATCTTTTTAAGATGTTTGGCAAATGTTAATAAGAATGCAATGCTTTCCATAAATGTAATATCTGGGATATGTCCAAGAACAAGGTATCTAGAAAATGGGTACAGCAAAAACTCTGAATCAACACACAACTTAACTATGATAAAAACTGACACTTACTGAACAGAACACAGGGCTTAAATACACCAGAATCACAAGATAACAAGACAACCAATGACAGAACAGAACTAATAAACAAGATAACTAGACTAATCAAGACAAAGAAATAAGAACCAATGACAAGACACAACTAATGAACCAAAACAAGCTCTGAAGGTGACACAGCTTATTCAGGATTGGCCAGACTCACAGATGACAGCAGAGATGTGTATTCCATAGACTGAGTTTGCAATGACATCCTACACATACTTCTCTTACTACTTCTGTTATGCCAATTTTCAGTATGGCAAAAATAGTAAAAGTAGTATGTGTAGTATGCCATTACCATGGTGTTTATTCTGACGACACCTCTTCCGCTAAACTCTCACAAATCTTCAAATGTTCTTATAATAGTACATCATGTTTATATCAAGTTACATTATGTTTATCATAGTAATATCATATTTATTTTTTAATATACACTGACTCCTTTATTGGTATTAAAATAAGGCTTTTATTGGACTGCTTGTGCACACGGTAGGCACTGTATCGGCACATAAATGTTTAAAAATCAAATGTTTCTGGGTATTATACATACAAATCTGAATTCCACTTCATCTGCAAGAAAGCTAACATTGTGCAATTTGCTGTGACTGATGTACACCGATCAGCCACAACATTAAAACCACCTCCCTAATATTGTGTAGGTTCCCCTCGTGCTGCCAAAACAACAACCCACATCTCAGATTAGCATTCCGAGATTCTATTCTTCTATTCTTCTTCTCATAGATTCTATTCTTTACTTGTACAGAGCGGTTATATGAGTTACCTTTGTTTTTATCAGTTTGAACCAGTATGGCCATTCTATGTTGATCTCTCATCAACAAGGCATTTCTGTCCACAGAACTGCCACTCACTGGACTGAAGATAATCGCGCTGTACAATTGTGGTGAGAAGAATATCATCTCAGAATGCTATTCTGAGATGACAGTTTTCGCTGTTTTGGCAGCACGACGGGGACCTACACAATATTAGGCAGGTGGTTTTAATGTTGTGGCTGAACGGTGTAGGTTCAGCACACGACTGGAATCATAAAGTGTGCAACAGGACTGCTCTCTTTTCAACTCCTCCCCAGACTGCAACTGGCAAATCTCGCCAATCAGTAAGTCAAGGCGCAGTTCAAGTTTAACACATCTCATGACATGACCTAAAAAACAATACTAAACAGTAGACTAGACAAGACTTGTTACATTATCTGGCACAAAAACAACAAGGAGCTCAATTAGGTTGAAGAACTGCAGCATTTAACTTAAAATACATTTATTTGTACAGTGCACTCTGCCCATTGAAGGGACGGATTCAGTCCACTTAGTTATGGCCACATCATATTAACTTGTAGGAACATGATAATATTTTGTGTCCACAAGATTTATGTTGAGGCCAAAAGATTATTTTGGTGAGATTACAAACATCCTTATCTTGTGGCCACGTGATGTGAAGTTGTGGCTCCAAGATCCGATGTTACATTTACATTTAGTCATTTAGCAGACTTTATATCCAGTGACTTAAAAGAGGGAACAACATACTTTTCTTATGTTGAGGGGATGACTTCCTTGTTGTCACATATAAGTAAATCAGACATGTATGACCACAACAATCTTTATAAAGTATATATATATATATATATATATATATATATATATATATATATAGGGAGAGAGAGAAATATTGTCCTATTGTGTATTTCTATTTATACATTATTTTCTATTCATTTTCTATTTTTTTATTATTATTATCTCTGTCTTGTTGCTGTATTGTTTGTGCACTGGAAGTTTCTGTCACCAAGACAAATTCTTTGCATGAGTAAGCACACTTGGCAATAAAGATAAACAGAGTAGAGATGATTGATAAAATTAAATTTTATTTTGAAAAAGGAATGATATACAGATATAGTGCAGAACCTGATGTCAAGACATGGCTTCATTAAAAGCTTTCGTTAAAGGCATCCAAAACACATCCTGAGAGTTAAAGGGCTTTGCCATTAAAAACTGTAGTTCGTGACTGAATTAGTCAAATTCGTCATTGATGAGTTAAACATTAGGGAAGGCTCCACTGAATACATATTTATCCTCATGAAAACTATGTGATCTGAATCCATCCCTTCCTGGTCATCGTAATTTTAAAAAAAAGAATAATACATTTAATAACTATATGCACTGAGACTCAAATGAATTGGTGAATAATATTTTGCTTAATTTACTTTAAATGAACCATCTGGACAAACTTTAGAATAATTTGTATAAGAGAGTGCGGGCATGTTTGATTATTGCCTGCATGTGCAAAATAATATGACAAAAATGGCCATGTAGCTTCATGTTGGTAAAAAGAAGTGTTGTTTCTGAAAAACTGCTCTGTTCAGAAAACAGCTGAGCTGCTGTCATGCTCAGGGGCTGCGTTAACTGAAAATTGTCCGTAATTTACCAATTTTTGAAACATTGACGGATAATTCCAAATTCTGTCCATCATTTTGACAGAATTATTATTTTTTTTACTTCACTTTGTCTCACCATCCCGCTGTGTGTGTGTGTCCTGTTTTTTAACTGGTATTAAGATGGGTTTCGGGCGATACATACACAAGTGGACAGGTGCCATCACCATACTGTATCTGGTAATTGTGTTTCTTTTGATCAATTGTATTCATATTTCAAAGAGAGGGTCTCATGACTGCATTCATCAATCATTACGTCATTGCGTTACTGCATTATAATACAGCGCAAAAAGTGTTATATACTTTCTGCCAAATATACTTGCATTTTATATAAGTGCAAACATGATGTTTAGAGCAGAATTCTCAGTTATTTTAGTTGAGTTCATGTAACTGATCTTAGATGTCTGTGTTTATCATCTTTGACACTTAATGTTGATATCAGGCACACTTAAAACACTTTTTCAAAATTTTCCAACCAGACGGTTATTTCCTTATAAAACCACAAATAACCAGAAAAGTTTTAAAATCTTGGTTTAGCGCAGCGGTTGATTGACAGGTTGAACTTTAACCCTAGAATTCTTTTCACCACACTCTCTTGGAGAGTCAAAAATCTATTATATATCTACTATCATGTGTATGCCATTATAATGGATGCTACGCTCCTGAATAGCCCTAGTATGGAAACTTTACAACTCAATCCGTCAGAGTGACAGATAAAGATTTGTTTCTTTCGCAACCTCTGGTCACGCTACTGAAAACTGAAGTTAAGTTAGACGTGTTGCTATTTTTAGTTAGTTACTATCTTAAACTGTTCTTAACCAATGACTTGCTCAGCTTATATCATACTCTTGTCATCTTGTTACATGCAGACATAATGGTTCACTAACTAGCGGAGACAAGGGCCGCAGGAGGAGTCGGCTTGCCCTTTACAAACGTCCCAAATCCAACGGCGTCAAACCTGATGTCATCCACAATGTCTCCACACCTCTGGTGTCAAAGGTGACAGCCTTTAAATTATAGAGCTATATATAAATGTCTTAGAAATGTATTGTAACAGAGTTTATTACATGTTTATAACACGGCTCACTGAAATTCTGATTGGTTAGTCATGACATTCTGAATATCTAGTCTGGATAATGTACAATCAGCCAGTCATTATCGCAAAATAATCCACTTCAAGGTGATAGAAGAACTTCCACTTCACATTGGTCCTGATCAGCCTGTCGGGAGTTTCTTCTGTGATAGTAACCGGTTGACTGTACGTTATAATATTGTCTGCATTTTTAAGAACTTCTCTGTGTTTTGCTTTGTCGTTTGCTTTATAATTAGCTGGCATAGATTAGTATAATAGCTTTCCGAGCACACATTGAAGTCTTTCGATGAGATCTCAAACAGTTGTTGATAGCTTAAAAGTTTTCCTTCAAAAAATCTGTCCTCTTGACCCACCCACTAAATGCTGTAAGAGCCTTTGCATAACATTGCAGTCTACCTCTGTTGTGCCAATATATTGCATAATGTTAGTGAACATGAAAGTACCTGCCATTCCTCTGACTTCTTAAGAAAACAAAAGATGCAACAAAGGCCATTAGTCATAAAGGAGTGCGTGTTTGTGTGTTTTGCAGGCCCTAAGCAACAAAAGTCAGCACAGCATCTCTTACACACTGTCCAGGAGTCATTCTGTTATTGTGGAATATACACATGACCCCAACACGGACATGTTTCAGGTGAGCAAACATTGTAAAAGGACACATAAGTACCAATTTATGTCTCATTATTTAGTTATTTATAGCTGTTTACATATTCAGCAATTTGTTCATTATAGCTGTTACCTACATTTTCATTATTTAGTTCTGTATGGCTATTTAAATACCTGTTATATGCAATAATTCATTCTAGTTTTGTACATATTAAATTACACTGCACCATTAAAATAATGTTGTCTGTGGTGAATGGTACTTCTGTGCTATATTTCTGGCATCAAGAACGTTAACTCATTTTATGGACTACATGATTTACCCAAGTACGACATGTTCCTGAATCAGCAAGAGTCATATCTCTCAAATGCCCTTTGACATGATTCATGCCAACATTCCCCAGTGCATTTAACTTTGTGGAGTGAAGCATCCAGCTACACTGCCTAATGCCATCAAATCACGTGCTGCCCAGTTGTTAAAATGCGATTTCAACTTTCACCCCGTTACTTTGCCAGTAAATCACTCGAATATGCGACCAAATTTCATCCTATGCTAAAGCTAAAATATGACTGAAAACAGTGTTCTTAGTTGTCCTGGATCATGGTTTCACCATCGCTTTAGTTGAGCCACGATATGATTTTGCTTAAACATTTCAACGGATAGTTTTCACAACATTCTCCGTTTTACTGCATGGCTTCAGACCAGTGTAATGCGCCTTTTGGATGTCTGTTGGGAGGTAAAAGTGTTGCAAAACTTTTGAGCTTGTAGATTTGAATTTGATCTTGTACATTAAATATTTGTACATATGTCTATACACATTATGCAAGTAAAGTTTGCTTTATATTGTTCTGTGTAATGTGTGTCCAAAGATAAGATCCACACTCTCTATTTACATTAAATATATATATTTTTTTATATATCTTTTCTGTTATTTACAGTCAGTTGTTGATCAAAAATGAAAAAGAATCATGAATTAGATAAAAACTACCATGCAGCTTCTCTCTTGTTAATGTGCACCCAATCATAAACACTTGCTGTCAGTACTCTTAAAGAGAAAGTACCATTTTAGCACTTGTTATACATTTCAATGTTAACTTAAAGTAAATACTTTTTAAATATGCATATAAACAAACAGGACACAAAATGTAGTAAGTGTAATAAATGTGTAAATATATACATATAGAGGTAATCTTACATTCTGAAATATTTTAAATGTAAATATGGTAGAATTTAACAAAAAGGCTCCTAGCATCTATGCAGGGTTTTGGTAAACACCTGTGGAAAGGCCTGCCTTATTTAAGCAATCTGTGCCAGAAAACTTTGTTTCTCCACAAACCTCTATAATATCTCACTTGTTCTTGTCTTGTTGTTAATGTGTCTTTTACTCAAGATCGGCCGTTCCACAGAGAGCATGATAGACTTTGTGGTGACAGACACAGCGGGCAGCAGTGGTGGAGGACAGGGACAGGGAGGCGCAAACGGAGAGGGAGGACAGTCAGCCCAGAGCACGATCTCCCGCTACGCTTGCCGTATCATGTGTGAACGAAGTGCTCCATACACAGCACGAATATATGCCGCGGGCTTTGACTCTTCCAAAAACATCTTCCTTGGGGTGAGTCATACCACCAAGGCCACTGAGTCATAAAAATTGTTACTAATGCAGAATCCTTTACAGCTTCTTCTCTAAGTGTTCTGAGTGGGTTTTTAGCATGTTGCTACAGTAGGTAGTTGGCAGGTCCCACCTTCATATAAGGCAGCTTTTTTCAGTATAAATGGCATGAATTGATTTGAATCTTTTCACCATTTTCTAAGTCATACAATTACTTTGTGTGATGAACAGACTGAAATTTAACCCTTAAATGTTCGGTGTTAACTTTGAAACTTTTCTGAAAACTGTAGTTTATTTCCTGCAGTTGGAATAAAATTCCATGAATTTTTCACACAGGGCATCTGAACTAATTTTAACGGTAATTTTCATACATTCGTGTTTACTTTGTTACACCTGTGGTGTTCCCAGTCTAAAGGGACCAGCCATTAGAAATTAATGGATTAGACTACAAAATACAGAAATATGAAGTGTTCAGGAGCATCCTGATCCTTTAGATAAGCATATGTGGATATGTGTTTGCACACACAAAGTCTTCGGACATGTGCACACACACACACATGTTGGTGCATCTAATTATTTTTGTACGAACTATAGATTCTATCCCCTAAATCTAACCCTCACAAAGAACTTTCTGCATTTTTACATTTTTGATAAAACATTGTTTAGTATGTTTTTAAGCGATTTGAATTATAAGGTCACTAAAAATTTCCTCATAAACCACATATATAGCATAATATTCTTGTAATTACCAGTTTGTAACCTAAAAAATAGTCATCGTAAACCACTTAAACCTGCCCACTTCCACACACACAACTTGAATTAAGCGCCCTTTTGTGCATCGTCTTTCCATGTACACTATTTATGGAATACTTAAAGATCTACTTATCATATTATGTTGTGTTTGGGCACAACAAGTTGCTGTAAGTTACGATATGTTATTGTCTATGTTATACGTATGTTTCAGGGCGTAATTAGGAAAAACGTGACCAAAAAAATATATTTATGTGTGTCAGTGGGAATTTCATACACTAGTACTCATTGCAGTTTGGTCTCTGAGTGAAGCAAATTTGCTCATTGCTCTAAAAATTTAGACCTTTCCAACAATATATAACTCATGGCTATCTCATCTTTTTATATTTTTACTTACTCTGAATATAATTGTTGTGATAACAAATTTGCAAATTATGAGAACAAAACAGTTCTAAATTGTCAGCCAATTAAAAAGCATTATTTAAGAATTGGTAGGATCAGCTATATGCATTGTAAAGTCAAGATTTTAAGCTTTAAAATGACACCTAGTTTGTTTAGATCAAGCAAGTGGTTATTCATTTATGCAGGGGTGGAAAGAGTACTGAAAAATCATACTCAAGTAGAAGTACTGTCGCTTCCCCAAAAATGTAGTGTGAGTAGAGTAAAAGTAGCTGTCCTAAAAACTACTCTCAAGTAAGAGTAAAAGAGTAGCTCATTTAAAAGTACTCATGCCCCATTATAATGAACACTGTGTGCTGAATTTTAAAATACATCACTTATCTATGATAAACACTACATGAATCTGATTCCAAAAAATAAAAAGGAGGGGTCTAAATTCCCCTTAATGCTGACAGAGCGTTATTGTTGTGCATAAAACATGTTCAAACAATGCAAAGATGCAATGCAAACAAATGCTAAATAAGCAGGATCACTTGGCACGTCATGTCCTGCACAATAGAGGAGGAAGAGCAGGCATGGGAAAAGTTGTTAGGTACAGGGGCTACATCATACTTAAAAAGGAATAATTCATCCAGAAATGAAAATTCTCTCATCATTTACTCACCCTCATGCCATCCTGGATGTGAATGACTCACTTTCTTCTGAAGAACACAAATTAAGATTTTTAGAAGAATATCTTTTGGTCCATACAATGAAAGTGAATCGGTACTAAAATATTGAAGCTCCACCAATCACATAAATCAGCATAAAAGTAGTCTAATCCATGAGCCTCCAGTGGTTTAATCCATGTCTTCAGAAGCAATATGATAGATGTGGTGAGAAACAGATCAATATTTAATTCCTTTTTTACTAATTCCCTGCTCAGTCAATCTCCACTTTCGCTTTCACTTTCTTCTTGTGTTTTTGGTGATTCACATCATGTATATCGCCACCTACTGGGCAGAGAGAAGAATTTTTAGAAAAAATGGACTTAAATATTGATCTGTTTCTCACCCACATCTTCCAGAAAAGCCCTTCCAGGTGCGGCCGGTTATGTTCAACTGTAAACTGTGCATGAGGCAATCTCCAGATCCATAACAGATGGCACCAGATCTACAGCTGCCATTCAAGTTTTTCACGTGTGATTCGATTGGATGGGAGTCACAAGACTCTCCCTAGCCCATCATATTGACAGATAAAAATTAAATCAGGACAGGGAAATAGCGAAAACAGACGGTGGGAAAATAGTGCAGTAAAAGTACATTTATGGCACTTAAAATATACTCAAGTAAAAGTATAAAAAATTGTAACTACTGTGACAGGGCGGGGGGCGGGGCTTGCGTGATTATACACACCCGGTCCCTCATCAGGCTAATTAAGCCTCCGAGAGGGATAAAGGCCGATGGCAGACGGTGGTGTGACGAGAGAGAGATCATTTACGGACATGTCCGTCGTGTGTGTGTTCGTCTTTTGTTTAAGTTTATAATTAAAATATTATTTACATTGTCAAGCCGGTTCTACGGGATACGCCGTAGTAGAGTTCTTGCCACTACCGTCCACCCCAACGGAGCAGCCGCAGCCGTCTGCCGGGGGACGAGGAGCCCAGCCGCCTGGAAGCGGAGGAACAGCCGCCGACCACGAGGGGAGAAGGGGCTCCTAACCGACCGCAAACGGATTTGTGATATATTGAATGGTGTTGGTGCAGTGCTGCTGTATAGTGATCTTAAGAGCTCAAGAGTTCAAAAATCTGATTGCTTGGGGGAAGAAGCTGTCATGAGGTCGGCTAGTGCGGGTCCTGATGCTGTGATACAGCCTGCCTGATGGTAGCAGTGAGAGGTGGTTGGAGTCTCTGAAGATCCTCAGAGCTTTTTTCACACTGCCTGGTATACGTGTCCTGGAGGCAGGAAAGCTCACCTCAGATGATGTGTCTGGCAGTTCGCACCACCCTTTGAAGGGCTTTGCGGTTAAGTTGCTGTGCTGTTGCCGTACTAGGCAGTGATGGAGCCAGTCAGGATGCTCTCTATAGTGCTGGTTTAGAACCGTGTGAGGATGTGGTGGTTCATTCCAAACTTCCTCAGCTGTCATTTAAGCAAGTGTTGGCACAATGGTGGACGTTTTAAAGCATGTGGGGACTACAGACAAGGTGAGGGAAAGCTTGAAAACGCCCGTAAAACACCAGCCAGTTGATTCGCGCACACTCTGATGACACAGCCCTAAATGCCATCTGGACCCACGGCTTTACATATATTCACCCATCAGAAGGATTGGGTTACATCCGCAATAGAGATGGAGAGAGAGAACTAACCTCTGTAGCTTTGGCCGTGGGAGCTCTCTTCAAGAGGGCAGTGTTATTTCCCTCGAAACGAGCATAAAATGTATTAAGCTCATCCGGGAGAAGTGTTCACGGTGGAGTTTTTATTCCCTATGAAGTCTGTGATTATATTAATTCCCTGCTACATGCTTCTAGAGTCGGTGGTGTTGAACTGTCCTTCAATTTTGTCCTTGTACTGGTGTTTTGCAGAGGGCATAGCTGGCTTGTTTATGCTCCTTCACATTCCTGGAATTAAAAGAAGAGGTCTGCACATGAAGTGCCACATGAACATCAATGTTAATCCACATATTTTAGTTCGGGTAGATCCATATATTTTTGGTCAGTACTACTTCCTCTATGCACTTCCTTACACTATCAGTGTAGACCTCGATGTCGTCATCAGAGGCAGACCAGAACATCTCCCAGTCCGCGTGATCAAAACAGTCTTGTAGCATAGAATCTGATTGGTCCGGCCAGTACTGGATTGTTCTGAGGGCAGGTGCATCCTGTTTCAGTTTCTGCCTGTAAGCGAGTGGTCCGAATGGTGGGTGGGGGAGGGATTTGTAGCCAACCCGGAAGGGAGAGTAGCAATGGTCCAAAACCTGGTCCCCTCGTGTGTTAAAGCTGATGTGTTGGTAGTATTTCGGTGCTATTGACTTGAAGTTGGCTTTGTTAAGTTCTCCGGTCACAATGAATGCGGCCTCAGGATGCATGGTTTCCTGCTTGCTTATACTCTCATACAGTTCCTTGATTGCCTGGTCTGTATCGGCTTGTGACGGGATGTACACAGCTGTGATAATGACCGCTGTGAATTCCCTCGGTAGCCAGAATGGTCAACACAGAAGCATGAGAAATTCCAGATCATGAGAGCAGAAAGACTTGATAGAATGTACGTTAGTTAAACATATACCACCACGTCTGCTTTTACCTGAGAGGTCTTTCGCTCTGTCCGCTCGGTGCACAAAGAAACCTGCGGGTTCGATGACTGAGACTTGAATATCTGCAGACATCCAAGTTTCTGTAAGGCAGATAATGCAGCAGTCCCTCGTCTCTCGTTGTAAAGAGATCTGCGTTCTCAGCTCGCAGAGATTTTTTTTTCCAGCGACTGAACATTTGCCAGTAGAATACTGGGTAGTGGGGGTCGATTTGTGCAATGTCTTACTAAATTTGCAAATTATGATAACAAAACAACAAAGGGGGCTCTCCTTCCCCTTTTCCAGCTACATTTCCTCAGCTGGGCTGCCCAGACAAAGGGCTCTGCTGTCGTGTTTGAAAACAGTGGGTCGGCATTGAGGTATTTAAAGTCTGGTTTTCTGTGTGCTATTGAAGAACCAATGCCCAAAAGTGTTTGTCTATTATATACAATCAGACAACATCCAAAACATAAGAATTCTAGACAAAACAAACAAAAAACTGCAATTTTGGGTAAGAGCTTGCAACGCAGCAGCCATACTCCGCGCCATCTTGAACTACATCTCAGTACCTCCAGGACTTTGTGGGTTGTGTCGAGGAGGGAACCCTCTTTCATACATAATGTATAGTCTAAGTTTATGTAACTACGTTCAGAACAAAAGAACAACATATAAAGTTAAAGATCCATTTAAGGTGGTTAGCCAAATAAAAACATCATGCTCATGAACTATTTTTAATTTTCAACAACATAAACATTAATTATACAATATTAAAAAGATAGCAACATATGTGCCACAGTGATGTACTTGAGGAATTGAGAATGTGCGGTGAGTGCTCCTCGTTGCTGTGAGTTCTGTAGTGCCTAAAACATTTGCACAATACTGTATATATATATATATATATATATATATATATATATATGGATGGAGAGAGCGATCACCTGTTGCCACTCACACACATAGATGCTTGTAAAGGTATTAATGGAAAGGACATTAGACAACAGATCATTGGAATAGTGTTATTCGGCACCAAATGTGGCAGTCCTCTACCTTTCCTATGAAAGATGTACTACCTTTCAGTGTACATTAATACAAAAACTTTCTTTTCAGCACAATAACCAATCTCAACAACATTCAACAGCCTTGCTTTTCAGCAGTCCGTGCATCTCTCTCTCCCTGTCTGCCGCTGTCTTCTCTCATTAAATACTCCCGCCACTCCTCTCTGGAACTTGAGACCAGTGTGGCGCACAGGTGGAACTCGTTTACCGATAGATAGATCTTATAGATAGATAGACTTATGATAGAAAGATCTATGATAGATAGACTTTTGAGTTTTTTAGCTTTAATTTGATACCAAGTTTGTGAATATTGATGAAGTTTTTGATATAAAGCAAAGCATTAGTTTTATAGCCACACTCAACAGTTGACAGTTAACAGGTTCAAAATAGGAATGTAAGACAGCCTCTGTAGCACCCCCATTTTCACCTACAGTCACCAAAATTAGTACATCAAGCTGGACAACTTTCAGAATAATTATTAGCTCCACCCAACAGGAAGTCAGATTTTTTTTTAACATTACAGTCTCTGAACTTTTAAATACTCCTAGGGGATTCATGAGACTGTCAACAAATTTAAAGACAACATTATGCCTAGACATTGAAGATGCTAAATTGTGAACAGATTTTGAAATATGGTGTTGTCATGTCGAGGCATTAAATGAATGGCAAAAAATGGGAAACAAGAAGTGTCTCATATCTTTAGTGCGCAATGTGTGATTTATATCAAAATCAAGATGTACGTTTAGTCTCGGGGGCTAATCACATGGATTTGACCATTTTGGGTCATGGGCATAGCACCACCACCTGGCAGCAGGAAGTGTAGCTCTTATAACAGACTTTAAAATAGTTATCTTATATTTACCGTAATTGCTTCAAAATTGTTTAGAATAATGTAAATTGCCAAATGCATGTGCCCATCTTACATTGTTTTCGGAAAGCCACCGAGTGCTGCTTGCACCCATATTATTTCATTTGACATTGTTTGTAACTAACTCGATGGATATTTACACTTTTACTCTTAGAAAATACTTGAACCTTGAGTACAGTACTGGTAATTACAATAGCCAGGCATGTCTATCAAGGCACAGCTATGGACAAATGTCTTTGTGCAGCTCTCTGCCCACTGCTGCTCTGTAGAGGTGGAAAGAGAAAGAATGGATACTGTATTCAAGCCTGGTATAAATATTTTAGACTCCCACTTTATAATGCTTCTCCAAGTAGTAGGTGTGTTGTGTAATATCTAGTAGCTATAAACGGAAAGCCTACAGTATCTGTCTGTGCATTATAATCCTCTAAGCTTGGTTTGTCCATGTGTTTATTATATAATGGAAAACATACATTATAAACAACTGTGGGTAATCTGTGAATGACTCATTACACATATTTTGATTCTACAGTGGCTTAATTTTGATACTGAATGTAATAGTCGGAGGAGAATAGTAATATTTGTGTAAACCCTCTTGAAATGCTTGATTTGCAGGAGCGAGCTGCTAAATGGAGGACCTCAGATGGTTTGATGGATGGCCTAACAACTAATGGGGTTCTTGTGATGCACCCAGCAGGGGAGTTTGTATCTGAGCCCGCTCCAGGGGTGTGGAGGGAGATCTCGGTATGTGGGAATGTTTTTGCCCTTCGAGAGACACGATCTGCCCAGCAAAGAGGAAAACTGGTAAGAATTTGTTTTAATCATGTTGACAAATTGGCAGTAATCATAAAGAGAGAGCTAAAAAGCTGAGGGTCTTAAATGGAATAAGCTGTGGCTCATCCTACAGTTCACCCAAAAAGGAATATTCTGTCACCATATACTTACCCAAACTTTTGACTTTTTTTTTTGTGGAACACAAAGGCAAGGCAGAATGCCTCAGTCACCATTTACTTTCATTGTATGGAAAAATGAAAGTGAATGGTGACTGAGGGCCGTTCACCCCAAACTTGTTTTTGCATCAGTCTGGACTGTTTATTTTTTTATATGTATACTTTACAGATATTTTGGACCGCTGTGCTGTCTCGCTGTGTCTCGCTCAAAAGTGCCATGGTTTTAAGACACTGTGGGTTGAATTCACTAAAGAGTTGCACCTCTTTTGTGCATGGTATATTTAAATTAAGTCATTATTATTCCTTTCCGTGCAAACACGCCCCCTTTGTATGTATATTAGGTTCATTATAGATTGCGCTTCATTCACATTTCATTGAAAAGAGATGTTTGTGTTAATTTTTATTTTTTGATCATGGCAGCAGCTTTTCATCAAATAATGATCAAATGATGGAGAATAGCGTTAGAACCTGGCACATATCCATATGTTTAGTGAAGTCAAGAGCACTTTCGTAATATTAAAGAGATGATTCAGGTGTCTGGATCACAGTAGTGGAGTGACGACGTACAGTCCCATGCCTGATTGAGGTGGTTTGAGGCATCCTTTGCTATATACAGTAGTGCACAGAACCGGCCCCCAAGATAGGAACTGCGCTGTGCAAATTGCTTTCAGCACAGATTCTGTGGGTGCATTTGCGCTGTTGCCTGATTTGCACAATTCCTTTAGTGTATTGAGCAATAACCAGCACAGACAGCACAAATGCAAGAACGCATTCGATATGAACAGGCATTTTAGCCATGTTAAAATACATTGTCATAATAGCTATGACATGAAACATCTGTTACACCCAGCTATTGTGTTATTATGCAACAGCCTGTAGACATATAAGCCAACAATTAAATATCCCATGAAATGGCTTGAAGAGTTCTCTGTTATGTATTGACATATTTTATATTTAAACAGGAAGTTGGGGGCATCACATATCAAAGGCCTTGTCCCTTAAAAAAAGAAAAAAAACAATACCCTTTGGTTTACATCATGAAATATGAACCAAGATTTGCTATTTGCTATTTGGTGATAGGTGGTATTAGTGGAAGCATTCTCATTCTAGAGGGTATTTTATTTGACAAAAACTTTAATACTTCCCTTAGTGTAAGATTAGCCATAAATACTTTCTGCAACATTTTTCAGGAAGAAAAAATATCAGTTAACATTTTATTTTAGGAGTACACTAGCATATAGATGGCCTCAAAGCTAATAGACACAGACTTAACCTTTTTCTAGTGGAAGAATGGCACTTAATGAATGCTTAACAAAATAATGTTTTATTGAAAAAATGTCCACAAATTTATATTTTATAGGAACCATTTCACAAAATCAATAAGTCACTTCAGGGTGTGTTATATTGTGAACATGATGGCTGAAAGCCCATTAGCCATGACAGTATTCACAATATACTGTAGCACACCTCTCATCTTTTAGTTTCGTTTCAGTCTGTAGACAGTGTAAGACTAAAAACATTCTCCTTCTAAATGGCTGAATGTATGTGTGTGGTCTTTACCTTACAGGTCGAGAATGAGTCGAACATGCTGCAGGATGGTTCTCTAATCGATCTTTGCGGGGCAACTCTGCTCTGGCGGACCCCCAGTGGCCTTTGTCACACCCCGACTCTCAAACAGCTTGAGTCTTTACGGCAAGAACTTAACGCTGCTCGTCCACAATGCCCTGTGGGCTTCAATACGCTTGCCTTCCCCAGCTTGGCCCAACGTGCCACCATTGACAAGAAACAGCCCTGGGTCTATATGAACTGCGGCCACGTTCACGGCTACCACAACTGGGGGTTTCGCAAGGAAAAGGCAGGATCGTCTGCCTTGGCGTTAACCGGGGGCGGAGGAACAGCTCCAGCTACCACTGGAGAGCGTGAGTGTCCCATGTGCAGAGGGGTGGGCCCCTATGTGCCCCTCTGGCTCGGGTGTGAAGGAGGGCTGTACCTGGATGCAGGCCCCCCGACGCATGCATTCTGCCCCTGCGGTCACGTGTGCTCAGAAAAGACGGTACAAGGCTGGAGTCAAATCCCACTGCCACACGGAACGCATGCCTTCCACGCTGCTTGTCCTTTCTGTGGAACATGGCTGACCGGAGAACAAGGCCACATTAAACTCATCTTCCAAGGGCCGGTGGACTGAGAGGAACTTACTGCTCGGAAAGTGCGACGTTAAAGAGATAATTCAGCCAAAAATGAAAGTTTTAGCATTTTTTACTCACATTAATGTCGTTCCAAAACCCATATGATTTTCCTTCTTATGTTTAAGACAAAGGGAAATGTTATGCAGAATGTCACCATTCACTGTCTTTGGATGGAAAAAAGACTTTGTATGAAAGTGAATGGTGACTGAGGCTAACATTCTGCCACGTATCTCTTTTTGTGTTTCACAGAAGAAATAAAGTCATAGGGATTTTGATTGCATGAGGGTGAGTAAATGTTGACAGAATTTTCTTTTTGAGGTAAACCATCCCTTTAAGATTGAATAACACAAATAAAGAGCCTGGATACTGGAGGATGAACACTAAATTAAGAGCTAGTGAACAAGGCAGGGATGGAAAAAGGGAAATACTTTGTAATGTGATGCAGAATGTGTAAATATAAATGATTAAATAAAAGTTGAAAATAAAAAATGGCGATTGCCGTGTGTAAGTGTGGGAGATGTGAAAAGTTCATACATTTGTATATTTTCATTCAAGGCCTCAATTTACATTGTGTAATATTGAAAAAGAGACTATAGTAAACATTCATATATATATAAAAATCACTCACAATTGTGCTATATGGCCCTACTATGATGGCACTATATGGCACTACTATATGGCACTGCTGTGATTTGGCCATAGGCACGAGGTCGCTGATGTAGGGCCATATAGCACGGTTGCAAGTGTGAGTTTGCTTATATAGTTCAACAGGTCAATGAAAAAGTAAATGTTTTTAAAAAATTAAACAAATTAGTACGGTCATAAAAAATGCATTTGTGCATAGATCAGAATCTGTCATTGCTAGTTCAAACCAAATAATGTGTCCAAGCCATTGTTAGTAATTCAAAAATTTCACTTTAGAACAAGTATCGTGGTTTTGGCTGTTTCTAAAAAGTTATTGGAGAAACAAGGATGTGTGTGTGTGTGTGTGTGTGTGTGTGTGTGTCTGTGTCTGTGTCTGTGTGTAAGAGAGAGAGAGGGAGTGTGTGCAATCACCTGTTGCCACTCCCAAGCAGAGATGCTGTAGTGTGTTAGTCAGCTTTCTAAAGATAATGTCATTCTGGTCAAATTTATCCTATTTTCTCAGTGGAAAAATAGCCATCCAATATTATTTTAATATTAGGATATTTTAATATCCTATATATAATTTTAATGTGTTGAAACTTGACCCCAGGCGACTGCACTGTAAACTGCACCATTAGAACGGTTTCATGCTGAAGAGGTGCTTAAATATAAATTATAATATATAATTTCATTCTCGTAAATATAAACTAGTGTAAATGTCAACAACATACTGTATGTCGAAAGGATTGAAGCCTGTCATGCAAAACATGAGCTCATTGATGTCATAAAATATCAGTCTGCTTTTTTATTCCATCCGTTAATCCTGGGGCTGGTTACACCGTAAGTTAGAACTTAGCCTAGTTGTGGCGTAAATGGGCACTAATTCACAATTTATGCACTACTAAATATTTGAGCGTTGTACCATTAAACTTACATAGGATGTAACCCTACATATAAACTAAATATTTATGGAAGCCTCCGACCAGGAGTAACGGATGGAATAAATAAGCAGACTCACCTTAATGTCATCAATGAGCTCATGTTTTGTGTGACAGGCTTCAGTCCTTTCAACATATATGATGATGTTGACAATTCGTCAAAAACACTGCTGAGTGACTCCAGCCAGGTCTTCTATGCAACCAAATTGGCCTGGTTGCTAGGGAGGGTAAAGTCACATGGGGTAACCTCCTCATGGTCACTATAACGTGTGGTTCTCACTCTCGGTGGTGTACGTGGTGAGATGTGCGTAGATATCGCAGAGAATAGCATGGGCCTCCACACGTGCTACGTATCCGAAGTAATGCGCTCAGCAAGTCACATGATAAGATGCACGGATTGACGGTCTCAGTCACGGAGGCAACTAAGGTTTGTCCTCCACCACCCAGATTGAGGCACTACACCCCTACGAGGACTTAAGAGTGCATTGGAAATTGGGTATTCCAAATTGGGGGAAAAGGGGAGAAAACAATAAAAAAAATTAAAAAAATAAATGTCTATTTTTCCAGCCTGTTGTATAAGTAAGTAATTATTTATTTATTGCCCTTTAGTCATTTTAGATACAGTTATTGAATATTGTTATTCACATAGGTTAAATATAGCATTAATGAAATCTTGTTTTATTACATATAATATTTCAATGGGGTATAATTTATTACAGCTGACAGTGACGTGAGCAATCAAAGTTTGAACAAGATCAAACAGAAATCCACGGCTGTTTAACATTTCTCTTTACAAATTTGAAGGCTGTTATTGGATCAACACAGGTAAACGTCATATTATGCGATTACGCTTCACTTTACGGAGAGCTTACGACCTACTGGTTAAGTCTTGCCTTAAGAACAGGTGGTGCAACCAAATTAAGCACTGACTTAGTTACAAAATAGCTAGAGGTTACTAAGCCCTTAGTGTGAACTTTATGTCCCAACTTAAGTAAAACCTTACGCACAGCAACCCTAACCTGGTTGGAGACTTCCGTAAATATTTAGTTTATACATATAGGGTTACATTCTAAGTTTAATGGTGCAATGCTCACATATTTAGCAGTGCGTAAATTGTGTCTTATTAGTGTCTTATTTACGCCACAACTAGGCTAAGTTGTAAGTTACGTATAGCTTGAGCAACTGGCTCCTGGTGTGCAAGACTCATTCACTATAGAAACCGCAATCTCCTCCGCCATTTTGAACAGTATTTCCACTCCCATGTGGAAACACCAGTAAGAGGTAAGCACCTTGAGATTGTGTAATTAATCAGTCTGTTGTGATGAGCCTTAATGCTTAAGTTAGTTTAAAGCTGTTTAAAGCTATTTCCTAGTATAGTGTAGTAGTTATAGAGCGCTCATGTAGTGCTGATGAATGAAAACACTGACTGACGCTGACTCACTTCACATCAACTGGCTCATATTACTCACAAAAAAATAATTTTTCTGCCACCTGCTGGCTAAAATATTTATGTCACAAAATTAAAGCTAAAGAGAGACATATGGCTCTTAACACATATGCACTGCTCTTACACATTATAACACAAACATAATTGGAGTGACATAAACAGTGAAGCGTTGGAGTGCTGATGGTGTGAGTCCATCAGTACGCATGGAATGTTTCTTGTCCAATCAGATTCGAGGACCAAAACTAACTGTTTATATATATATATATATATATATATATATATATATATATATATATATATATATACAAAAGGTGAAATAAGTATTGAGCACGTCAACATTTTTTTCAGTAAATATATTTCCAAAGGTGCTATTGACATGACATTTTCACCAGGTGATGGTAACAACCTAAGTAATCCATACATACAAAGAAACCAACACAAATGAGCTCAGCAAATTAAGTTATGTGTAATAATGTGAAATGACACAGGGAAAAAGTATTGAACACACATCACACATTGAACATGGAAAGGGAGGTGCAAAAGGGCATGGAAAGCCAAGACAACAGCTGAAAACTATCAGTAATTAAAAAGCAATCCAGGCCCTTGTCAGTGCAAATTAATATCAGCTGGTTCAGTCCCAACTGATGGCCTACAAAAATGTCTCATTGCCAAGGTGTCACACAAGACACATCTCATGATGGGTAAAAGCAAAGAGTTATCTCAAGACCTTCGCAACCTAATTGTTGCAAATCATAACGATGGCATTGGTTATAGGTGCAGTTCGAAGCTTCTAAATGTTCCACTGAGCACTGTTGGGGCCATAATATGGAAGTGGAAAGACAATCATTTCACCATAAATTTGCCTCAACCAGGTGCTCCTCACAAGATTTCTGACAGGGGAGTGAAAAGAATAATCAGAAGGGTTGTCCAAGAGCCAAGGACCACTTGTGGAGAGCTTCAAAAGACTGCAATTAGCAGGTACTGTTTTCTCAAAGAAAACAGTAAGTAATGCAGTTCACCGCCATGGCCTGTGCGCCCGCTCACCACGCAAGACTCCATTGCTGAAAAAAAAGCATGTTGAAGCTTGTTTAAAGTTTGCTGCACAACATTTGGAAAAGCCAGTGAAATACTGGGAGAATATAGTGTGGTCAGATGAGAGCAAAATTGAACTGTTTGGATACCATAATACACACCATGTTTGGAGGAGAAATGGCACTGCACATCACCCTAAAAACACCATACCAAAAGTAAAGTTTGGAGGTGGGAACATCATGGTGTGGGGCTGCTTTCAGCAAATGGTACTGGCAAACTTCACATAATTGAAGGAATGATGAATGGGCAAATTTACCGAGACATTCTTGACAAAAATCTGCTGCCATCTACTAGGATGATGAAGATGAAATGAGGGTGGACATTTCAGCAAGACAATGATCCCAAACACATAGCCAAGGAAACTCTCAATTGGTTTCAAAGAAAGAAAATAAAGCTGCTAGAATGGCCCAGCCAATCGCCTGACTTAAATCCCATTGAAAATCTATGGAAAGAACTGAAGATCAAGATTCATAGAAGAGGCCCACGGAACCTTCAAGATTTGAAGACTGTTTGTGTGGAAGAATGGGCCAAAATCAAACCAGAGCAATGCATGTGACTAGTTTCTCCATACAGGAGGCATCTTGAAGCTGTCATTACCAACAAAGGCTTTTGTACAAAGTATTAAATAAATATCAGTAAGCGTGTTCAATACTTTTTCCCTGTGTCATTTCACATTATTACACATAACTTAATTATCATTACTGGATTACTTGGGTTGTTACCAACATCTGGTGAAAATATCATGTCAATAGCACCTTTGGAAATATATTTACTGAAAAAAATGTTGACGTGTTCAATACTTATTTCACCCGCTGTGTGTGTGTGTCATAAGTTTACATACACCTTAGCCAAATACATTTAAACTCTTCACAATTCCTGACATTTAATTGTAGAAAACATTCTTTGGTCAGTTAGGATCACTGCTTAATTTTAAGAACGTGAAATGTCAGAATAATAGTTGAGAGCGATTTATTTCAGCTTTTATTTATTTTATCTCATTCCCAGTAGGTCAGAAGTTTACATACACTTTGTTAGTATTTGGGAAGTTTCTGGAATTTTGGCCCATTCCTCTACTCAAAACTGGTATAACTGAGTCAGGTTTATTTACATTAAATTTATGTATTTGGCAGATGCTTTTATCCAAAGTGACTTACAGTGCATTTATTACAGGGACAATCCCCCCCCAGAGCAACCTGGAGTTAAGTGCCTTGCTCAAGGACACAATAGTAGTGGCTGTGGGGATCGAACCAACAACCTTCTGCTTACCAGTTTGGGACTTTAGCCTACTACGCCACATGCTTTTTCAGTTCTGCCCACAAATTGTCTATCAGATTTAGGTCAGGGCTTTGTGATGGCCACTATAATACCTTGACTTTGTTGTCTTAGTAATTTTGCCACAATGTTGGAGGTATGCTTGGGGTCATTGTCCATTTGGAAGACCCATTTGCAACCAAGTTCTAACTTCCTGGCTGATGTCTTGAGATGTGCTTCAATATATCCACAAGATTTTCCTTCCTCATGATGCCATCTATTTTGTGAAGTACATCAGTCCCTCCTGTAGCAAAGCACCATGATGCTGCCACCCCCATGCTTCACGGTTTGGATGGTGTTCTTTTCCTCTAAACATAATGATGGTCATTATGGCCAAACAGTTACATTTTTGTTTCATCAGACCATAGGACATACTCAAGATCTTTGTCCTGTTTACTGTTTCCTCCAGTATCTTCACAAGGTCCATTACTGTTGTTCCGGGACTGATTTGCACTTTTCGCACCAAACTATGTTAATTTCTTGGAGACAGAACGCATTTCCTTCCTGAGCGGTATGATGGCTGCGTGGTCCCATGGTGTTTAGATTTGCACACTATTGTTTTTACAGGTGAACCTTGTGGAGGTCTTGGCTAATTTCTTTTGATTTTCCCATGATGTCAAGTAAAGAGGGACTGAGTTTGAAGGTAGGTCTTAAAATAAATCCACGGGTACACATCCCGTTGACTCCAATTAGCCTATCAGAATCTAATTGGCTAATTGCCTAAAGGCCTGACATCATTTTCTGGAAATTTCCAAGCTGCATAAAGGCACTCCAATTTAAATTTTTTATTTTTTGCATTAAAAGAATGGGAACCTATTTTCATGAAAGTAATGTTGAAATACAAAACATCTTAAAGCCCCTAAAATAGGCTTCATTTTTTTTCTTCAGAAAATGTTCTTGCTTTTGTTTTTGGAGTGACATCTGCAGATTTCATTTGATTCACCAAATCAGCAATGCAAAATTCTGTCCTGGAAAGAAGTTGAGGAAATAAGAGAGGACAAAATGAAGGCATTTCATTTATCAATTGAATCTAAAATCAATAGAAATCAAGTTTAAATTTAGCATTTGTGTGTGTGTTAAATGGTGCATGAACTACAAAGGCATGTTAATATATTTTAAGGGTCTCGTTGCAGTGATTCTGATGATCTGGCGAACTGAGAAATTAGAGCGATGCTGCATCTGCCATTATCCCCTTCCCACATTCTCTCTCTCGCTATCAGCTTTAATGGCATGACAATTGGAGTATAGTACTTCCAAAGCATTTTAAGTTTATGTAAATACAAACCATTTTAAATAAGTTAGATCTCTCTCTCTCTCTCTGGGGAGTCTAAACAGAATGGTACAGTCCTGCATACTGATTGCAGCTACTCTGACTTGCTATAAATAACTCAAGGTCATTGGCTCACCCCAACTAAACATGCACGCGCCTCCCTCTCAATGTGTGTGCAGTGACAAAAACAGAAGCACATGAGACATAGTAGGTCCATAAACGGGTCAAATCTAACATTTGGCATTCCACTTATTCTATGCATGTTTTTAATCGGTTATTTAATAGGACAAATGGAATCAAATGTATAACTGCATAATGCCCTCCATAGTTTTGATAGTCTACTACTACACACATCACTGAACACACACACACACACACACAAAGTGATGCATTTTTGCTGCATTGTAGTTTGTCAGATAATGAACAGGGCACTAGGACTAGGTGGAGACTACATGGGTATGGAAAAGTAGGCATTTAGCCTACATAATTTCACTCTCTGCAATCATGTGGTAGCCTGTATGGTTTGTTTTTAATCATCTTGGTATGATACCCAGACACATTTAGGGTAAAAAAAATTAAGAAAATCAGTACAGATACAATAGGGTTCCAGCACCTTGGGTACTTGGGCCCCTAATGATGCATTACAGAGTTGTGCACATGTACATTTCTAGTTTCAACATATTTTGTACTTCAGAACATTGAAAACATGTAAAATTTAACACATTTGTGCATGGAATTACATCGAGAGCCCCATTTCTCTGGTATTTAAACATATAGGGCATTAAAGATGGCGATACAAAAAGGAAAGTTGTAGTCTGAACCAGAATCTAAAAGGATATTAATATATAGTTAATGTCTTTATAGAAAACTTCCCAAATGACTCATCATTGGCACATAATGCAAGGATTTCCTTTTCTTCTTGTTTGCTCCAAATTCTTGACCCCCACCCCACAAATTAAAGGATTACTCATTATTTTGCACTATTTTGTCATAGCCATTTATGTATTTCTTTAAATATTATTTTTATGTATTTACTTTAAATATATTTTGTCACATTATAGCAATCACAATAAAAGGGGAAATATGCTTAATATCTTGAAAAAGTTATTTTCTTGTGATTTTAGGGTGAGATGTGACCTGCAGGCCAACATGTTCGTGGCAGGCCTTGTGAAATTAACCTTTATACTGAAATATATATATATATATGTGTGTGTGTATTTTGAAACTGAAATAATTTTATATTTCATTGGTTTTCTTGCATCTGATTGACTTTAACACTTATCAGTGGTCATATTTCCATTTCAAAGTAACACAGGAAGTGCAACACACCTCACCACCTACACACAATATTTCATTTAACACAAATTATAAAAACACCCAGGAAAAGTCATCTTTAATTCTCATGTTGATAATTTTTATTATATATATTTATAATATGTACATAGAAGAGGAACAAGATCAAACCCAGCTATGAAACAGAGCACCGGGATGAGCAAGCAAACAGGAGAGAGAAAGAGCATGTGCCTGTATATAAGACAGGGAAACTACTAAAGAGGTGCTCGCCATTTTACCATCGCCATGTCCGAATTCAAAAATAAGATGCGCAAATGTGAAAAAAGTAAAAATAGAAAAGTTGAAAAGCATAAGAACATTTCATCACATTTACAAGCAACCCTCCCCTTTCCTAATCGGACCCCCACCCATCAGCTCCCCACACAGACCCCCCCCAATTCTTCCGATAACGGACACACAGCACAAAACTCTTAAATTCCAAGAAAAGAAAAATCATCATAACAAACCTTCTGAGAAAACAAAAGACCATTGAGAAAACATCCCCAAAAAAGCACTTGTTTTTAATGTGTGAATGTGTGTGGGTTTTAAATTTAACTTTCTGATACTGTTTAATTTCACACAGACATAATGTGAGATCCATAATGGATCTTTTCATTTTAAAATAAAAAGGAATATTCCCTAACACAGTTGCCCCTTGCCCATCCCTCGTTTCCAGTCACTGCACGCACACCCATATCCCTGCTACTGCCCCCTCCAACCCAACGCTACCAATTCAGTTACAAAATACTACAAACAAATCCACCGCAGAATGTTAGTGACAAAACCGTGTGGTTAAGTTAGCATTGGCAAGTGTCAGTGGTGTCAAAACTAGATTACACTGGCATTAAGTGATCCAATATAATGACAGTGAAACTATCCTATTTAAGACAGAGTGACGCACTAATAGTAGTGAAGTTTACGATATCTATGCATTTATAGATCCAAGTTGCACATAATAAAACAGCCAGGTCAAAAACACTCTTGTCGGGCCAACAGAGGATAGCAGGACTAAATCAATCACCAGTAGAGTCTGTGTTCGAAATTTGCTGAATGTAGACAAGACTGACATTTAACCTCATGGAGATGAGCATAGGGGCTCTGGGTTGCCCTAGAGCATCCATTTGAACCTATCAAATCACCCAAGGCAACATCTGAATGAGGTTCTGCACTAAAAATAAAGATACTTCACTTAAAAGTTCTTAAGAAAGGTCCCAAAGTACTGTATCCAGAGAGATTGATAGATTCATGGTTAGGTCTAAAGTTTCATTAACGAAAATGGGAGGTCATATCCGGTCTTCTATAAAAGACCAGTCAATCCCAATATTCCTTTGTCCAGACACACCAAACTGGCTCTTAATAACTGTAACACATTTAATTGGTGAGAAAATTAAGGCCTTCACAAAAATGCAAATATTTTTACTGTATGGAAATAAATACATGCATATACCGCAAGCACAAACACTTGCTATGCATGATGGACCATTTTGGGAGCACTTAAGGTTTACTGGCTTCTGTTGATGTCCAACCCAAAAAGATGGTAAAATTATACCAAAATGTAAATGTTCCACACCAAAGCCACAAAAATGCTGACAATGGGAGGAAACGACCACGTCAAAAAGTGCCAAGTTCAAGATACTCTGATGTTCAGTCTCCAGTTTGGACAAAAGAAGCCATGGTCATTGAGGTAACAGAGGGAACAGTAGCTTTCATTGACCAACCTAAACCCTGGACCCACAAAAAAGTCCAGACTATCAACAAACAAAAAAACAACCGTAGTCTCCCCCCCACCCCTTACCAGATGAGGTAATTTGACAGCAGTAAGCCTTTGTACAAGCCTTCATTAGAAACAAAACTACAGAAAAAAAATCAGTCTTAAAAATCACCATAATAACAATAATAAACTAGTAGGATGAGCACAAGTAGAATATTGCCAACATTGTATGCACTGTTGACTTCCTGTCAGCCTAAAAAGCCATGCCCTCACACACAAAACCTTAATCATTCAAGTGTATACATTACAACATGTGTGTGCGTGTAAATAAGAAATACAAGAGAAATGGGTTATCTTCAATTTAAACGACCTCTCCACTGGAGTTTAATAGGAGAATTGAGCATCACCCCTAGAATTTCTCTTATCATAGACATCTCTATGCATGAACATATAACTGTACAAAAGCTCCATTCTGGACTTGAAGTACAAAGGGGTGGGGTTTTTGATGTAGGTGGGGCTGATGTACAGGAAACTGGACAATAAAAACAAGAGGACTGTGATGTCATAAAATATTCTATTTCAAAAAGAAGCCTTAAGGTGGTCAAGAACATTGGCTCTTAATGCAGTGGTTCCTCCCATGAGAATTTTCCATGAGCTTTTTGGTGTGTGTGTGAGAAAATGTGTTTAAGGGGGGAAGGGATGGTTGTGTGTGTGTGTGTGTGTGTGTGTGTGTGCGCTCAGGCTCTTCAACAGCAGCCACCACCTGACTGCCGCACAGGAGTGCTATCGATCAACAGGTTGGGCTTGTCTCCTCCGGTTGTTGCTCCAGGGCCCATGCGTTTCTTGATCTCGGCAGCCATAGTCATGAAGGCCTGCTCCACATTCGTGGCATTCTTAGCGCTTGTCTCAAGGAAGGGGATGGCTAAAGAATCAGCAAATTCCTGCAAAAAAGAACCACTCGGAGTGAGACTCTTGACAATGCAGTTCATTTTCCCAGACATCATACGTTCAACTTGTCTGTAACTAGTATCAATCAAATAAAAAGTTGAGTAACTCCATTCATGAAACTCTATAATGTCATTTTCTTGCACAACTACACTTGTATATTTTCTGATATAAATGTGAGTGGTGCTTGCCCGTGCAAAACTTGCTGCCACAATGTTAGAATGTGGTTGGTTGCCAGGGTGTTGCTTTATAACTACTTAGGTGTTCTGAGAGGTTGTTAGTGTGTTGCAATGAGATTGCTGGGGTGTTATTTACTGTCCCAATTCTAAAGTTTCAAAAGCTATTTAGGTCCCTAGATATAGCTCAGGCCACGCCAATGTAAATCTATGGGTTTTTTTTTTTTTTTTTACCATTTGCCTGTCAAAATTCATAGGTATACTTTTCCGTACAACAAATGGCATGCATCTAGTTAAATGCCAAAGTTTAATACTTATAGTTTGGGGTTTGTTGAAATCTCTAACCCCAAGTACGATGTAAAAGTGATTCTTGCTTCAGCAAATGTATCCTTTTCTGAGGATATTGGTGCATTCAAGTCATGTCAGAATGATAGCATTTACGAGTTGAGCGCACATAAATGCCAGCACAAAGTCGTAATTATGAGTGGGAAACTCTGGATTTTCTGTTAGCCCTGTCATTCCAAGTTGGTGCCGTGTCAATTTAAGTATCATGGAGGAAGCCGATTGTTATTTGCTTGTGGATTTTGACTGTGCAATTCTGTCTGTATGCTTTTTTTGCACTTGTAATCATTGGCTTACCTGAAGGAGAAATGAGTGGAAACGTGTATCTCTCAATGACGCAATTACTGTAAATATTGTATTTTGTGCTGCATGTAAATGATAGTAAAAAATAAATAAATAAAATGTCTTTTTTCCTTGTTTAAGCAAGAATAGATCATTTTCAATAAACAAGATTGGTGGGCTGAAATTGTTTTAGAAAATAAAATATTTTATTTCCATCGCCTGTTTTCCCCATATTTTATCATGTTGAATTAGTTTATGGAAAAAGTAGATCTTACATTAAAAAAAAAAATTAAAAGAAGGTGGGCACACCTGGAGCAGCCAATCTCTGTCAATTTGAATAATATGCCTTTTATATCATAAATCTGCTTTGGGTGTCTGTTGGCTTTAGATATTTTTTGCACAATTATTTTGTTATTATGCTATGTTAGGGAACATAAAAACTAAATCACATTTTAGCCAGACATGATTTCACCTTGATAACTTTATGCAATCAGAGTTATTAAATAATTTTTCAGATTACTCGATTAATCGTCAGAATAGTTAGAATAATTGATTACCAAATAATGACAGCCCTACTTGTAATGAAGAATAACAATAAAGCTTGCCAGAAAATATTTTGTCTGGTTATGAAGTGACTGGCTTGTGCAATAAAACTACATTTCCCATCATTAATTATATGTAGCCGCACAAGAATGATAAACTTGAAAATTATTAATTACACACCTAATGTGTGGCTTTCACACAATTTTTTTGCATTGGTGAAAAGAAAGCTTCCTATCTTCACCAGTATGAGAAAAAGTGAGAAACAAATATGAAACTGTAAAATGGGTCCATTCTTTCCAACTAAAATCACTTCACATCACAACACATCACATGCAAATCACATCGTATTTATGACCTCATAAGTATGATCTTCCCAGGAAGACTTGAACGCATTATAAGTACAGAATTTTGCTCACATAGCTAAATGGGAAGCAATGTGAAGATGATATACTGATGCAATAAAGTAATTCAGGTCCACAGTTCTCAGCTTGTTTTGGATGTATAGCTTACATAAAAGAACATGGCATGAAGTTGAACAAATAAATATTTAATGTAACATCTATTAATCATCATTATTAATAATCACGATTACAATATTAAGGGAAATATTAATTTAAAAAAAATGTATCCCCCTTTTCTCACAATTTGGAATGCCCAATTCCCACTACTTAGTAGATCCTCATCGTGGCACGGTTACTCAACTCAATCCTGGTGGTGGAGGACAAGTATCAGTTGCCTCCACTTCTGAGGCCGTCAATCCACACATCTTATCACGAGGCTCATTGTGCATGACACCATGGAGACTCCGCATGTGGAGGCTCATGCTACTCTCCACGATCCACGCGCAATTTACCACACGCCCCATTGAGAGCGAGAACCCTTAATCACGACCACGAGGAGGTTACCCCATGTGACTGTACCCTCCCTTGCAACCGGGGCAATTTGGTTGCTTAGAAACCTGGCTGGAGTCACTCAACATGCCCTGGGTTTGAACTCTCAACTCCAGGGGTGGTAGTCAGCGTCAATTAAGGCTGAAACGATTAATCAACGCTATTAACAATGTCGACAATAAATCATTTACACAAATTTTCATTGTCGAATAGTCGTTTGATCTAATTTAATGTAACATGAGATCACTTTAAACGCTAATGATGAAGAGCAGCACTGCAGCTCGCACCTGACTGAGGAGAGGAAGAATTACACAGCTCACAGTCCAGATGCACTCTAAACTTTCCAAACAGCTTCAGGTGATGTAGATTGCAAAGTATGAGGGAATTATAATGCTAAAATACAAAGTAAGTAAATACAGAAGCACTCTCGTTGTAGAATAAGTGGAGCTGCCGCTCCACTGAAGTACTACTTGCGTGTTGAGCGTCTTTAAAGGAAACACCCCGACGTTACACCTTAAAGACAGTTATATTTAATGCGTTATAGCTTTATTAAAGTTCCAATAATAGGGAAGCAGATCATGTAAATAACTACAAACTCGAAACTGGCATTTTTCCGTGCGGTCAGCACCACCTCTTTGAGTTGCGCAAATGTCCCGATCTAAGAGGGAGAGACTGAAACTGCATCCGGCTAATGCACACTCTGTCGCGGGGACGCTTGTCCCTCAAGTGCGCACACTTGCAGCACCTAGATTATAACGTATTGGCTCTAAATAAGTCTAAATATCTTATGTTGCTTCTCAATTAAATGTATCTTGTTTTAAAGATGTTTAGACATTTTTAAATGGAAAACATGACAAAAACACTTAATAATATGATTTTTTTGCTGTGAATTTCTTTACTGAATTAAACTTGTACAAATATTTTTTTTCCCCCTTTAATTCAGTGAATGTCATTTAGAGTTATTTTTAAAAGATTATTTTTTCCTCTTTATTGTTAGTAAGCACGTTTAATACAACCTTTTATGTCAGGACACAAGCAGAATAATCAGTTAAGAGCAAATGATTAATCGTTGCAATAATCGTTGAGTAGTCGAATAATCATTCTAATAATCAATTATCAAAAAAATAGTTAGTTCCAGCCCTAGCGTCAATATTCGCTGAGATACACAGGCCACCGAAATAATTGACAATTAAGATAATATTGTCATAATCGGGGAGCCCTAGTTTCTACTTTGAAGCATTATTACCTTGGCTGTTGTGTAGTCCACTACTTTCTTGGTGGTGAGGTCACACTTGTTTCCTACCAGCAGCTTGTTTACATTTTCGCTTGCATAGCGGTCTATTTCCTGCAGCCACTGTTTCACATTGTTATATGACTCCTTCAGGGAAAACAGGAAGAGAGAAATAAGAGAGAAAAGCTCTTTAGAGCATCTTTTTAAAGCAATGAGGCAGAATAACATCAATGTACTTAAAATAACGTGCAATTTCAGATAAAACCAAGTTTGAGAAGCAGGCTATCAAATAAGTCTCCTGAGGATGACATGAACAAAGTCAAGAGCATCAAAATCTCCTGCAAACTCACATCTCAACGTTTTTTATAGGCTTTGGTTCACTACAGCTTCAGATGCAATGTGTCTCATTAAATTTGGGTCAAACAAGGGTGATAATGTCTCACTTGATCTGTGACATCATAGACCACGATGATGCCATGGGCTCCTCTGTAGTAACTGGAGGTGATGGTGCGAAACCTTTCCTGCCCTGCAGTATCCCACTGGAATAGAGGTGAGGATAGACAGGCAAATCAGGATTATTCAAATATTAAGATTATTAATACAAACGTTTGCTTTTAGAGGACAAGTAGAAAGCTTAAAGTAATCTAAAAATTTTGAATTCCATTAAGTGTTGAAATGAGTTATGAGATAACATTTATCCATGAATGCGGGGCATCATTATGAACTTGGTGTGCATATAATAGGTGAACAATAGTTGATGCAGTCACTTTTTCTACACACATACAAAACAATGCCAAGTATTTCTCTTGACACCAAAAATTCTGTCAGCAGAAAATTCACTTTAAATGTCATGCAGACACACTTTCATAGAACCTCTGAAAATGAGAGGTAGGAAAGGAAAAAAAAACAATGGATTGGAACTCACAATCTGTAGCTTAATGGTCTTGCCATCCAGTTCAATAGTTCGGATCTTGAAGTCCACGCCTATGGTGCTGATGTAGCTCTCTGTGTATGTGTCATCCTGCAGGAACAAAGATGAGAGAGTGATACATCTAGAAACATTTACCTTTATGTGTATGTCACATTCTACATGTAATTGCTACCAGTTCTCAGAGGACAATTCAGAGGAATTGTGAGTCTGTAACATTCCAAGACTGCATGACTTTAACTGATCTTTGTAATGTAATCTTTGTGATTTATTCTGAGCATTTAAAGTGAACATTCCTTCAAAAAAGAAAGTTCTGTCTTCATTTGCTCACCCTCGTGTTGTTCAATACCCATATCACTTACTTTATTCAGTGTAACAGGAAAGGCAATGATAGGCAGAATGTTAGGGTCCCAGTCACCATTCACTTTTCATTGCATATGGTGACTGAGGCTATCAGTCCCTAACTCCCTGTCTACACCTGGGCACATCCTTTGACGTAACGTAATGGCTTGAGACTGTCTACACTAGACATTGAAGTGTTCTAAACGATTTATTTGTATCGTTGGCAGGAGTAGCGCTAGCACGTGCAGCGCAAAATGGAACATAACATCCGTTTACTGTCAAACCGCTCATGTATGGTGTAGACAGGGTGCAACATTTTGCCTAATATTTTACTTTGTGTTCCATGGGAAGAAGAATGAAACACAGGGTTGGAACAACATGTGAGTAAATTAAGTAAATGAATGAAGACAAAATTTTCATTTTTGGGTTATATATCATACATTTCACATGATCTGACAGTAAAAACTGAACAATACAACCATTGGTGTCTGTACTCACAGCAAATCTCAATAGAAGACATGACTTCCCCACTCCAGAGTCACCGATGAGGAGCAGTTTGAACAGGTAATCACTAAAGTGTAAAACACCACAAGAGTTAACATCAATACATCAAAACAAGTACACAACTTCAGTTTTACAGATAAATTATCCTTTTGTTTTCACATATACAAACTTCACACCTAAAGACAAATAAGTTATCACATAATAACTTTAATATGTAATAACAGTATTAGCAGCAACTCAATATTTTACTGTACAATGGTGGTAGTTATCATGAAAATTCTACAATGACCGACAATGATTGATGAACAATCTAAACCTAACAGATAAGAGTCTGAAGTTTGGGTTATGTGAACATAAACAGTTCTTTCTATGTGAAATGTGAGACTAACAGCAAATATGTGTTATGTTTGTTGCATAATTTATCAGTGACACTACAATTGTTGTACAATGATGACTTTTGTTTATAATGTTCAAACTAATGTTGTGCATTTATTGTCATTTATACTATGTATATTGTGAACCTTGTTTGTATGGTAAACCTTTCAATTTCCTCTACTTAATGTAATATATGTGGTATGAACTGTGTTATGGGATCAAAAAATTATTTATACATGCATGATATAGCCTAATGAACTGTTGCCACAACCAGTCCTAAAATATTAATTCGTCTGACTTAAAGGAACAGTTCACCCAAAAATGAAAATTCTCTTATCATTTACTCGCCCTCATGCCATCCCAGATGTGTATGACTTACTTTCTTCTGCTGAAACTAAAACATTTTTAGAAGAATCTTTCAGCTCAGTAGGTCCATACAATGCAAGTGAATTGAGGCAAAAACTTTGAAGCTCCAAAAAGCACAAATAGACAGTATAGAGGTAATCCATACGGCTCCAGTGGTATAATCAATGTATTCTGAAGTGATCAAATCGATTTTGGGTGAGAACGGTCCAAAATATAACCCCTTTTTCACCGTTCATCTTTCCATTGTGGTCTCTAAGCACGATCATTATTTCAAGATCGATTACACTTCCTAGTGCTTGACGCATGCTCAGAGTACTACAGGGGAGAAGGAGAGACTTAAGGTTTAAAAGTAGATACATCTTGGTCTGTTCTTATTTAAAACTGATTAAATTGCTTCAGAACACATGGATTAAACCACTGGATTAATGTGGATTGTTTTTATGAAGCCTGAAATCGTGCTTTTTGGAGCTTGAAAGGTTTGGACCCCATTCGCTTGAATTGTGTGGACCTACAGAGCTGAGATATTCTTCTACAAATCTTTGTTTGTGTTCTGCAGAAGAAATAAAGTCATCTGGGATGCTTGAGGGTACATGATGAGATAAATTTCATTTTGGGGTGAACTACTGAAAACAAAAGAGAAATCTACATCAGACATCAGAGTCCAACTAGCAAAACAAAACTACCATTTCCAAGAACCAAGAACCAACTTCATTCTGACAGCATGGAGAGTTCAAAATAAACATAAACAAATTCTCCCCTGCCACAAGCTCAAAATAAAGTCGGGTGAATTTGATTCCACTTTAACAATAACACTGTTGCAATAGACGGTCTATTCTGGTTTCTGCATTCAAGAACTACCATTAGACAACAGTTGTGAAGCAATCATGACTTGCTCTGTGTATTTTGTTACAGAGTGCTGGGCTGTGCCTACAAACATGAAGAAAACAGACAAGTAAGGTACTTCAAGAAAGTTTATAATTTTAACAACCCAATTTACAACAAGCACCTTTTGTTTAAGAAATAGAACTACAAAGCTGCATATTTATTCATCCAGTGGAAAAATACGAACCCATACCCACTTATGACCTCTTCTAGCTCTAACACCGACTCTCCAATTCTAAGGCCTAATTTAAATCATATGACACTTGCAATGACAAGCGTTCATTATATGGCATTTGCGCTTATATTATACATTTTGACAGCTGGATTCCGTCTCGCGTCTGTGAACTAATGACGTCACTCCGTGACAACGCGACGCAACACACAAAACTGACGTCACGCAATACGGCAATTTCAGAAATGTACGTGCGATACACATAGTAGCGACACATTAAACACTTACACGTATATTACGTACTAGTACTGTTACATTGCGCGTGAGACTACTAAGAGACCGGCTTCAACTAGACAAATATCCGTTAAATTTGCGGTTTGTTCCGGACCTTATTAGCTTTTCAGGCTAGACAAAGCTACACACTGACGCCTCGTGATTATGCACAAACTGACACCCCATATACACGCCTAGACATAAAATACTCACTATTCTGGATTCATGGTGTGTTTTCGTTTGGCTCAGCAGGAGATCTGACTCTTTCCTCTTCGAGCAGAAGAGATGATGATGATGACTTGTCCGTCTTAAAATCAGGGGCACTGGGGCAACTTCCTATGATTTACCCCCACCGATCACACCTCAACACTGTCTTCTGTTAGATTCGGTCACTTGACGGACATTACTGATCGTATAATACAAAACACGGGTATTTTGTCCTGCCGTTTTTTTTTCTTCCTTCCTATCTGCACCTCGCTCGAAGTACAAGATGGCTGCGCAGGTGCGGCAGTGACATCAGATGACGTGGCATTACGGACTGATTCAAAGATCAGGATATTCAACTAAAAATGGGGATTTTTTTTTTTATTATTGTATTGGTTAATATTACTTTTTCGTAATATTATAAACAGATAATTGTTTTATTTATGATGACAAATTATATTATATAATACAAATACGTATTATATTACATTACAAAACTACACAATATTACAAAATACAACATTTAAAAACAAATGTAAGCAATTTATTGGTAGAAAAATAAAGATGTGAATCACAAACACTTTAAACCCTGTTTTTTTCTCTCTTATTTCCCTTAATCCAATGGGAAAATATAAATATTATATGCAAAGCTTTATGTATGGTGCACCTTAAAATATTATGCCCTTTTTTTGGAACAGATATCTCCAAATTATAGGGTTTTCAGCTAAATGTAAACAGCAAAACAATTATGAAACACGAAAAAAAATCATGAAACAGATTAAAACCGTAAAAAGGCATGTAAGAAAATCTGTGACAACCCTATATAAATGTGTCAACCTCTCGCAAACTGACATTTATGAAAAATATAATTGTCTTAAGAACACAGATCAACCTTTTGTATAATATAACTTTATTATATACAGCTCTGGAAAAAATTAAGAGACCACTCTAAATGTTTCATAAATCAGCATCTCTATATGTATGGCAGCCATTCCATTCCAGTGTCTGTTGAACTTGCTTGAATTTTTGAGCCAGGAGTGGCATGAAGTCACCCAACAGCAATGTGAAAGACTGGTGGAAAGCATGCATAAACGCATGAAAGCTGTGATTGAAAATCAGGGTTATTCCACCAAATATTGATTTTTGAACTCTTCCTAAGTTAAAACATTATAAAAAACTGTGTGATGAATGAATATGAACTTGTTTTCTTTGCATTATTCAAGGTCTGAAAACACTGCATCTTCTTTGTTATTTTGACCAGTTTTCATTTTCTGCAAATAAATACTCTGAATGACTATATTTTTATTTGGAATATATAAGAAATGCTGTCAGTAGTTTATAGAATAAAACAAAAATTGTAATTTTACTCAAATAGTAAATCTTTGGAGTGGTCTCATAATTTTTTTCAGAGCTGTATGAGGCCCTTGCCCTAATGTATGACTCTGTGATTTAACCCTTTTGTTCTGTATGCACATTCGATTTGATCACTGTTTTATATATAAAAATGGTATCCTTCATCGGAGTGGTCTAGGTCTTTGTGACTTTTCCTCATTTTACCATCTAAATGTACAAAAATTATCCTGAAAAAAAAAATCCATCAAGTTTAGATGGTTTTACAAAAAACTACAAAATAATAATAATAAAACACTTGTACTGGACAAACTTGACCGACCATAGATATCAATGGGGAAAACAGTGGGTGAGACTGGAACACAGCGACACAAGGCAGAACATACACACACACACACACACACACACACACACAGCAATTCATTGGTGAGACACACACACATATAGTGTGTCTTATTTTGAAGACTGTTAGGTAGTACGCGCCCTATGTAGTCATCGCTTTATCGAGTGTCCTCAACCTCGAATTATTTGTTTAAACAAGATGGCCTTAGTAGGACAAACAGAAACTGAACGTATCATAGTTGCTATGACAGCATGCATCGCTCTGAGTAAGAAGGGAATCTCTCAGGTAAACTTTAGAAGAGTTACATATTATATATTTCACACCCGTCTACTGAGAAAATTACATTTCCATTGACGCAAAGAATTGTGGGTTGTGGGTGCCAACGAAGGTTAAACCACCTGCATCCTCCGAATTCATGTGAAAGAAGGCTGTATTCGGAGTGTCCTACTTGCTTTTCTGAAACAAGACAGCCTCTGTTGCCATCAAAGGCGACCTTCGGGGCACACAGCCTTCGAAAAGAAACACAGCAAGAGACAGATAGAAATGAATGGAATTGAATTGGTGAGACTACAGCAGCCACAATGTTGAACACACACACTGACTTACAGAACTACACGTCAGACCCCACTGTGGGAAGTTTCCCCTTCCAGACAAAACATTTTAAAAAAAAATTTGTTTTGAACAAACTTATATGACCTTGCTGAATAAATGGCTTCAATTTTCTCACAGCTCTGAACTGACAGTATTGAATGATAGCTACAAGTCTAAATATACAGTATATCCCAATGTATAACTTGAGATAATATCTATAAATTAAGTTACAGCATTGGGTTACAGACCCCATAGACCTTATAGTGTAAACTGGTGTGTAAACCTCCATTATGCTTATTGTTTTATTACCCTGGAATTAGATTTAAAAAACGAATTACCACAGCTGTGAGATGGTTTCAATTACAACTGCTGGGAGAGTGACAGTAAATTTGGCATTTCTCCCATCTGACTTGCTTAATCCACTGCTCTCTATTTTTTTCCTCTTCTGAAAAGTAATTAAAACATAATAGTGGATTCTTTCTTTTGGTCTTGGAACAAATGGGTAAGTGAAAATAATATTTGCTGTGATCTCCCATTCACCGCTGTCAAAGTTTACCCTGCAAACGCTTACTTCCGCATTCCAAAACACACAGTGTGAAAATGGTCTATTCCACAAAGAGGGGAACTTTGAGGCCACCTATAGGCTATACTTGACATTGCTGATATTGATATGATGTCAAATGTTTTAATGTTTTTTTTTCCCAGCTGATGGTAGCAGACACACCTAATGCATGACTCATAGCAGCGTTTTCATAAATCTTCAACTTTTTTTTGAAAAAAAAAACTTCAGCTTTTTACTGAATTAAAGGTAAAAAATTTGAATTTTATAGCTTGGAGGATACAATTTACTAAAAAATATTCTCGTTTAAGACAGTTTTCATCTAGGTGTCACTTCTACGCTGATGACACGCAACTCTACTTGTCTTTCCAGCCCAACGACACCACAGTGACCGCTCGAATTGCTGCCTGTCTGGCAGACATCTCAGCCTGGATGAAGGAACACCACCTGCAACTCAACCCAGCCAAGACTGAACTCCTTGTCTTTCCAGCCAACCCTGATGTTGAACACAACATCACTGTGCAGCTGGGTCCAACTACAGTGTCGCCTTCCAAAACGGTCAGAAATCTAGGGGTAACCATTGATGATGAGCTAAATTTCACAGACCACATCTCAAAGACTGCAAGATCATTTAGATTTACACTCAGTAACAGGAAGCTAAGACCTTTCCTCTCTGAACATGCCACACAACTGCTTGTTCAGTCACTTGTCATAACTAGACTGGACTACTGTAATGCTCTCATTGTAGGCCTTCCTGCATGTGCTATTAGACCTCTGCAAATGATCCAGAATGCAGCAGCACGTCTGGTCTTTAATGAACCAAAGAGAGCACATGTTACACCACTCTTTGTCTCTCTCCACTGGCTGCCAGTTCATGCACGTATTAAATTCAAGGATCTGATGCTGGCATACAAAACAGTCACTGGGTCTGTTCCAGCATACCTAAAAACATTTATGCAGAGCTAGGTTCCCACCAGAAGCCTGCGGTCGGCTAAGGAACGTCGCCTTGTCGTACCAAAACACTTTCCCGGACTTTCAGTTTCATCATACCACGTTGGTGGAATGACCTTCCCAACTCAATCCGCGAAGCTGACTCACTCTCTATCTTCAAAAAACGGCTAAAAACACTTTGTGCTAAATAGCACTTAACCATTCACTAAAAAAAAAAAAAAAAAAAAAATCTGTTTTGTATACTATTCTGATGATAGTGAAACTTTGTAAAATGGCACTTGTGTACCACTGTCTCCTTAAGATGATTCGCTTATGTTTTCCTCTTTTGTAAGTCGCTTTGGATAAAAGCGTCTGACAAATGAATAAATATAAATGAAAATGTTTGAAACCAAAACTGCTAGTAATGAACAAGCATTTTGTAATTAGAATTTTGATTCAAAACTTTATATTACTAATATATAAGCCTTGTGAAAACTTCCCTATGTGACAACTTGTCACATTCTTACATAACACTTTAATTTAATGATAAGTACCAACAGAGGCATAACATGGCCCATGTTATCATTCAGTTTTATTGCACAGTAGGTATCCCCCCTCTTCTTTCTCCTCCTCTGATTTGGAATAGGAGTTGAATCCACTAAAAGGTTCAGGTAGATATATGTTGTTTACAACTCCCTCCTCCTCCGGATCCAGGGCCTCTGCACCATCCTGGTGATCACTGGCCGCCTCTAGGCCCTGGTTGATGTAGTGGGCCTCCTTGCTGGCCTCCAGGGGAGGAAGCTGAGACAGAAGAGCTTTGAGTCTCTGGCCTAGCTCTCCAAAACATGGCCTCTGAGAGGGATCTCTGTGCCAGCAGCTCAACATAACCTCATATCTGAAAGAGGCACAGCATGAGGGAAAGAGAAATTGTGAGTTTGAATCATTACTTACATTCTCAATATCTCTCATATCTGCTGTTAAAAAAAACAGAATTGCCATGTATGCCTCTATACCCTACACAAACATTACAATATTACATGACTGAGTGATCAGTAAGTCCAGTACCCACCCAGTACCTTTTCAGCAGGGTAATTCTTCCATTTTAATGGCATCTGCCTTGGCACGTAACTGCTGTGACTCATAACGCCTCTTAAACACTTCTTCCTAGTAATTCTTGTTTCATTAGTCTTGCAACAGCCAATTTTTGGCAAAGTCTTAGTCACAGTTTTCTGACAAACTCATTTGTGTCAGGTAATATCTACACTGTTAGAGGCTAAATGCATTTTGTGCTACTTTTTTGTTGTCATGGATGAAAACTATTGAAAGTGCTTACAATTTGCTGTCATTTTCCCCCTGTTTGAGACGGTGTCCACTTTCCAGCAAGTCCAGGAGTTCATGATTGAGGACACCCGGGTAAGGTGTTCTCCCCCTGGATGTGATCTCCCACATGGTTATTCCAAAAGACCACTGTGAGACACAAGGAACAACATATTTAACAAAATTACTCGAGGGTTGCAATTTTGGTCACATTATAGTAATGCATTAGGATGTTTTACTTGTTGATCCTGACTAGATATTCTTCTTATAATGTAATTCAGTATAAAAATATTTTAATGCAACGACTTTTTATTAAAATCAGCATAAATTAATTGCAATACAACAAAATACATATTTACAAATACTAAATTATTTCAATTTTACCATTTAAATAATATATCCTTATTTTGCATTATAGTTATCAGAATGGGGTGAGGTGCTTAATTGTCATGAAAATAATAATAATAACAACAATAATAATAATATGTATTAAGGGTACCACTAAAATAAAATATAGTATACATTTTATATTTATAAAAAACAAAAATATAATTTCTTGTTTCTTTTGGTTTTGTAAAAACAGCACTATCATGGTTTTACTAAATTGTTTATATATTTTTTTTTTAATTTACAGATTTACAAATACTAATGATTTAAACTTTACTATTAAAACAATATTTTTTCTATAGATTTTTTATTTTGTACCAACCATTACAGTAATTATCAAGGGGGAGCTGCTTAATTGTTATGAAAATAATAATAATTATAGTAATGCAACTAATACATCTTAAAGGTACTAAAATAATACTTATAATAGAGCAATAAAGAAAATATTATTTCTTGTTTTCTTTCTTTTGATTTTTTTAAATACAGGCCTATCATGGTTTAACTAATCTTTTACACATTTATACATTTTAAAAACATTTTACAGATCTACAAACACTACACTATACTACTATTGTTGTTATTATTATAAGTCTTAAACATAAATATATATTGACTGGTTTTGTGAGATTCACTCGTATAGAATTTGTAACATTGTGAATGTTTTAAATGTAAGTCAGTGAAGTAAATTGCATACAAGTAAATAAAAGTCTTTTTCAACAGCATTTTACACAACTCTACATTTTAAAAACAAATAAAATATTCTTTTGAATGAATTTATATCTGCAATATGAATGTATAAACTTTTATTATCAGTGTTGAAATTTACTGTATTGTAACTGCATTGGAAGAAGAGATAGGACTGACCACATCACTCTTGGTGGTGTAAACGGACTCAGACAGACTCTCTATGGCCATCCACTTAACAGGCATTCTAACAGCCACTTTCTGCCTGTAGTAGTTGCTGGAATAGATCTTTTTAGACAGGCCAAAGTCAGCTACACACACATGCAGGTCATCCCCCAACCTGTAAGTGAATGTATATGATTTAATAAGTAAGTGTGGGAAGAACCAGATGTTCTTCATTAGGTGTGGCTACTCTCAAGACAATGGAAGTATTAAAAGGACTTGAAAAGTGCTCTCTGTTGTCCTCCTGTGGACTTACATGCAATTGCGAGCAGCCAAGTCTCTGTGTAGGAAACCCTGGGAGCTGAGATACTCCATTCCTGCAGAAATGTCAATCATGAAACGCAGAAGACTCTGATAAGGCACAAACTAAAAAAAAAGATTGGGATCAGTTTAAATGGTAGGTGCTGTGAAGCAAAGTAACATATTTTTAAATCTGTGGTTATTTTAACTGGCCATTAAGCTCAACCTAAAATAAAGAAACAACTCCTGTCTCAGCTGCTATTTCTTTGTCATCTTTTAATGGTCCAGTTAGAATACCTGCAGCTTTTCTTCTTATTTACGACTCTTTACATGAGTACTGGATGAATTGGCATTTCTAAAATGCTGGATGTATGTATTTGAACTTGTATTCATTTTGTCCTAATTTGACATGACATACACAGTAATTGTCAATCATTGTCAAACACTTGTGCTGCTCTACAATGGAGTCAGAATGTTCTGAATTTTCTAATTGCTTATGACAATACAGTATGTACAGAACTATCCAATGCTTACTGAAATTTATATAAAAATTTATATAAAGAGTATAAAGAAAGAAAATACAACCAAGTAAATTATCCTGATTAAAACTTGGTACAAGTTGTTGTAAAAGTAATTCTCTGTAGGTTGTAGACTGACCATGGGAACATCACCATAGCGGGTGGCAATAAGAAAACGGCGAAGGTCTCCATGTTTCATAAATGGTAGAATTACAAGTGGTACAGGAATGGAGGACTCTGGATCTCGCTCTAGTGCAACACCTAGAGGACACACAGAACACACCTCAAATCTGTAAGTACCATGGAGTGCTGACAATTTCATTACAATGCTCTAGATAGATAGATAGATAGATAGATAGATAGATAGATAGATAGAAGGGCAAGAAAAAGTATGTGAACCCTTTGGAATTACCTGCATTTACGTATACATTTATCTTAAAGGGTACCTATTAAGCAAAATTCACTTTTACATGGTGTTTATACATAAATGTGTGTCGGTCACAACCACCCTACAATGTTAAAAGTTCATCTGCTCCTCTTTCTTATATTTCTATTAATCAAAAACAGTGTGTCAAAATGAATGGTTTTCGTATGGCCTCGCCCACGACTGGTGACGGGCTCCACCCTATTATCATAGATCCTCACCTGAGTGATTACACAGAGACCACCATTTTTTCAGCGCTGGAGTAGATACAGTGAGAAGAATCAAGTCTCAGCTTTGTAAGCATCATAAGTGTTTCTGTTGTTGGCTGTAAAAGTGAACATAAGAGTCTTCATGTACTCCCGGCATCAGAGTCACTGAAGACAAGTTTTGTTTTTGAAGGAAATGTGCCCCAAAACATAAAAAAATATTTGTATGTTTGTACAAATAATTTTACACTGTACTGCTTTGTGAATGAGTGTCAATATAAAGCAGGATTTTAAAAAAATTGATTCTCAAGCATGGATCAGTACCAACCGTTCATGTTCCAGCTTTATATCCTGAAGATGTAAGTATCGCACTCACTGATCTATATATATAACTGGATTGCTCATGACGTCACAACAGTGAAGCTACTGCGCTGCAATCTTGGTATTCCCTAACGTTCTGTATTCCTATGGGTCTCAATGGGAAATCGTCTGTTTTGGCGAGTAATTTTTACCTATCCAGTCACATTAAAAAAAAAAAATTTAAGTCTGCATATACTGCACCACAATGCAATCTTCCTAAATATGTAATTCATTATTTATTTGGACTATCATTTTTCCCCCTGTTTATTCTAAGTGTGAG